>CM033110.1:58228-658228 GCA_019321725.1 Paulownia fortunei
AAACTTTGCTAGAGGGTACTGGAGGTGTTTAGTGCATTCTCTTGTGCCTTTTCTAATGGCAATAGGAAGGTCAAAGTCGATTTCATTTACCTCATTCTCATGATCAAGAGTTGAGTTTTGAAGTTGCACAGGAGAATAGGAGGATCGAATTCTAGGTCTCTTCGTCTTGAATAAACCTGCATAAATCTCATCGGCTCAGGAGTTCCTTTATTAATTGTCAGGGGTGGCAAAGGACTTGACACGGGAGACAGTGGAGTTTGGCATGAGAGAGACGGTTCAGCATTAGGTATAGAAGACTCATTGGGCTTAGGGGCACAAGACAAGGAAGATGATGACTGGACTCCATGAACGGTGAGAACAAAAGAAGACAAGTCGAGCAAAAATAAATCTCTATCCTTATCTTCAAGTAAGCGCTCCCCCTGATGGTAAGGTTGAGAAAGTATGGTTTTCATTCCTCAAAGGTGACATCTATGGAGACAAAAAAATTCTTAGTTGGTGCATGATAATAATTCAAACCATTTTGGGTTGATAAGTAGCCGATAGCCCTTGAATCTAACTTCCCTCTATTGTGGCTATAGATCATCTAAAAATTCTAGGATAATATAATTGAAAAAAGTATCTCCACTTGTGATTTAGGTCACAAAATTCTGTAGGGGAAACGGTTGATTATGTATGTGGCTATAAGCACGACTTTCCCCCAATAGTTTTTGGCCCATTTTGGTGAAAAAGAAAGGCTCGGGTTGTGGCAAAGTAAATGGCCATTTTTTCTCTACCACTCCATTTTGTGTTGGAGTGTTGATACAAGAGGACTCATGGATAATACCTTCTTTTTAAGCATATGGGGACAAAGTTGGATTGAAATAATCCTGTTCATTATCTGATCTAAATCTTTTTATTTTGATACCAACCTGATTTTGAATTATGTTATGAAATTTTGGAAGAACACTGCTCATATCGGATTTGGATTTAAGAAGAAAGATTCAAGAGACTCGAGTATAATCATCGATAAATGAGAACCACACACATGTGGGATAGTAGAAGGTCCCCATATGTCACCATGGATAAAGTAAAAAGCCATAGAACTTTTCTTATTCCTGATTGGAAAGGAAACACACTTGTATTTTGCAAATTCACACACATCACAATGAAAACTTTAATGACGACTTCCATTAATGCTCTTTTGTTTTCATTTCTTGAGGGTTTCTTTCTATTTTTTATTATTTAAAAATCCAAAAAATGCATTTTTTTTACTCAAATACAACTTAATATCATTTTCAAAATTCATTTTAAATCATACTAATATTTCACATCTTTTCATGCACCTTGACATCTTTATTTTTAAACTTACTAACATTTGACATTTTTTTTATGCAGAAAACGTCATAAAACAAATTCATTTTCATTTATAGACCTATATAGTCAATATAGGAAAATAACTAATCCAAATATATTTTCATTTTTACACTAAAATTTAGTGAAAATATTTTCAACCTGAAAACATGAAAATGAGCTTGAAAAAGATACCAAGCTGGCTCATAGTTTTTAAAATCCAAAAAATGGATACCCTAGTCTAAAATGATGTAGCCAGATCTCTTTATTGGATAATGATAGAAATGTTAGAGATACCTTGTTCTTGACCTGTTTGATCTGCATGAATCTTCGAGATAATATAGCCCGTTCTCCTGCGTAGCAAGTCCAATCTTCTTCCCTTAATCCTAGTCCTAAAATACAGAGTGAGAGTGATAAAAAAAAACACTACAGTTCATATCTTTTGTGAGTTTTTGAACGGACAGTAAATATGTAGACAATCTGGGTACGTGGACATTTTTTAGTGTGAGGTTTGGGTTGGTATGAACAGTGTCTGGACCTGCTATGGTAGTGAGGGATCTATTAGCTAGGGCTATTTTCCAAATGGTTGGATAAGGAGTTTAGGTGCTAAATTCAATGAGAAGTGAGTCATGTGATATGTGGACCCTGAGTCAATGACTCAGGAAACTCACACATAAATTCTTAATATGTTCATCTGAGACATTTAATCCTTGAGAAATGGAAAACTTACCTGAGTGCAAGAGAGCAGGTGCCACTAGGCTTCTCTAGTGCTCCCAAAAGTCCTCTTAACTTCTCAATTTCCTTGTTGGTGAACTCGCTCCAATATTGAGGCCTCTCTTGGTTTGTTTGGTTTGTGGTGAGGTTGGCTTGGCCTTAATTCCTCTGTAGTGCTCCACGATTGCCCCACTCCTTGGTCGACAGTTTTCCATTCAGTTTCCAGCACTTCTCCCTTGTATGCCTCGTCTTCTTGCAATAGGTGGCCCAGAGATCATCTTTAGGGTCCTTACCATCTCGGCCCTAATAATCTGCGTTCTCATTCAAACTGTATGCCACCTGGATGTTTTGTAAGTCAACGGTCGTTGGATGCAAGACAATCTCCTTGGATTATGCAGTAGCATTTGATGTTGAGGTCTCAGATGTATTTGATTGGATTTATGAATTCAGAAATCCCAAAGAAAATAATTATTCGCAATGAAGGCCAGAAACAAATTACTGAAAATAGATGTCAGAAAGAAGAAGCAATTTTTTGAAAAATAAAGCGGTAATAAACCGCTCTCTTTTACTCTGTTTTTCAAGTAGAAAACTTCAGCAACGAAGGCTGGATAATAACTCAAAAGGCTGGCTCTCTGATACCATGTGTTTTTGGTGGAAAGACACAGAGAATTGTATATATCAATTGGAAGCCAATGTCTGGCTTATATAAAGTTTACAAGGAGTTAAAATAGGAAAAGAAAAAGAAATCGAAACAGTTTCCTATCACTGTACGACTGAGATTCCTAATTATAATCCCATGATTCTAGGAAATTCCTAATTATACCCATGATATTAGGAAAATCAACAATATACAAGTTTCCTAATATTAGAATACAAGAATTTAATAAATCTTCTAGTTTCCAACAAAATCCATGATTATTTTAGTAAGTTAGAGAAGTAATAAAAAATTCTCTCTTATATAGGAAGAAATCTTGCAACAAACAAAGTCAGCATTATTTATTTTTAACCTTTGAAAGTTGTCTAATGTGGAAATAATTTTGTGGATATATTGTTACTGTAGGAATCTACTTTCATTAATCGTGATTGGATTAGTATGTTATTTGTTAATATTTTCATTTGATAGAGTGTTAGTGAATCTAAGTTCCTTAAGTTTGGTTGGTTAGCCTTCATTGTTTTCATTGTTTCTAATAGGGGCATATGTGTCTTTTCCAATGGAGAAAATATATATGTAGAATTCACAGTTGATAAGTATAAGAGATATGGATTGGTGTTGCACTGTGAATCTGACTTTTATTATATAAAACTTGTATGAATTTGTTTGCATTATCGTGTGCACACAGTAAGAAATATGCATCTGAACCTGCATGCTTATGTTGACATGAACCATTTTTCTAGGCCCTTGTTAGTAGGAATGATGGAGTATGGAGCTCTGATCATGTATGTGCATTGCGCAAAATATGCCCCATGGTCAGTGGTGAGATCACTTCTGAGGCTTCAACTGCCGAGGTAGAAGGTTATGGTGCTTCAAAACTTACCGTTGACTCGGCCGTTAAATACCTGCAACTTGCAAATAAGCTTTTCTCTCAAGCTGAGCTCCACCATTTCTGTGCCAGTATTCTGGAACTTGTTATTCCAGTGTATAAGAGCAGAAGGGCGTATGGACAACTGGCCAAGTCCCACACGATGCTAACCAATATATACGAGTCAATTCTTGAGCAGGAATCCAGTCCCATACCTTTCGCAGATGCAACATATTATAGGGTGGGATTCTATGGTGAAAAATTTGGGAAGCTCGATAGGAAGGAGTATGTATATCGAGAGCCTCGTGATGTAAGGTTGGGTGATATAATGGAGAAACTTAGTCATATATATGAGTCGAGAATGGATGGTACAACATTGCACGTAATCCCAGACTCTAGGCAGGTCAAAGCTGATGAACTGCAGCCAGAAGTTTGCTACCTGCAGATAACTGCAGTTGATCCAGTTATGGAAGATGAGGACTTGGGAAGCAGAAGAGAGAGAATATTCTCACTTTCTACTGGGAGTGTCCGTGCACGGGTTTTTGACCGATTTTTGTTTGATACTCCTTTCACAAAAAATGGGAAGACTCAAGGTGGGTTGGAAGACCAATGGAAGCGGCGTACAGTACTACAGACTGAGGGTTCTTTCCCTGCCCTGGTAAATCGCCTCCAGGTAACCAAATCAGAATCACTCGAGTTCTCTCCAGTAGAGAATGCAATTGGGATGATTGAAACTCGGACAGCAGCACTAAGAAATGAACTTGAAGAACCGCGCAGCTCGGAAGGTGATCAACTCCCACGTCTCCAGAGTCTGCAAAGGATACTTCAAGGCTCTGTTGCTGTTCAAGTGAGTTACAGCCTACAATGTTTGCTGCAATATTCTTTGGTGTCTTCTCGTTGTGACTGATTGGTTGTATTTTCTGGAATGTGAAAACTTTCTACATTGTTCCCATTATTTGTTTACCTCCCCATATACTTGACCTGTTCATCACTTTACAGGTGAACAGTGGGGTCCTCAGTGTTTGTACAGCATTCCTTTCTGGTGAACCTGCAACAAGGCTGCGGTCACAGGAGTTACAGCAACTGATTGCCGCGCTCCTTGAATTTATGGCCGTTTGCAAGCGTGCTATCCGTGTGCACTTTCGATTAATTGGGGAGGAAGATCAGGAATTTCACACGCAGCTTGTCAATGGGTTTCAGTCACTAACTGCAGAATTGTCTCACTACATCCCTGCCATTCTTTCAGAACTTTGACATGAAAATGCTTTTCTCCTTTTTCATTTTTAAAATTTCATTTTTATCGGTACTGTTTTTTTTTTTTTTAATTTTTTTAGGAGGGGCTGCAGGATTGCTTTATTTAACTGGGTTTTATCGTTTGTAATTTCTTTCTTTTTTTATGTTGATTTGGGTCATTGTTCATATGCTTGTCCATCATGCTTTCTCCCATTTCAGTTGATGCAAATTATATTTCAACTTCTGCCATAAATTACAGCAATTTTAAGTTAAAAATCATGGGACTGCCTCTTCAAAATTTTCAAAAATCTTACAGAAATTTCTCGAGTCTGTATGCCAATGTTTCATGGGCGTATCCCACTTTTACCGACCATGTAACCCCTAGCTTTCACCGCCACTCTTCAGTCTATACTGCTAGCAGATGAGCACAAAGCTTACCTCGTTAATGCGCTTTACATGAAGTCTTTGTGAACCAACGAGTTGCTTTCTAAACAATTTAATAGCTTCCCCTGAGGCTTGGGTTCTTCAGGTAAATTACAGCCACTAGCTGCAGAGTTGTCTCATTCGCTAATCACATCCAAATCATCTAATTGAGATATTACTCGGGTATCTATGCAACACTCGTACAGAAGTCTATATATATATATATATATATAGAGAGAGAGAGAGAGAGAGAGAGAGTGGTTCAGAAAGGTTTTTTTATTTCTTTTAAGCATATTGCCATAATGAAAACCTATTAATAGCTTCAATAGAGGGTATAAATGATTTGAGTATTTCTAAGTGGAACATCAGTATATAATTGAGCTTTCTTTTTTATCACAACCTCTTCTTAAAAAGTTGATAAGTTGTCTTGTTTGTGTCACAATTCCTTAAATACTTCGAAAATTTAAACAAAATTTTATATAAAAATAGACTTTTGGACCATTCCAACCACAAGTAGTGAGCGTAAGGCGAACTTCTTATGAGAGTTATAACCTTTAATGTTGATCCTTATGCACATTCACGAAAATGAATCTAGTAGTAAATTAAAAAACTGAAAAAGTTAATTTTGGGTCCTTCGATACTAAATAAAAGAGAGAAAGGATTTAGATAACTTTTGTACTATGATCTGTGATTTTTTTATTTTTTTCTGTGATAGCTTAATTGATTTAACTTTTTTGATCTTCTGTTCATTTTATTTTCTACTACTCTACAAAACATATTCATGAAAATAGGTGTTTCATGTAATTATCATAGCTTATAAAATCTAAATAATAGGTAAGTTCTAGTGAGTTTTAAGTACATCATAGAAAATAATAATTTTTTTCTATAAAATATAAATTTATTTACCCCGAAATAAAGATAATAATAATTCATCTGCTTGAGATCATTGAGCTCCTTAAATTGATTTAAAACATATTTCACATTTCACGGCTTCAGTTTAATTTCAAACCTTCTTTAAAAATTGCAAGCATTATACCCAAAACAATTGAGATACTATTGAAATCCACTATTTACATAGTGCATTGTAAATTTAATGTATTATGATAAAAATATCCAAAAAGGTGATTTTTGTGGGTTCTTTGCACTATATTTTATTTTTCTTGGTTATGTTTATGAGTTTTTAGTATTTATTTATTGGAGGGAGAGAGAAGAAGAATATGTTCTATGGATTAGATTAGACTATAAATTTATTAGTAAGTATGATTAATATTACCATATTGTGGATGATTTTATACAAATAATTTAGTTTACTCTATGATTTATTTTTAAAAATTTCTTTTGATTACATAAAATGATAAGATTGTATATCATTATAAATAATTGAAATTAATTCTTATCAAGTGAAAACTATCAAATGTGCTCTTCTGTAAAGTAGTGTATGCACCGTGTCTACAGTAATATTGTTTTGGAATAGCTATTCAGACTAAATTGATAGCCAAGGCTCAATATTATTATTTTAATTAATTTAATTTTGATCTTTCACTCATTTTGTTTTCAAGAGTATCTTGATTTAGTAATTATTAGCAAGTGTACTTAAGTTATTAACTTTAGTAACTTCACACAAATTTTACTCAATGAATCAAAATTTATTTCCAATAATTACTATAACAAGTATATATAAAAAATATCAAGTTATTTAATCATTTAAACACAATGATTTAATTAATTATCAAATCAAGCTGAAAAATAATTTCAAAATAGACAAGAAATTCAAACCAAATTTGAAAAAATAATTTGTTCAACTTTATTCTATCTCTTTACACCTCGGGTAGCTAGCTGATGGTACTGGAAAGGCAGACGGAGCAGGGCACCCGTTAAGAAAGAAGAAAAATGGAGGGAATATGAAAGTATGCAAACTTCTTGTACTAGCTGATGGTAGTGGAAAGGCAGGCCGAGCAAGGCAACATGTTAGGAAGAAACAAAGAAAGACAAATGATGATAGAACGCAAACTTGACAAGAACAGAATTTACTACCAGATTTTCTAATATTAATTGCAAAAGGGGTAAATTAGTGTTTTTCTAGTTGACCGCATTTGTATTGGGTTTTTCCTTTTTGCCCTTGTCCACTGATCTTGCATAATTTTGGGAGAGGTCTAAGCAACAGGGTTCAATGAATTTTTCCCTTTGCAAAAACCAATTCTCAGATAACTTAAAAAGTTATAGTTGGTGTACAAAGATGCCTAGCGTGCATAAATTCCAACTAACATCATTTTTAGATAGAAAAATGAACTAGTACAATTCTGCACAGCAGTATCAGGACTTCTTTTGTCGAATAATCCAGACACGACCTCTAAGGCCAAAAATCAATATGACATAGAAGTAATTTAATTTATAAACAAAAACAACGTACAGCAGTTTAACTGAAGTCCTGCAATTAGCAAAACTACTAGCTCACTGTTGCCGAAACTTGGGCCGTATCATGATCACCCCAGGCCTAGTCTCATCAAAGTGATAGCTGCAGAGAACATATCAAAATCCTCAGTACAGACATTTGTGGCACTACACTACATGAATACTACTAACTAAAACTTCCTCTGCCAAAAAATTGAAGAAAAGAGAGAAGCTTTACCCATTCTCACTGAGAAAGTTTCTGATAGCTGATGGGATTGCAGCTGCTCCCCGGCTATGATTACCCTTTCCTGTGGGAAATGCAAAATATATGAATGTATGCATCTAAGCTAAAGATGACCTTCTTCCAAACCATACACAAAAGAGAACTGGCAATAACCAAACAAGTGGTTGCAGAAGATTCCACCGCAGGAGGACAGCATGCTTTCTCAGGTCATATACTTCAGTATATCCCCATAGATTCTATACCATTGTATTTGAAAAAACAGAGAAGCACATGGCAACGCCAAGTGTATAATTTGCATAAAGTAAGAACTGTCCAGCACCATCTTGAGGACCGTATAAATAAATAAGACACACAAGGAAATAGCTGTCGCTAGTTTGAATAGAGTGAGTTTGATAAGCAAATTGATTGTCAAATGAGGCAACATAGAATGGACAGTCCATCTCTACATGAAGTAAATATCAAGAACCATACATTTTACTGTAGTGCATCTACAAGCTTATGGCCATTAACTTCTGGTTTCCCCAAAAAATTCTCACATGCTCAACCAACAATCAAATAACCTGGCCCAATCATCGCAGCAGAAAGGACAAGATCTTAAGGCGAACTCCTAAGATGCAATAGACAAAATGAATATGCAGAACAAGTAACTTAAGCTTGCTAAAGAAGATTAAGAAGGCTAAAAATATTAGTATGATACGTGAACTTATTCCTGAAGAGTCCGCTATTGACATCATTTTGGTGAAGTCAAACGAGAATCACAAATTATGTTATAATAAATTGATAATTGAGGTCTTGATGCTACCAGCTACAGTTAACTGAAGGGCATAGTAAGAATTAAGAAGCTTATATGATGTGAATTTTAGGTAACAAGAAGAATATTTAGGACAAAAAATGGAGAAAGAACAAGGTGGGATGAAGAGAGTTATTAGCTTCCGTTATATCTGCAAAAGCCAACAAGAAATGTGTATAAATTTCTCTATTATTAGAGGAATAACAGGAGAACCTCCTCTCAAGTCTCAAATTGGAAGATGTAATGCAAATCAAAGGGTTCAATGATTGTCTCTCTCTATCTTTCAACTATGCATTAGAAAATATTAGATTGGAGATGCCAAAAAGGTTGCATGTCTTGTCTTCTAATTATTACATGGGTGTAGCATCTGATAATTATTAACCCAATTATTAAGAATTTTTTCAACCAAAGCCTAAATTTATGGTTATTCTTGAAATCTCTGTGTGTGTGTGTGTGTGTGTGTTGCTTGCAAGAGAGCAGCGATTTCATGGTTCTCGTAGTCTGTAGTCCACACAATCTGTTTATCGTCTTTAAAGGTTCAGAGTAAAACAAATAGCACTTTTCCCCTCAAATTTATCATCTAGAATCCTAGATACATATTAACACATACATGACCTGAATACCTAGGTATACTAATCTTTTAAAACGAGAAGTTTTGAGACAAATGAAAAAAAATTCTTGGATTTTTGACCCTAATGAAATCATTTCAGCCAATAAATATAGCATTATGGATTTTGCATTCAAACTCATGAATTTTGAATTAATATGGACTTGACTTGTTTATAAAACAATCACTACACGTAGGGTAGACTAACTGGACAGCTTTGGATGAGCATGGGTTTAGTTCTTCAGTAGTACAACATGTCTAACAGTAAGAGATGGGAAAATCAGATTTTTAAGGGGAAGACATAAAACTATATTTTTTTTTCCTTCTTTGTATTGCGTGCCACATGATAGCATCCTATTACACCTGTAAAGGATAAACTCCAGTAAACCTTCATTATATATTTCGAAACTGACAATCTCAGGTAACTAATACAAATTTCAGGAATTAAAATGATTCCAACATGCAATTTATATTTCTCATACCCAATAATATAACTTCAAAAATTAAATTAGGGAATTCCTTTGAATAACCATGCGCGTAATAGGATACCATGTGTCAAATGTAAGATCCTCATGGTGGAGGTGGTGGAATGGCAAGAAAGGCTTTGGGTGGTGGTGGGCAGTTGCGAAGGGTGCTGTGGTTCCTTTGGTCTTGTAATGACTTCACTCTGTGACCCTTGGGTCACGAGGTTGAGACTCAGTGTAAGCCTCTGGTTTGTAACTCTATGCAACTTGATTTTGACTTGCCATGTAGACTCTAGCCTTAGATTTTAACAAACACCAACTATTTACACCCATTTATATTGATGGGTGCACCCAAAACCATTTCAAGGGGGTAGGTTAGGGTGGGCTATGACATGAGTGCAGATTTTGCCACTGCTACTTTGATGAAAATTCGAAGCAACAGTATTGGGTGATCTGAACCTAAAAAGGCTTAACTCAAAAGAAAGATTTCTCTAAGCACAAGGATGCTTATCCTAAGTGATGAGCAATTTTCTTCACGTCTTGTATTAGGAAGAACAGATTGATCTCGCACATGATGCTGAAGTTGGATAATATGATCATTATGGTCACGATCAACTAAAGCTATAAAATAAGAGTTGTATATGGCAAGCATAGATAACTATTTCTAGGCTACAGGAAGATGGTTACTTAAATTATTAGTTTTGTGATAAAAGATATAGAACACAAAAACAATAAGGAGAGGAGAAAAAAACCTCTTACAAATTCAGTCTCTGTTGGATATGTATTTTTATTACCACATAACTCATAAACAAAGAAGTTTATGGTGGGTTTACCAGTATTCTTTTTGTAGTGATAAATCTTGTATGTGTTCTAAGAAAAGCAATTTGTCCATTTTCACTGGTCTCAAAGGGCATGGAAACACATAAAAATTCTTGAATGGAAATGGAAAAAGAGATGTATCTCTAGTTCCAAGAAAAAGTTATTGAGATGGAAATAAGCTTAAGAAGTTAGTAGCATAATCAATCTTAGATTACAGCAAAAGCATGTCTGCAAGAGGGAAAAGTTTTGTCCAACAAACAGCTAGGTTGTTTTCTTTTATTTACTGAACTAAACAGGTAAGTTGGTTCTGTAAAAATCTATTTGTGATGGCATATAGATGAATGGTATTCCATAAACAAAAGTACTTGAAAATTTTATCAATGTTTCCTCATTAATAAAATATAGGGTGAATTACAAAAACTACATTTGAAGTTTGGACTAATTACAAAAAAACCCAACTTTCAAAATTACAAAAACCACTCTTTAGGTTTGCATCCGTCTTACATTTTGCATAGTTGACCTAACGGAAAATGCTGACGTCATAAAAAAAATGGAGTTGAAATCCAAGTTTGCCCCTGCATTACTGTTCACAAAATGTATCCAGGCAAAAATGCCTTTCGAGTATATGTAATATTTTGAATTTTACAGGGATGTAATTGTTAAAAGTTGAATATTTAAATAATGTAATTTAGGATTACTATTTCTATTCTTTATTAAATATTTATTAATTATTTTAGTTTATTAAATATTTTTAAATTTCCTTTTGCATTTAAAAAAAATTAATTTCAATTGTTAAAATATACTTTGTTTAAACTTTCCCTAGCATATTTTTATAATTTTTTTAATAAAGAGAATTTTCAAATTTATTTGGTATAACTTTTATTATTATTGTCAATAAAATCAAAATTTAAGTAAATAGAAAAAAATTTCACTACAAATTTACAATATTTTAATAATTTCAGATTATTTTTTATAGATAAATGGTTTAATTGTTGACAAATTTCACATTTAAAAAATTAAAAAAATATATTAAAATTTAATAAATAAATAAAACATAAAATAGTTTATAAATATATTTAAATAATTTCTTAATTTAAAAAATATAAACAAAAAAAACAAATTTTACAAAAAATAAATAAAGGAAAAACATCTTCTTCTTTCCCCCTCCCCCTCCCCCTCCCCCTCCCCCTCGGCACCCTCACCGACAAGCAACCACTCAGCCGCCCATCGCCAGAATTTCCCGCCAGCACATTGCCAGAAACCCGCCACTGCCATCCCGTCACCAGACACCCGCCGCCTGCAGCCCGCCAGCCCGACCCCAGCCCTTTGTCTCTCTTCTCCCATCACAAACCCCCTCTTCCCCGCCAACCCCTCTCCGTCGTCACGAAGATGGTTGACGGCAACGTCAATGGCAACGACGGCAATTTGTGCCGGAGCTAGCAGTGGCGGCGGATTGAGGGCTCAGGGTAGGGGGTGGGGGAGGGTTTTCTGTATTTTTTTCCTTTTTTGGCAATTTTAAAAAATTGTGGACTGTCGGATTATGATTGATGAGATGAATGATTGATATTTATTTTTGAAGAATAAGAAAGGGGAAAATTGTCTGTTCACTTATTTTTAATTTCCAACTTTTTCTTTTTTTAATTCAATTTAATGGCGGTTTTTCGATGCTTGTTAACTGGATTGGGGTATTTGTAATTTTGAAAGTTAGTTGGATTTTTTTGTAATTAGGTTAAAACTCAGGGGTTACTTTCACCCTAACATATATATCTCACAGCAATGTTATGAGAGAAATGACTACAACTCCTCTAACTTGTATTAGTTACAAACTTATAATAGATTTGACAGCATGGGAATGTCTGCATGCAGCCTTAAGATCTGCATAATTGATAGTGTTCACTAAATCAGATGCAAATATTAATAGCAAACAATCTAGATGCATCAGCCTAATGTCAATTCTGGATAGAATCTTATTCGTATCAGTTTGTTCCATGAATAGTGGTTCTAATAAGTTATTTAGCAACATGTGCATGTGATAATTTCTATTAAACTAGCCTCCTTCCATAGGATTCTCTTTTCCAGAAAGATATGTCATACCTGTTACGACTTGTAATAATGTTGACCTCTGCCTAAATGAAGGGTGCTGTCTCCCAGACTTTTCCATCTTAACATGAGTTGTAGATTGCACAGATGCAGCAAGCAACATGCCTGATTCCTTGTGGACTCCATCCGGTGTGGCTAAGCAATTTGGTGACACCAGGGATTCAACAGTTCGTAAACGTTCACGCAATGCTTCAACTGCTTCGGCTGCATGCAGACCATGCAAATCCAATGTCCATGGATCATTTTTACAATTCCTGACAGTCAGAATTTCCTTGGCTGCCTTGGCATTAAGCTTCTCAGCAGCAGTCCATTCTTCTTGAGCTTTAAGCGAGAAACGAAGAGCGGATGTACGATCGCCTCTCATGTATGCATCATTTGAGGCCTTAGAATGACGTGATGCTGATCTGGTCAAATAAGAAGCAACATTTTAAGAGACAATAAAGGATTAAATGCTGATGAAAAATGTTCTGCAATATACAACAATTTTTTTTCCATCCAATTTTAATATTTTCTTTTCTACGCCAACTTATTCTAGCATTGCCCCCGTATTCTTACTTTTGCTATCATGCTATCCGAATTCTCTTTTCCCCCTTTTGTTGGGGGTGTCAGGAATAAAAAGACGAACTTACAAAAACAGTTTCAGCACGTGTTACTTGTGAATGGCAAGATCTGCTCCATATGTTGCTTTTCAAAGATAACCATTAACCACAGCTATTTTTCAGTTAATAACTTCACTGAAACTAAATGGGCAGTGATTTTATCTATTACATACATTCCATATTTATGTTTTCGAATAAATTCCTTCATACTAACTGGACAAGTCAATGAATTCCGTACATGTATCAAAAGACTAAAGAATGAAGAAATCAGTAAGAGCATTTTCTTGAACCTTTCTAGGGGTCATTTGAATGGCATTTGCATTATAGTTAACAAGGACGACGTACGTATACAAATTAAATTGGTATAAAAGCATCCCCTAATATATATGTATATATATACAGCGTTACATCAGCTTCTATATGAATAAATTCATGGAAGGCATATAATATGAATTACTTCCTCTATTGGGAATGACTGGGTGATGTTATCTACAAGGACAAAAACAGATGAAACTAGATATTCATAAATCGTCACAACTCAATAGTTCAATAAAGAAGTAGTTCATTTGCAATAACATGGTCAACAATTGCCATCACCTTCCCCCGCCACCCACTTCATGTGCGCACAACCAACAGAAAAAAGAGAGAGGAGAAAGAATAAAGAAAAAGTAAATTGCAATACTGGCAGACAGGACACTCAACATGAGTTATATTTCAAATGGACTAATGTCAGCTAAATCAGATTACAAACTTCAATACAGTCTCAAATATAGTGAGTACCATTGAAATGAAGAAAAAATATGACAGCAAAATACAACAAATAAAAGTGAGGAGTGTTTAATCCATTAAGCTGCCTAGACAAGGTCAAAAAGAAAATGCTTAATAGCAATGTAATAGTGGTTCTGATTCCTATATTGTCATTTTTGTTGGCAGTGGACTCTCATTTGTATTCTTTTTATGATGAGAAAAAAGTGAAAAAAAATAACATCACGAAAATTCAGTCACATAATAAACATACCTTCTCATTCTTATTGCATCTTTTCGATGGATTAGATAAACATCATCCTCTTCCCACTCAGACTCGGGCTCAATGGGTAAACACTTGGCAGCATTCAGTAATAGCATTGAAGGTGCCTCATCCTTGGATTCTTCATAACTGTCGTTGACAGGATCATTGGTGGTAAAGCTCATATCTTCCTTTTCTCCTAAAGAAGTACTTTGTATGTCAAAGGATGCAAAATCGTTCCCGTTTGACCCGATTTTCTTGCTCTTGGCATCTTTATTCTCAGAGATAAGCATAGCTTTCAGTAAAGATAAAGCCTCATCAATATTGTTGTTTACACCAGCCAAGACATCCTGAATCAAGCTTTCATCCGCCCAAGGGTGAAGATACTTAAGCTTCTGATGAGCCTTAGCGGTGACAGCGGGCTCAATGTTCTGAGCTGTACCCAGACAAGAATTGCTAACTGGTACTCGCTTTTGCAAGTTTCTATTTTCGGTATCCATTAAGGAAGGAAAATTCATTGAAGCTACAACTACAGATGAAAAAGGCTTCTCTAACAGTGCACCATTTTTGTTAAACAAACTTTGGGGGCCACTAGGGCCTGATAACAAGGGATAAGCCTCGGAATCATTATCAGATTCAAGACTTTGCTGTTTCTGTCTTTGCTTAAGGTCAAAAGCCGTCCAACCCGAAGTGCCTTTAGCTTTTGCCCTATTGCCACGCACAGGGCTTTCACTAGTGGACGCGCTCATCTTATTTCTCCTTCAATGCATATAAAGCGCGCCAAAATAAATTAGCGGCTAAAAGACTGGATATCCGTAATTTAAGTTCAGAACTCCCAAAAAATATAAAAAAAATAAAGCAATATTACAGAAAGGGAACCGCTTTCTGGTTTTGCTTTGGTTCCTTAATAAGTTGTGGGAGGACCTGCTAAGACTAGGGTAAGAATATAATTGAAAAAGTATTCTTGCATCACCAGGACTAGGAGTACATTTAACTGCGAAATTCAAAGACCAAATAAACAAGAAAAATCGAAATAAAAATCTTTTGGAACGACATAGACTACCTATTAGGGAACGGTACGACGGGAGTGCCGTATCCAGAGCGCGAGGGCGTGAATTGAGATGATATGATCGGACGGCTGAGACGGCGATCGAGGAGGAAAAGGGGCAGCGGTGGGATTATAGACAGTGACGACGACGGAAGATGTAAAAGAGGAAGAAAAGAGACAAGGGAAATCGAATCTGAAATCCATAAAGTCCTGGAATCGGAAGCTTCGGTACTCGAGACGGATGGATAACAAGGTAGAGAGCAAGACTTTCGTTCTTTTCCTTTCCTTCTTATATCTGTAGTGAGGCCGCAGGGAAGAAAGAGAGGTGTGTGTAGCCCACCTTTACATATTTATACATGTAAGAAAACGCTTAACCCTTTGAAACTACACCGTATACTCGTAATAGGGAAAAATACAGGACAAAATACAATAGCACCTCTTAAACTTGATTCAAGTCATATTTATTTTCTAAATTTTCTAAATAGCAAGTAATAATTTGCTAAATTAGTATATTTGGAATATTTATATCTCAATTACCTCATTTGTCATTTATCAAATTCAAATTTTACTCTTCAATAATTTTTTAATAAATATAGAACGAATTAAGGCTAATTAATTTACTTTCAACTCACTAATTAAAAAATTTAACTTTAAAATTATTAATCTAAAACTAAGACTCAACAAGTAAAATTTGAAAATAAATAACAAACAATTGGGAGATTGAGTTGATTAACTAAGCCGTAAAAATTAAAAATAACTAAAATTTAAAGTAATGAAAATCAAAACAACAAGCAAGTGGTTAAAGGTAGGTTGAAGTTTCCTTCACCGCTATTAGACAATGGATTGTAATTTGATGTCAATATTATTAACAGTTTATCATTGAAATTATTAACCCGTAGATAACAATAAGTTTTACCACCCTAATATTTCCAATCTTTTCTTAATTGTTCATTAGGTAGAACAAGCTATCAATCTAATATCCTATCAATCAAACAACCTAAAACAAGTTCTGTAGATTTAATTCAATAGATGTATTAAAATAAAAAATATAAATTAATTTAAGTAACGACTACATAAATTCCAGTCATTCAACTTAGGTTATGTTTTTTATTGCAATTAAAAATTATATTCTATAATCATTAATCACAATATATTACACACGATTAGAAATTTAAGACAAAGATCCAAAATCTCTAATCTAGTCATAGAAAATTCTCTCAAACCTAATTTGGTTGTATACCTAAACAAAACAAGAAAATACCTATTAAGACATTAAGCATGAAAAAATATAAAACGACTTCAATTGGAAAGTTAATCAACAATACCAAATATTTAATTACAACAACTCATGTCTACGACTTTGAAATCACACTCAATCAAAAAGGAAATCTAGCCTAATATGATAAAAAATTACAAGAAAATTAAAACTTACAACGTTAGGAGCCAAAAAAATTTAGAGGTAGAAGAAGATAGTTGAGGTTGATGGTGAATTATAATGTCTCCTCCTCCAAACTTCTTCCATTTTGTTTTTTTTTTTTTAAGCCCATGACTTTAATATTGCTTTTAAAGGTGAATAAAATCTAGAGAGTAAGGGAGAAATGATGTATGTGTTGAGAGGATAATGTGTGAGAAAAGTGTGAAATGATATGTGTAAATTTATTATAAAGTATGTAATGTATGCTCTGATTTTAAGAATTTAAAGTGTATAAATGAATATGTGTGATGTATTATATATATCTAATGTATATATATCAAAAAATGTAGTAAAGGTATGAAGGGTCATCACTAGTCATCACTCCAAACAAAAGAAATCAATTTTGTTACTTAGATGACACCTAAGCTCCCTATTTTGCCACCTAGGCTCCAATTGTTCTGTTTTCGTTCAGTTTTGGCGTCTAGGCACAATGGTCTCAGTTTTCTTTGTCGTGGTTGCTGCGGTTTTTTTCCTCACTTCAGTGCTTTGACAACGTTCTGCTTATTTCAACTGATTTTTTATATTATTTTATAACGAATTGGCTTTTATTATCTTCATAAGAATTATAACCCTATTTGTTATTTTCCTTTAACTGCTTGAATCAGATTCATATTACATTTATGGAGAAAGTTATGTTAGAAATATGAAGATTGTCATATCTTTTAGTGTACTTTTAATTTTTTAATCGAATTTTTCTTTTCAAAATCAATTGAATTGGGATAAGTTGTCAAATATGAAAGTCGTAGCTCTATCACTTATCTTTCCAATTAGCTAAGAACTAGATTAATAGGGTTTTGGATTAAAAATTTATGCCGAAAATACAAAAATACTACAGTGGCACTGTCTAAGTAGAAGTTTTTCAAACACTTGTATGATCCTTAATGCTAGTGCAGCTCTTGAAATGCTCATGCTGATAAAATCAATCTATCAGAAGATGTATTTTCTCCGATATATGGGTTGGTATATTGAGTTTGCCATGGAGATATCTAGAGAAAATGTTGAAACTTTATGACATGTAGGTTAAAGGGAGAAACATACTGATATCATGGATGTAGTTTTATCTCCATGAAGAATATGACAAAAAGATATGTTCGTTGTGTATTCTTATGCATGCTAATGGATATTAAACCAATAGATGTATCGATTATATCAGGAGTACGTGAAACACAAACCATTTCTAGATTAGTGATGGATATATTTTAAGACAGATTCAACTCATTGACGCTGGCTTTCCCTGACGGCTATAAATTTTAAGGTACTATTCTACACGGCATATGCAATGGAAAGAAAAATAAAGGAGGCAGTTGAGCGTAAGAGTCGTAAAAGCTAGTATTATCTGGTGCTACCAAGCAGACCAAGAATTGCTAAAGAAATAATGTTGACATGGGTTGATGTTCATATCATCCTCCTTCCCCTACGTTGTAAATTTTGCATATTTGATTCCTTTCCTTTTCTTACCAATCACCAAATTGGGAAGTTGTTATGCCTTTTTGTAATAGTCAGGTTTTGCTGGACCTGCATAGTTGCTAGTTTCAGCATACATTTCAATGAAATTGCACCATTCTACTGTCGAGTCATGTAGGTGTGTGCATAAAGTTGACCCTTCTGAGTGCTAGTCCTATTGATGTTTCAAAAGTATTTTGACTAATGGGGCCTTCTGGTCATAACCAATTATTAGAATTTTAAATATTCCAAAGAAAAAAAGAGAGAAAAGTGGTAATTTCAGCTGTTATCCTATGAAATCTGTCCTGCCAACCATAGAAACAAGGACAGTGTTAGATATTCTTCAGTTTATCCAATCAAACTATGCATGTGATCCCTAATAAAATAAAACTCAATAGTCTAGTAATGACTCGTAATCCCATCAAGGAACCAAATGGGGCCGAATTGATTTATTCATTAGTCGAAGGAGCCTTTCTTGTTTTCATATTTGATCATGCATTTGTTCTTTTGCTTCTCTCCTTTGTCTTGTTGTATTTCGCATAATTTTCGAGCAATATATGTGGTGGAACAAAGATTTTCTACGAATTTATAAGCCACCGTTATGCATCGGTGGAAAAAGTCACAGTAGACTATTTAATGACAAAACTACATATGTAGCCATGCATGGAGGGAGCTAGAGATTGTAGGACTACTTGACAACCTTGGAACACTGCTTGTGCATGAACTGTTTTGTATCAGAAATGAGCTGCCCAGACTCAGGAAGTTCGGGAAAAACGTAAAAAGCATGAATCATGTTTGGGTACTCGACCAGATAGGCTTCTTTGCCGGACTTCTTCAACCACTCGTAGTACCTGGTTTGCCAGTCTTTGAGCGAGTCAAAGCCAGCCGCCACCACCATTGTCGCCGGAAAGTCCAATTTGGATATGTCCGCCGCCCTGGGGCCGCTAACATTGATCACCTCGTGGTCACGGTCCATTCCATGCAGCATGAATGCATTCCACATCCAATCGGTTCTCCTGATTGACACGATTACATCAACCTCCGCTAATTCTATCTCTGACTTGGTACGTTCCTCTCCTCCAAAAAAGGGCTGTATGGCCACCACTCCAAGTACCTTCAATCATCAACTCACACTAATTAAGCATTATAATATTGGAGTTTAATTACGTACCCTTAGTTTCCTACGGCTGTGGAATTTGGACCAGCTATACATAAATTCCAGAGGGGGAAATACAAAGATCAGACCAAGTATTTCTTTCCTTCTTTAATCTTCTTTTGTCCCTTGTAATCTTCACCATAGGAGTAAATCTTTACAATTATTTCAAGAACCAGTTTCATCCTATATTTGCATTTGATTTGTATGTGATGCTTAAAGAGTGACATTTTTTTTAGATTATCTAATAATAACTTTATTGTATTAATAAGTTTTCTCAAAATAAAGATAAAAAAAGTCTTTAACATATGAGTACTAAATTCGATCATGAACTAAAATCTAGTGGTACTATAGATATGATGATGCAAGTTTCTTCTCTTGTATAGTATGAAGCAAAGGTATTTTTTAATTCAAAGCAAAATAAAGTACTTACTTCCACAACGAAATCCCAGAACAAGAGAGTCCAATTAGTTCAAAGGTCTATTTTTTGGACCAGATACAATTTGAACAAACTACACTCATTAAACAAATAAAGGTCAAGTGCTTTATAGGTTTTTTCTTTCTTTTTCTTTTTTTTTTAATTATAATTCTAATAAGTTTGCTTTCTTGTGACTTTGTGTAAGCGACCTAAAAAAATATTAATAATATATATCCTATTTCTTATTTTAACAAACAAGAGTTGGTTGCGTAGTAGTGTTATGATAGTAACAAGAAAAACAGGCATATTAAATGAGTCGTTTAATGATTGCAAATGGGGGGGCCATGGCCAATATCAATAACACCATCAATATGCATGTAAATGTAAGTGTATAATAATGCATGGGCCGGGGTATGGGTGGGGTATCAATCACTTGCCTTGAGGTCAGTAAATTTTGACTCGCAAGCACGTTTAGCCACGTGGTGGGCTAGATTCCCTCCGGCACTATCTCCAGCAAGAAAACAACGCGACACGTCAGCATTTTCCGGTAGGATATGACTCTGATTGTCGAGGAACCTGAGGACGTCGAATCCGTCATCGTATTGAGCCGGGTAGCGGTGTTCCGGGGCCAGACGATAGTTGACAGAGACAACCACGGCGGGGACCTCGCGTGCGAAACGGCGGCAAACGTCGTCGTATGCCTTGAAATCGGGGGCGAGATAGACGAAGCCGCCGCCGTGGAAGAAGACGACGACGGGGAGGTGAGTATGAGATTCAGATTCAGAATGAGAAGGGACGAAGAGTCGGAACCAGAGGTTACGAGAGGGGTCGACAGTGATGTCAGAGGTTTTGACGCCGTTGCGAGGCTTGGGATTGGGAGGCGTCCTGAGGCCGAAGGAGTCGAGGAAACGGAAAAGACGACGGTTGACGGTGCCGTCGCGGTGACGGGAGGCGTCGTTGACGATATTGAGGAAGAAGAGAGTGATGCGGGTCTTCCAGGGGAGCAGTAGACGTTGGTTTTGGTGGGGATGTTTGGGTTTGGGCATTTTATTTTGGTGGGCAGAAAAAGATTGCGATGGCGAGCGGATGATGAGTACTGAATACAGAAAGAAAACGGTAGTTATAGTTGATAAATTAGAAAGAGAATAAGTAAAAAGCCGAAAAAAAAAAAAAAAAAAAGAGAAAGGGGAGCATTCAAATTTCAATGAATGCTTGAAATGAGAGTGGTTGGATCTGGCTCCTTCATGCAGTACATATGTTTGACTATTAATTTATGTATATGTGATTAGGTGATGAGCCACAAAATAATGAATTAAATTTAATGATTCAAAATAAATAAAATTATACCATGATGATATAATTAAACTATGAGAGGGAGACTCAAATTCATCGAAAATTAAGTTATGATTCTATAATTTTTTTTCACTAAGTTCTTTAACTGATTTGAGTATTGGAGAAGTTTTTTTCTAATTGTTTGTGCGGATTGCAGCCAGAATGGATCAATATAAAAAAATCGTAAAGTAATACCAAATCAATATATTTGTTTGAGATTGGAGCGATGCGACCTGAAAGAGTGAATATGGTAGGTGGGAGTTGTGAGATTTTGCTGGTAAGTCATCAATGCCTACAGGTAAGTAATGAAGAATTGGGTGATAATAGTGGCGTCTTTGTAAAAAATTCAGTATACAATGGAGGAGGGTGATGCAGATAGATAACGCTTTTTGTATTTTAAATAAATGGATACTTGTCATCTCCACTTATTACAAGTTAATATTATTATTAGGGAGTGTTAGGTTTTCCTTTTTAAAGTAAACATTTGTTTCCAAGTGATCCATTTATACTAGATTTTCCTGATATGGCTAATCTGGTGTTTCTGCACAATCCACTCACCACTCCTTTATGCTGTAGCAGGGCAAGTTGGAAGGAGTTGGTTATTGTTGGTGAGTCATTAATGGTTACGAAATTGCAGAGAATCATTTCTCAGAAGTACACAGTTCTCGGCAAATCAACCGAACCATATTGATGTCACCAGCCACGAGCTACTACCATCCGGTGCTGTCGCCAGACTCACCACAAATTCACATTCGAGCCACCAATACTCCGCAATTTTGCGATTGAATCAAGTCCCACATCGGCCGTCGCTCCACGGCGCTCTCTCTCCTCACCTTCCGCCATTGTCAGTTGTCTATCTGCAAACCCGCGATTGTGGGCACTCCATTTGGTTGTTAATTCATCAATTATTCCCAAAAATTCTCTAAATTTTAAAACTCTAACCACCCAAATTAGGTATATCATTATTTATTCTAATTTATTTCTCATTATTACACGCACATTTATACGTGAATAATGTTATAATTGCAATGAAGGGAGAATTGCTCTTATAAATTCTAACTGTGTACAGTATATTCAACATACAAATATTTTATTTTTTACAAATAAAACACTTGACCAAGTATACCATATATTTCTTCTAGCATGAATATTATCAAACTATTTCTTCTAGCATGAATATTATCAAATTATTTCTTCCTGTTGGAGTGCAAATTGAAAATGTTATATCAAATCCATTAAAATGGTATCTGTCCTGGAGTTTCCTTTTGTTAATGTTGTTGTAATTCGAGGGTGATTGATGTCAATTAATTGTAAGCAGGAAGAGTTTGAAAAGCTAAATATTGAATTTGGATGGCTACAGCATTCTTTTCAAGAGTTTGGTTCGCACGGTTTGGTGAAATACTGAAACAAATATCTGCAACTTATTTATTTTTTCTTTCCTTAAAAATAAAAGATTTTACCAAAATCTTCATTTATCAAAAACTTTTGGTAATTATCGAATTTATTTTGGTTCAATAGTCGATTTGGTATGTACCAAGATTTTGCTGGACATAAAACCAAAAGGAAAGATAACGTAGATGACTAAGTTACCACAAATCGATTAGAAATCAGAGAGCAGTAGGTGCAAAACTAAAGACAACTATAGAATGATCCCAAAAAATTAAAAAACAAGCACGGCTCCTCTTTCTTTTTATTTATTTTATGTGGATTAGATTAATTTTAAGTATGTGGATAGTTTGAAAACTTCACTTTCAGCAGTCCCCTTTCTCCAGGCCAGCTTGTCTTACTTGTGATGTTTTAAGATTCTTGGTGAACTGATATTTATTGGTTGGTTTTTTAGCAATTGCAACTTCATTTGGTCCTTATTATTTGAGAATTGGGAGTTTGAAGTTAAAATTCAAACTGATATTTAAGGTTTGGGCAAAAAAAAAAAAAAAATTATTTCGAAAAAAAAAAGACAATAAAAGTTAAAAGAACAGTAGGGGAGACCAGCCAGCCATCCAGTCCTCCCTTGTGGATCAATACGATTCTAAAAAACTTGTGCTCTCTAATGCAATTACACATTTTTGTTCCACTGCCAAAATGCCAAGGACTAAAAAAAGTGGAAAAAAATGGACATCTCAGTGTGTCTCGCAGTACATCACAAGCACATTAAATTAAAACATGGGCATAAAAGAGTAGCAACATGGGCATAAAAGAGTAGCAGCGCCAAATGTGTATTAATTTACATCCGTATGAATATTGTCTTTTATCACAAATACAATATTTTTATAATAGATATACTAAACTACAATCTTGTAGATACTACACTTGCTGCACTTACGGATTCAAATTGTATATTTTATCGTATATTTACACATATTCATACATATACAAATTGATATATATAAAATATATAATGAGATACATAATTGATATACATGAACGTTGAATTTTAGAGTGATTCAATTGTCCTACATTTTCCTGGTCACGCATCTTCTGTTTGTGTGTAATCTGCCGGCCATAAGCTGCACTCCTAATTTTTCTTTTTCTTCCATAAGCAAATCCCATTCACTTGCAGAATGGGCCTTCACTCTAACTGCTCAGGCCCAATATGATGATATATGGCTTTGTCTTTAGTTTTATTAATGCAATTATCATTTTTTACCCATTAAAAATAAATAAATGAGTCAAATAGAATGGTTAGATGAACAATTATGATGTAACGACATAGTGATATGGACATAATATGACAAGGATATGAGATTTAAAAATTTTATGACTCAACATAATGTCCAATACATGTAATATTCTTATATTATACAAAACATTTACTTAAACATATACATACATATATATATATATATATATATAATTGGTAATAAACTTATTTTGGAAGCTTTGAAGATCCTGGAACATTTGAGCATCAAGAAAGTTATTATCGAGCAGATTTTCTTAAGGGCTGTCCCAGTTGGAAAAATGAAATTTATTCGTAAGAGATTGAACGTTGAGGCCCATTACGTTGCCAAATGGGCTGTGTGGGTTCCAAGTGGGTATGTTATGTCAATAAAAAATGCTTTATTTATCCATCAAAAAACACTTGTACGGATCCATCCATTCAGACTTCAGACTTCAGAGTCCCCTATTTATTTCTTTTGTTATCCACTTTGAATTCTTTCAAATTCAGTCATCGATTCCAGAATCATCACATACAACGGCAGCAAAATAGGCAGCATGATGGGCTGCTCATCACAATTGCGATGGCCTCCTCCTCTTCCTCCTCCTGCACTTTGGTATTCCTCCTATTCATATTCACTGCCTTCAGCCGCAGCACCACCAAGTGCAAGATACTGCGATTCTATTGCTAGTGCTACTGCTGCTCACAAGAAAGGCAAAATATTTAGATGTAGCAAACAGGTGAAAGCTGTGTTGCAGTCTGCAGCAGCCCAGAAACCAGAGGAAGAAGATGAAGAAGAATTCCAAGTGCTTACGGCCATTCAAAGCAGTTACAACCAGATTGTAATCCTCGACACTCCCAACTCAAGGCTTCTGCTTCTCGACTCCACTCGTATGTACTCATTAATCATTCATTCACCATTCTCTCAATTGTCTGTTGCTCCTATTATCCACCATTTTTTGTTAATGCACATGCTTTCCATTCTTTTCCTGGTGCAGATAATGTTCACAGCATGCTTAACAAAGCAAGTAAATGGACTGGTTCATATTGGGTATGTGTCATCTACTATATTTGTTATTGATTTCTAATGTATAAAATTAATGGAAAGACAACTTCATTAGTATATGTTTTCTAATATTGTTAGTAGTTAAGTGATGTTGGGTTCTCTAACAACTTTATTGGTCATTTTTATATCCGAATTTGCAAATCTGCAGGATGAGTTTGCTACATTGCCGCCTGTGGTTCCAGGGGGTCCTATAGCAATCTTTGGCTTGGTAATACAACTGTTTTTGCTCTAATTTTTAAGGTGAATCTTTTGTTTTTTCGCATTGCTTTTTGATGGAATAGGTCGACTTACAAAAACTCCACCCAATTTGGTATATTAGATTGTGACATGGAAAAAATTTTCAGGGTGGAGGAACAGCTGCACATTTGATGCTTGATTTATGGCCCTCGTTGGAGCTGGAAGGCTGGGAGATAGATGAAATTGTATAAATCCTAATTATTCTTCCTACTTTGAGATTTTATTGATTGCTACTACATTTTCGCTTCTTACTTAATTCTTCACCTAGTGAAAATGTAGCAACATTTTGTGGATGCTTATGTTTACCAATGTTAGTTCATATACATATTCGGATTTCAAAGAGTGATGAACATATACTGCAAATGTTTTCATAATGTTTTATGCTGGAATAGTGCTCTCTAGGCGAATATTTGAAGTCTTTTAGAATTTTATTTGATGATGCTTTTACTTGGTGCCAGTTAATAGATAAATCAAGAGACTATCTTGGGCTGTCTGATCTCGAGAAGCAAACTATGGACGGTGGAGTACTTAATATTCACATTGGCGATGTGTTTTCTCCAGATGCTGCTATTTCTGGAGGATATGCTGGTAAAACTTTTGTGGATTGTAGAAGAGCAATATACATCTTATTCTCCTATTAGATGTGCAGTAAAGGTGTTGTCTATACTTTTTGGACTGGAACTATTATGGATCCTTATCTTTTACTGACAGCAGTTATCATTTTCATTGATAATTTAGGTTTAAATGCATCAGCATTTTTCTTCGGTGGCATATATCTCATCACATTTTCTTTGAGCTGATAAGTGCCTATCTGTATGCACACAGTATATACATGACTGCACAGCATAAAATGCTGAAGAATATAATATATCTTCTGTGCTGTCCTGATCAGATAACTGCCAACTTATTTCTGTTCAACAAATTGCAGGAATCATAGTTGATTTGTTTGCAGAGGGAAAGGTTTTGCCACAGTTGGAACAGGTACCATTTATTGATCACTGGGCTTAATTGTTTCTAACTTTTTTTGGTATTCTTGGTTCTCAAGACTATCATGATATGATAGTTGTAGTTCTGCAATCAACATCATCAAAGTTCCTATCTAGATCACTTTTGATCGATTCATGAGCTCATCTCCAGAAGTTTTTAAGAATTCTAAATCTTCTAGTCTCAACAAATTGTATGTGGTGCTGAAAATTTTTAACTTCTCAATTTTATATCTCAAGATATTATGACAATTTAAATTTATGACATATCAGATTTCTCCGACAAGCCTTGGATATATATCGTGATTGGAAAAATTGAAAACCTTTATTTTCTCAGATGATGAAGAAAAATTATCCTGTGGCTTTGGCCATCGTAAAATATATTTTAAGTCAAGTATAAAGATAAAAAAAAAAAAACACCAAAGATGGAAACAATTGCCAAACTATTGTTTCATTCAAATAAATGCAGTTAAAATATCCATAAAAGAATTAAAAATTTGAGAAAAATTAAAGTAGTAATGACTAACTAATTCACTACGAGACTATAAAATCTAATCAGATGCATGGCCACATTATGAAAATGAAAATGATAAAAAACAAATGCACTTATGAGCAGCATTAACTTTTGGACCCACACCCCTTAGTTTAGGTCTAAATACAAAATCATCCCCTACTGTTAGACAAAATACACTTACTTCCTCTATCACTAATGGGCGTTAAGAAAAAATTAACACTGTTGAAAATAATGTGTTTGCCCCTACTTCGTTTTGAAATATGTGTATAATAGAAGGGGTCTTACTGTTAGTTGTAGTTAGTAGAAGCGATGCATATATAATATTGTCAGTTCATATACTTGACATGTCTTATTGCACCAAATTCAAAGGTCATCGTAGTTAAAAATTGTTTTAGTCTCCAATGCTAAGGTTATTGAATTTCCTTGCTTGGAAATTATTCTTAATTTTGTACTTCTGCGCATACCATATGAAGATTTCTTGGTTCTCAATATTCAGTTTGATAAGTTGACCCACAGATTTTAAGTTAATCTATTGATACTTATACATCTGTGCACTGTTGGTCTTTAAGTTTATCCCCTTTTTGGGGATTATTTTCATAAAATAGGCAAGGTGCTCCAACATATGAAGCATCATGTTTGCTTGATTTATACACTAGACATAACTTGAATCCACTCTCAGATGAATTAAGGAAATAAGTAAGGAAGAATCAGGAAAACAGAAGTTCCAGAACATAATTGTTCAGGGAACTTTTATTTATTCTTTTTAATATTTTAAAAATTACAAGTTTATAATTTTGAATACATGGTTATATCTTCTTCTTTCGCATTTGTCAATTTACATGCAAATGTTATGCTTTTCCATTCTCAACTAGGCTGCTACTTGGTTGGAACTCTATGATAAATTGATGCCTAATGGCCGCTTCATGGTTAACTGTGGTGCTGGTGAAGACGGATTGCCTGCTATGAATGCAGTATCTCAACATGATGGTTCATCAGTGGATGGCACTTGGAAACTGAATGCTACCATTAGGGCCCTATGCAAAGCATTTCCTGGACAAGTAGGATGTTTTTTATGTTCAAATAATATTTGTTATGATCTGTTAATGTTAGGAAGATAATGGGATGGGCATAAATACAATGTTGTCCGATACGTTTACAGAGCATCCAGCTAAATCATACACTATGTAAATAATTGTCGAAAATCAAATGTGATTCCTTCATACCTGCTCTGTGAAGAAATATTCACACTCTGTAGGCCTGAAACCTAATAGACCATATAAAGAAAATAATTACAATGATAATACATGCTTTTATAATGTTGTAGTTTGATTACCTTCACTATGATGAGCATGGAAAGAGAATCTGATTGAAATTGCAGAAAGTGCAAAACTAAGTTGATGCTGATAAAATAACTACAAACTTCATCTTACACCCTTGACCATTGGAGAGGAAGATGAATTCTGCTACCATAATCTGATGAATGTCCGAGAAAGATGCAGAATCCAAGATAGGAAAATGTGTAGTAGACATATGCCATTTAAATACTACAAAGAGTTGGTATCCTGATTTGATCACTTTTGACTTAAGGATTGAGTTGTAAAATTCCTTTTCAATATTTGAAGTATAGTGACAGAAATTGAAGTATGGAGTTCTCTGATCACTGCTAAACAAAGAGAACAATATTTAGTAATTAGCAATACTTTATGATGAAAAGAATCATACAGATTGAATTTTTTGATCATAGTTCCTTTTCTATATTCTAATTTGTATACTCTACTTATCTCTAGTTGCTCCCTATTGTGGTGGAATTAGACAATTCTTGAAGAAAGGAAGTTTGAATACAATTCCATTTGTTTGCTATCGTTGTTACACACTTATCCTTCTTGTTGTCCTATTTTTATTTTTATTTATTTGTCTTTCTGAAAAAGGAATATCAAATTATGAAAGTCACAAAAAACGAGCCAACATTAAGTCTTCATTTCTCCCCTGATATTTCTTGTGATTTTGTACCTCTTGATCGCTCCCTTAATCTGCATGTGTGTAACACGCGGTTTTGTGATCTTTTAACTTTGTTCCTCAATCAGAGGAAAATGCTGGATGGTATGCATTAAAAGGTCACAAGCAAATACATCATTCACATACTAAATCCTCTTATTTAAAGCTCTACGGTCAAGTTGCAATCTTTTATATGAAGAACTAGAAAACTTCCCAGTTAGACAAGTATGGATAGAAACCTTTCCAAGTCAAGGCTGAGGGATGTATATGATTATAATTGCTTTAACTTATTTGCTGATCAGTTTTAATTAAAAGAATAAAAGACTGATCATCTATGGAACATTACCCCCCACATACTTTGCATCAATTGCGATTGCTTATTACTTGATTTTTTGTCGGTCTAAGCTCATTTGTTGTTGGTCTAAGCTCACAATTTGCAATATCAGGTAAATTGGAAAAAGATGCCAAAGAGTGCAGGCGAAAACTATCTCGCTCTGACTGGATATTTGCCAGATTTGACTACCTGGTCTGCTGCTCTCCCTGATGAACTGAACTCAAGTGTCAATCAGTGGCGGACTTGTAACATTCATGACAGTTGACGGGACAACACTGACACTAACTCATGGTTTGAGCCTCACTCTCTTGAAATTATTCAGATGTTCTGTCTGAAACCTTGCTGGTAGCTAGAAAGATAATAAAAGTTTACCACTCAGTATATTCATTTTTAGGTTGTTTCATCTCCCTGATCTCAGAAGCAAGGGTGATTTATGTACAACTGTCATTATTTTGATTAAATCATTCAAGCATCATTTTATATCTGAGATTGTTATGATCTTCGGTGAATTGTACCTGCTGTCATATCTTTGAATTTTATCTCGAGGAAAATGGGATCTATGCTTAGAAAAAATTGTAAATATTACATTTTAATGAAAATGAAATTACTGTGGACTGAATTCAATAATTATAAATATAGAATAGAATCTTGGGTGGTGTGTATAAGTAGTTGAACTTTTGCTCTGTCTACTGGATGTAGAAATTGATAAAAAGCTTTCATGTTTGTGTGCTAGATTAACATCACACTGCCTGGTAGCGCCCATGTTTTAGCATAATGAACTCGGTCACTTCTAGCCCTTGGTTTACAACTCAGTATGCAAAATGCAGGGGAAGTTGCATCTTTGAGGTGTAGTTTCACAGACGTTCCATTTTGCTCCTCAACTCCACAAAGATAAGTAAGCCTTTTTTGTTGTGATAAAATTAAACTATCTTTAATTTTACAAAGCAGTCAGGTGCACTTTTAGGGAAAAGATGAACTGATTGTGTTCAATGGTGTAAAGCCCCTAGTTTGCATGTCAGCATTTAGAAGCGTTAATGCCAAGAAGGAAGGTTTGGGATAATTGGTCTGGGTGGTTATGGGGTGTGGGGATTGTTGGTGGTTAAGGCGGAGGCTGAGCTAGGATCGGAAGGGGGCCTATTGGTCGGCAAAATGGTGCTGTGGGGTGAGATCGCAAAAGAGAGTGCCGGTGCGGAGACCGATGGTCGAGAAGGGGGTTACTGACGGGTGGATATGGGTTGAGAGGGGAGAGGGTGTGCGTGTGTTGAGGAAAAAGATGACTATTTTACCCTTTTCTTAAATTAAGTTTTTTTAGTTTATTTTATGTTTTGAGAAATTACTTAAATATATTATTATATAAATTATTTTTTATTTTATATATTTAAATTTTCTCGTACATAAATTGAGCAAATTTAAGTCTTAAAGTTTGCTTAAATTATTGATATTTAAGGATTATTAAAAAATAAAAATTATGAAAACATTTGAGAGAAAATTTTGAACAACAAAATAAGTATATTTTGTTAGAAAAGGATCACAAAACCATGAAAACATATGCAAATAGAATTAAAAAGTTATTCAAATGCTAACATTTAATGAAAAAAATAATTATATTACATTCCTATAAATTTAAAATATTACAAATATCTCTAAAGAATACAATTTGTGAACTGACAAAATTGAATTTTTATATTATTTTTTGAATAATGACATCATTTTCAGTTAAGGCAACTAATCGACAAGTGTAATATGTAGGATGGATAGGACGGATACAACCGTAATTTTTATAATTTTAAAATATAAAAAAATTATAAATAAATCAATCCTCTAGAATAGTTTCTTAATTAAATATGTATTTAGTCTTTAAAATAAAATAAACTAATAAGTTTTCTCATACATAACTTGAGCAAATTTAAGTCTTAAATTTTGCTTAAATCATTGATATTTAAGCATCATTGAAAAAACAAATCATGAAAACATATTAACGAAAGTTTATGTTTAATGAAAAAAATAAAATTACATTACATGCTTTTAAAATTCAAAACATTACAAATACTCGAAAGATATTTTTATCTCAATACAATTTGTATACAATATGTAAGGACAAAATTGAATTTTTATATTATTAATGACAACATTTTCCGTTAAGATAACGGCAAATGTGGTTTTTATAATTTTAAAATATAAAAAAATTATAAATAAACCAATCCTCTATAAAAGTTTTTTAATTAACCCTTTAAATTAACCATCTAGGGTGGGATACCTCTTCGTCCCTGGCCTTTATTCCAGCACCAAACTCTACTTCATCATATTTCACATGTTGTTTTTGTTCAATAATGATAATACTTAATACCAGGCCAGTAGTAGTAGCAGTCAGATTGCTAGCGGCGGAAGCTCCTGGCCTGGCCTGGCTCTTCTTCATCTTCTCCCCGGAGTTTGACCAGCGTATAGATAGCTGCCCCGGCAACAGCTCCAAGTGTCGGCGCCACCAGATATATCCATATTGACTTGTAATTCCCTGCAGCAACTGCTGGTCTTAGAGTTCTCACTGGATTCATTGAAGCACCGCTAGATGGACTGCATCCATGCCCATTACAATTACTACTACTAGCTAATAAAAGAAGAAAAGCAATGGGTGATGAGAGAGAAGAAGGATTATCTGATTTTACTCACCCAGCCACAAGAATATTAAGCATAACTGTAGCTCCAATCGCTAGTCCTGCCAGTTCTCCAACCTGTATACCATAACCATAGATAATTAAGTTCAAAACAGCTTAATTTTCCATGCACTCTGAGTAAAATTAAATAATGATGGACTCACGGCGCGAGTATCTGTGGCGACAGCAGTTATTACAAAGAGCAAATTAAAGGTAACGAGGAACTCGAGGGCGAAAGCCTGCCCGGTGCCCACGGACGGAACAGTGACGCCGCCGGACATGAAAGGATGGAATGCGCCTTTGAGAGCAAATGATGCGCAGATGGAAGCAGATACCTGCGCTGCAATGTAGGCTGGAACGTGAACCCAAGGGAAGTGGCGGAATACCGCAAATGCTATGGTGACGGAGGGGTTGAGATGCGCTCCAGAGATGTGGCCCGTGGATAAGACGACTATCATCACGGCCAGCCCAGAACAGGCAGCGTTCCCAATCAGGGTTTCAGCTCCACTGTACTTTTGGTTGACTATTGGCCCAGCCGCTGCCGCAAATATCAGGATGAATGTTCCAACAAACTCTGCTCCAACCTGCCACATGTACGATTGATCACACAACCTCATAATTATACTCAATTTTTTTATTTTCTTCTTAAATAATAATTCACTTGCTAATACCTAATTCCTCTCCACATTAATTTCTTCAATATTCTTTTCCCTAAGTTAATCATTCCAATTCTTATGCATATATATATATATATATATATGTGTGTGTGTGTGTGTGTGTGTGTGAGTGTGTGTATACTTGTACAGTCTACCACAACATTCTAAATTAAGATATGTTAGCTCATTATATATGATTAAATAACTGGCTAATTCATGAAAGTCTCTTTCTGGGAATGAATGTGAAGTTTGATATTTTCCACACAGTCCCTTTTCCCCTACATATGAACAAGCCAAATTCATTTTTATATATGTTACTCTTTATAGACAAGAATCATATATATATATATATAGACAAATGGCTGTGTTACATCATTGGTTCATATACAACTAAAGATATCCACCATTTCCTGCATTCCATTGGATACGCATGAAAAGTTCAGAAATCAGGCTATATGGAGTGTAAATATGAAATTCATAATGCAAATCATGATTTATTTATTTTTTTATATAAATAAAATTCAAAATGGTACATCAAAGATTCAAAATTAATCAAGTCCAATCGCCCAAAACTAATTAAAATACAACCACTGATTCTGAATTAAAGAAAGAAAAAACCTACAGACTAGTTCCCACACAATTAGACCTCTTACTAGTTATAACATGTTGGGATCTCGTTAATAAATAATAAAACCTCTTAGTAATTGTAATCTATGATTTATTATACATCAAAACTTCTTAATTTGCAGTAATGCTAATTACATGCTCAATCAATCAAGTGAGTTTATTTTTCAATCAAAATTAATGCCGACAATGAGAAGCCCTGTTCTCTCGACTGACAGATCCATAAAACACGTACGCAACAAATCTTGATAATCTTTGATTACTATGCTTAATAGAAAGATTTTTTTTGTTAAAGAAAATGCTGGAAGGGATTGTTGATGTGAAGTTGTCAAATGGGGCAGTTCACGGACTGAACTGGCCCATTAAAATCTGGCCCAAGATCAACCTGAGAACAACAACGGGGCAATATATATATATATATATAATATATGTATGTATGTGCATGGGGGCCCTACTGGATCGGAGATTAAAACCCAACCTAAGGCGTGAACCAGCCCTTTTCGCCCTCACCCACTCTAGAACCAGCCTATGTCTGAGCGCAGCCCAAGCCCATTATGGCCCATTATTGTATATCTTTATTCTTTTCTTCTTAGAATTATTTTAAATCTTATTAATATTTATTTTCAATTTTTAGAATTATTTATATTTTTAGATTTGAACCGTAACCTCCCTTATGACAAAGTAAGGCTCACACCATTGAACTAACTCTGAATTATGGAAATACGTGCAAGGTAAACGTATATTGGAGCAAACATCTAGCTCGATAATGGAGTTGGGCGGGATCCTTCAGAAATTATTTAGACGAAGCCCAGCCCACCTCAACTCCGGCCTAGGCTGAGCTCGCATGCAATAAAAAAACCTGTCTTCACAGGCCTGGCCAGCCAACCTAGTCCGACTCATCTGACATTTTCTATGTTAGTATCTTTGGAAGGAGTAAAGGTGTCAAATGGGCAAGTTCAAATATTTTAGTTTAAAATAATCAAATAAAAAAATAAAACTCATTCTTAGAATAAATTATTTTGAACAGGAGGAATTAAAATTAAACAAGCCCCTAAGGCCCAATCTGCAAGCCCAGAACAGGCCTGGGATTGACCTAGTAGGGCCGAGCTGGGTCATTGCATCATTCAAATTATTCAGCCCAGGCCTGGCTCATTTCAGTCGGCCTTGACTTATCGAGCCCGTTAAAGGAGGCGGGCCTCATCAGGTTCAGCCCTCAGAACCGGCCCATTTGACATCTTGAGGAAGGAGCAAAGACAATGCATAAAATATCACGGCCATGTAAATGGTTGTCCATTGCTAGTAAAAGCTGCGTTGCAAAAAGTTTCTCAAAGAATCACACGGCAGTATACATATATATTACATTGAGCATCAATCCTTATTTGGATGGATCTTCAATATATAATATAGCTTTTAGGTGGGGAGATACTATTTTATCAATCGAGCAGTAAGTATCTAATATATTCATATTTACAGATTTTTCATAAAGTGGTGACGAAACGTATAAGTATAATTTTTTTTATTTTCCAAGTATTTATCCAATTATAAATATTTCTGGAATACCTCTATTGGAGGGCTGTCAATTCAAACATGAGTTTAATCACACTCCATATTCTCAAAAATATTTACTATTTGAAAATAGAGAAAAACAGAGTTTTGTCTAAAAAAATAAGTTAAGAAAGGGAGGTGTATAGACATCAATATATAATATATACACATTCTATTAGACACTTCCTAATATATACTACTAACATGATATTAAATAAGAGTATAGTTTAATAAGAGAATTGGATCATACACATCAATAAACCTTGTTCATAGATTTAATTTCCAAACACTAGTAATTGGCAATACTTAATTATTTTATATGCTTATTTGAACATTACGAAATCATTTATACATACATAAATAAATTTATATTAGGATAAATGCGTGTTCAATTGTTTAAGACAACTTGTATCAACCCCACAACTCAAGAGCTAGATAACTATGTTTGAAACAACATGAAATTGTAGTTGAACAAATTTGTATAAATTTTTGAAACAATCTTTCCGTAATGTAACTGCCCTGCTTTTGTACTTGGGGTATAAATTTTGTGGAGCAAAACAAAGTAACGAGTGATGAAAAGAGCGAGAGACGATGAAAGCAATTAAGGGCAAGAGTAAAAATTAACAAACAACCCCTCTACCTTGCGAGCGAGGGAGATATGAGGTTTAGAAAAGTAGGTGAGGCAGCCGTGAGTCGCTCCCCAAGTGGGCGCGTCAACTGGCAGGCATTTGGAACGACGCATTGACTTCCGATCGTACGATATTGAGTCCACGCGCACCGACGGCATCAGACCAATTGGCGTCGCAGGTGCCGACATCGTCGGCGTCCCTACCTCATAATCCGCCATTTCTGATCGAGTACTCTCTCTCTCTCTCTATATATATATATATATATGTGTGTGTGTGTGTGTGTGTGTGTGTGTGTGTGTGTTCTCTCTGTTTTTTTGGAGGATAAAAGATATGAATGAATAGAGGTAGCGCGAGTTATATGCTTTCTAGATTTTTATTAAGGTGCAGCTACGGAATACACAAGCCCTAAGATATCCAGCTTAATATTAAACATTTCAAATTCTGTACATTTTTTTTTTTTTTTTTTTTGAGAAGAGAGAGTCTTGTGTAGAAGATTATATAAAATATAACATGGTGGAAAGGCTTTTATAAAATTGTGATCATGGAATAGATAATCCGGGTGAGGGATCCAGGATTGTAGCAGCTGCAGCAATCAAAGAAGAAGAATGAGAGAGGATGGATATGTGCACAAGTGAAAAAGAACAAGTCAGATGAAAGAATTGATAAGAAGAGAGTAGTCAATGTCCCATTGCCCAGCTAGAATGCTAGCTACATGGAGTATTTTATTCTACTTTATGCATTATTTTGCTCAACTCACTCTGACGGGCCTCTTTGATTATTTATTCCTATGAATCGGCCCTCCGCCCATCAGGATAGAGATAGACAGAATGTAATAAAAAAAAGAGAGAATTAAAGGGAAAAAAAAATGTCAATGCTCATTGCCCAACTAGAATGCTACGTGCAGTATTTTATTCTATTTTTTGCATTATTAATTGTTTGCTCAACTCACTCTTAACGGGCCTCTTTGATTACTTATTTCTACTATCAGGCTCCCCACCCATCAACAGAGACAGGGAATTAAAGAAAAAAAGAGAGAGTAACAAAAAAAAAGAAAAAAGAAAGTCAATGCCCCTTGCCCAGCTACAATGCTACATGGAGTATTTTACTCTACTCTTTGCGTTATTACTTGTTTGCTAACTCACTCTAGGGGGCTCTTTGATTACCTAGTCCTACTATCAACCCCCCACTCATCAAGAGAGAGGATTAAAGAAAAAAAGAAAAAAGAAAGTCAATGCTCCATGGAGTATTTTATCTACTTTCTGCATTATGACCTATTTGCTCAAGTCACTTTAACGGGCCTCTTTGATTATTTATTCCTACAACCAGCCCGCCCACCAGTCATCACTCTTGTCGATCCTTCTATTTTTTATTCTTTTTCTCATCTATAATTTCTTTCTGAATTATTTCATATTCAAACCCTTTCATAGGACTACAAATTTAACTAATCATCCAAGTTTGTTTGCCGATCATTAACTGAAAAATGTCATCTAAATTTTATGCATACAAGCTAATCCAACACAGATACATGTATATATATATATATATATATATATATGTGTGATAAATTGATGCCTAGTGGCCGCTTCATGGTGGACTGTGGTGCTGGTGAAGAAGGATGCCTGCTACGAATGCAGTATATCAACATGATGGCTCATCAATGGATGGCACTTGGAAACTAAATGCCACCTAGGGCCCTATGCAAAGCATTTCCTAGACAAGTAGGGTGCTTTTGCTTTTTATTTTCAAATAATATTTGTTAAGACCTGTTAATTTTAGGATGGTAATGAAGTGGGCATAAATACAACAGTGTCTGATACGTTAACAGAGCATAAAGCTGAATCAAAAACTATGTAAATAAGTGTCTAAAATGAAATGCGATTCCTTCATGCTTGCTCTGTTATGAAATTTCATACTCTGTATGTGCTTTTATAATATTGTAGTTTGATTACCTTAACTATGATGAGCATGGAAAGAGAGTCTGATTGAAATTGCAGAAAGTGCAAAACTAAGTTCATGCTAATAAAATAACTTACAAACTTCATCTTATTCCCTTGACGTCTGGGGAGAAAGATGAGTTTTGCTACCATAATCTTATGAATGTCTGAGAAAGATGCAGAATCCAAGATAGGAAAATGTGTGGTAGACGCATAACATTTAAACACTACAAAGATTTGCTATCCTGATTTGACCACTTTCAACTTAAGGATCAAGTTGTAAAATTCCTTTTTCATACTTGAAGTATAGTGACATAAATTAGAGTATGGAGTTTTGTAGTCACTGCTTAACAATTAGAACAATGTACAGTAATTAGCATTACTTAAACATGATGAAAAATATTCATCTGAATTGGATTCCGTGATCATACTTCCTTTTCTATATTATACTCTATATACAATGCTTATCTTTATTTGCTCCCCATTGTGGTTGAATTCAGCAACTCTTGTAAAAATGAAGTATGAGTACAATCCATTTGTCCATTTTGATTGTTACACACTTGTCCTTCTTGTTCTTATTGTTGTTGTTGTTGTAGTTTTTTTGTCTTTCTGAAAAAGGAATATGAAAATACGAAAGCCACAAAAAAGAGCCAGCATAAAGTCTTCATCTCTCCCTTGATATTTCTTGTGCTTTTGTACATGTTGATCACTCCCTTAATCTGCATGTGTAACATATGGTTTCACTTTGTGATCTATTAACTTTGTTCCTCAATCCAAGGAAAATATTGGATGGTATGCATAAAAAGTTGACAAGCAAATACATCATTCACATACTAAATCCTCCCATTTGAAGCTCTACTGTCAAGATCAAGCTATTTGGTTGCAATTTATTTATATGAAGAGCTAGAAAACTTCCCAATTAGACCAATGTTCAAGTTACTTTTGGGATTTAGAGATATGGATAGAACCTTTCCAACTCAAGGCTGAGGGATGTATACGATTATAATTGTTTTAACCTCTTTGCTGATCAGTTTAAATAAAAGAATAAAAGACTAATCATCTATAGATTGCAGAATCACCCCCATGTACTTTGCATCAATTGCAATTGCTTATTACTTGATTTTTGGTTGGTCTAAGCTCACAATTTGCAATATCAGGTAAATTGGAAAAGGATGCCAAATAGTGCAGGCTAGATTTGAAAACTATCTTGCTCTGACTGGATCTTTGCCAGATTTGACTACCTGGTCTGCTGCTCTCCCAAATGAACTCAACTCAAGTGTCAATCATTGGCGAACTTGTAACATTCACGAGAGTTGATGGGACAACACTAACTCGAACTAATGGTGTGAGCCTCACTCTCTTGACTTTATTGAGAGGTTCTATCTGAATTTGCCTTGCTGGTAGCAAGAAAGATAATTAAATTTAACCGCTTAGTATATTCATTTATCCATTGTTTCTCTCCACAAGTTCTCTCCCTGATCTTAGAAGCAAGGGTCATTTATGTACAACTATCATTATTTTGATTCAATCATTCAAGTATCATTTTATATCTTGAGATTGGTACACTCTTCGATATGATCTTCAGTGAATTGTACCTGCTGTCATATCTTTGAGTTTTTTGTCGGATCTATGCTTAGAAAAAATTGTAGATAATATAATTTAATGAAAATGAATCACTGTGGACTGAATACAATAATTACAAATGTAGAATGGCACCATGGGTGGTGTATTATAAGTAGTTGAACGTTTGCTCAGTCTACAGAATGTAGAAATTGGTAAAAAGCTTTCGTGTTTGTGGGCTAGATTAACATCACACTGCCTGGTAACCCACACGGATTGGTTATGCCCATGTTTTACCATAATGAGCTCTCATCTTTACCTCAGTCACTTCTAGCCCTTGGTTCACAACTCAGGACAAGACTTATTGTACAGCCAATTAAATTTAGTTATTAATGCAAAATATATGCAGGGAAAGTTGCACTCTTGAGGTATAGTTTCACAGCCGTTCCATTTTGCTCCTCAATTCCACAAAGAAGTCAAGGTGAACTGATTGTGTTCAATGGTGTAAAGCCCCTAGTTTGCTTGTCAGCATTTAAAGGCGTTAGTGCAAAGACAATTCTTTTGATATTTTAAATTGCTTAGTATAATCAATCCTATTATATTATTTCATGTACTTAAATGTCATCATCAATTGCTGTTTCATTTAGTTATTGTGCCGTAAATGTGTGATTCATGCCATAGCCCTGGAGAAGCAAAATATTCTACCAGTATTCATTGGCTTCAATTCTTTCCCCAGGAACTGCTTCTTATATTGATCTATTCATGAATTTACAACTGCCTGCATTACCTTAAGTAAAATCAGTTACCTCTTTAATGATGTCAAAGGAATTCAAGCTCTTTGATATAAACAGATAAGTGTACCTGGATCTGTAAACGTAATTTCTTATTACTAATAAGTTCCTTTTGAATCAAAGATGCCATTTGGTAGGGTGTCCCCGTGTCTTTGTAGGAGTGTGAGGATATCAGACTCACATATTTTGTAGGTGGATGTGCTTTTCTCATATGTAGAAATCACTCTCTTTTTGGTATAGTTTTTGATGTTTGGTGTAATAAGCTGTTATGTTGTCATATGATAAACATATCGTTTTGATGAATTTGCATTTGGAAAGAGTATCTCATATCATCATTTGGTAACATTTCAAGGAATGTCTTTTTGATGGTTTGTATGGGATGATTTTAGGTTGAGCGCTTACATCTAATTGTCATTTGCAGAATATTGAAGATGGCTTATCTGTGTCTCTTTTTTGGCCAGCAGATATAAGTAGGCGACTTTGAAACCAGACGGGGAGGGGCTTCTGCTGCAAAAGTGGAAAATTAGTACGGATTAATAGCTAACGGTCCCTCTGAAATGCCAATCCTCGTTGGGTTTGTGGCAACCAATTTCCGAGGAACTGAGTTTTGATATTATGCGTTGTGCCGGAAGGATTCTCACATTCTGAGTATTTAGAGTTCAGAGAATGAAACTTGAAGGATTTCTAATTTGGCATAATTTGCCATGATATGTGCATTACTTTGCAGATGAAATTGAAGCTGGGCCAGGGCCTTAGCTATTAGGGAACTGAAGGATTCAGAAGAGTGGGGGAATAATAAAATTGATACAAGAGGTAAGAGGATTGAGGAAATACTGATACTCAGTGCAAAAGTAGTCCACTAGAGGCTAGAGAGGGTTTGTTTTCTTTAGGTTTACTATGAAGAAATCACGTCTAAAGTTCCAGTAAGGCATATACCGCAGTATCAATATCAGGCACACATGGTTTTCATATCGAATTCCTAAATATTAGGTTGGGATTAATTCACACACATAATCATCAATAGTTTGTAAAGATTCTTTCGAATTTGTCAAAGTTATCAAGCAATTCTAGACACAACAAAACAATATATGCATGACCGAGTATAGAAAAAGTGAAAAATCTAAAGGCATGATAAGCTAGGCACTTATAACCAAACATTCACCACACAAGATAAATAACATAATTAATTAACAAGAGAAGAGTGTATTGCTTTTGTGCCACACACATACACACAAATTTGAGCCTTCCCCTTCCCCTTCCCCTCAAGATCACAAGGGGGAGGAGGATCTTCCTTCATAAAGTGCTTGGAAGAAATAAACAACACCAAGTCCAAGCGCTATCTTATTCAAATTAGCCAACTATTCGTCCTTGGCCTTTATTCCGGCACCCAACCCAACTCAACTTCATACTTCACCACATATTGTGTTTGTTCAATAATAATATATCACAATAATAATAATAATATCAATCATATACCAGCAGTAGTAGCAGCCAGATTGCTAGCGGCGGAAGCTCCTAACCTGGCGGGGCTCTTCTTCATCTTCTGCCCGGAGTTTGACCAGCGTATAGATAGCTGCCCCGGCAACAGCTCCAAGCGTCGGCGCCACCAGATATATCCATATTGACTTGTAGTTCCCCGCTGCAACTGCTGGCCCTAGAGTTCTCACTGGGTTCATTGAACCACCACTCGATGGCCTGCATGCATGCCCATCACAATTACTACTACTAGCTAAAAGAAGAAAAAACAATGGTTGATGAGAGAAGAAGGATGATTTAGTTTCACTCACCCAGCCACAAGAATATTAAGCATAACTGTAGCTCCAACAGCTATTCCTGCTAGTTCTCCAACCTGTATACCATACGTAATTGAATTTGTTAATTGTTCCAAAAAGCTTAATTAAATTGATGTCAGCCTTCAGGGATGTGTGTGTGCTTGTGTCTGTAACTAATCATTACTTGTAGGAATGAATATATATTGTATTGATAGAAGGGGTAGGAAATTAATAAAGAGCGACTCACGGCACGGGTATCAGTGGCCACCGCAGTTACAACAAAGAGCAGATTAAAGGTAATGAGGAACTCGAGGGCGAAAGCCTGCCCGGTGCCCACGGACGGAACAGTGACGCCGCCGGACATGAAAGGATGGAATACGCCTTTGAGAGCAAATGATGCGCAGATGGAAGCAGATACCTGCGCCGCAATGTAGGCTGGAACGTGAACCCAGGGGAAGTGGCGGAGAGCCGCAAAGGCTATGGTGAGGGAGGGGTTGAGATGCGCTCCAGAGATGTGGCCCGTGGACAGGATGACTATCATCACCGCCAGCCCGCGCACGCAGCGTTCCCAATCAGGGTTTCAGCTCCACTGTACTTTTGGTTCACTATTGGCCCAGCCGTTGCCGCAAATATCAGTATGAATGTTCCAACAAATTCTGCTCCCAGCTGCATATAATGTATAACTTATACAATTCATCGCAAAATCTTATAATTATATTCAATTTTATTTTCTTCTTAACTTATGTCACTTGGTAATATGAATTTCAAAAGGCAAATCATAATTTATTTATTTTTTAAAAGAAAACACCATTTACATTATTGGGTAAATCAATAAGATTCAAAGATTACCTAAATACAATCATTAAAAACTACTTAAATACAATTAATAATTTTGAATTAAAAAAAATGGAAAAAAACTAATAATAAAATAGAGTAATATCCATGAATGTTAGGGACCTCAACCTAATAAAATTCTTACTAATTGTAATCTATGATTTTTAATACATCAATACCTTCTTAATTTGCAGTAATGGTGCTACTTTTTCTTTTTTTTTTTTTACTTAACGTATTTACATGCTCAATCAATCAAAATTAATGCCGACAATGAGAAGCCTTTTCTCAGAATCACCAAAAGCAGATCCAACAGAATCTTGATAATGTTTGACTACGATGCTAAATAATAGACTTTTTTTTTTTTTTCATATATATTTAATAAAAAAAAAAATGCAGGAAGGGTGTGTTGTTAGTGCATAAGATATCACCGCCATGTAAATGGCTGTCCATTGCTAATAAAAGCTAGGTTTTTGCATAAAGTTTCTCAAAGAATCACATGGCAGCATACTCACATATATCTTTCTTTATATATATATATATATATATATATAATAGGACGAAAGCGTAAGAGTCAAAAATAGATGACAGGCTTGTATCACATCATCACTATTTAATCAATAATTTCATGTTGCTCCAAGCAAAAAGCATCTTCTTTTTTAAGTCTGTCAATTCTAATGTTACACATAGACCAAATAATCAGTGCACCTCATCATTCACTTGTTTCATGTCCTTTACATCTTAATTTTGGACCAATATCAATCTCTTAATTGGATCTTCAATATACAGAGTATATTCACACACACTCTATTAAGCAACTCCTAGTACATAAACACTTAAATGATGTTAAATGAGAGTATTCTTTAATTTCCAAACATTTTTTTTTACTAATTGGCAATATTTAATTTAATATGGTTTATTGCACATTATGAAATTAGCGAGATTAAATATTGTTTAAGACCACTTGTATACACCCATCAAATCATGAGGTATCTAGTTAGCTAACTATGCTTGAAACATCATAATAACCGCAACGAGTTGAAACATTAGTTTGTTTCACCATTAATTTCCTTTCCCTGGTAAACCTGCCTGCTTGTATTAGTATAAAGTTGTGGAGTTAAACGTTTGACTGTTTTACTATAATGGCGGGGTTGGGGGTGGGGGTGGGGGTGGGTAAAAACTGATGAAAAGAGGGACCCCACATGAGACAATGATGAAAGCAATCAAGGGCAATAGTAAAAATTAAACAAGAAATTTCTACCTTGCGAGTGAGAGAGATATCAGGTACAGAGAAGTCGGCGAGGCAGGTGTGAGGCGCACCCCAAGTGGGCGCGTCAACTGGCAGGCACTTGCAACGAGGCATTGACTTCCGATCGTAAGACATTGAGTCCACGCGCAGCGACGGCATCAGCGGAGTTGGTGTTCCAGGCGTCGCCGGTGCCGACATCGTCGGCGTCCCTACTTCATAATCACCCATTTTTCAAAACCAACAGATTTCCCTTTTTTTTTTTTTTTTCTTTTTCTTTTTTGGTACACGAGATTCTGAATTGTACCGAGATCGGTACCCCTCAGGATATCAAACAACTTCCTATTCAAAGAGAAGGACCATTGGAAACTATGGCTATTCCTTTTTTTTTTTTTTTTTTTTTGGAGGATAAAAGATATGAATAGAAGGTAACTCAATTTACATGCTTTCCAGATTTTTATAAAGGTGCGGCTACGGAATACGAAAATCTAAGCTATCCAGCTTAATATAAAACCAAGATAAGATCAAATTCAAATCATATACATATTCATACAAGAAGAAATCTTTTTTTTTTTTTTTTTTTTTTTCTTTGAGAAGAAAGAGTCTTGTGAAGAAGATAATGAAATTTTACATACTGAGAAGGCTTTTATAAAGTTTAGATTAAGGAATGCAGAATCCGGGTGAGGGATCCAGGATTGGAGCAGCTGCAGCAATCAAAGAAGAAGAATGAGAGAGAGATGGATATGTGCAGAAGTGAGAAAAAGAAGAAGGGAGATGAAAGAATGAATTGATAAGGAAGAGAGAATAGTGGTTGGGTTGTGCAATCAGCAATTTGTTTTTGTTTTTGTTCTTGTTCAGTAGCAAAGACTGAAAATGCGAAGAATATAAGGAGGGAGAAAGCTAGGCCGACGGGGGGCTTTCATCATTATATTAATTTAATAAACAGAGACAGAGAGAGGGAAAGATTAAAACAAAAAAGGAAAAAGAAAAAAAATAAAAATAAAAAGTCAATGCCCAGCCAAGCCACAATGGTAGATGGAGTGTTTTTTATTCTACTTTTTGCATTATTACATGTTTGCTCAACTCACTCTAACTGGCTCTCTTTGATTATTTATTTCCTACAATCAGCACCCCCACCCCCACCCCCCAAACCCCGCCCCGTCATCACTCTTGTCCACCCTTTTATTTTTTTTTAAATTATTTTTCTCATCTATAATTTCTTTCTTAATTATTCAACTCTTTCATAGGACTAGAAATTTAACCAATCATATCCCAAGTTTGTTATCAGTCTGTAAAGTCAAAGCATGAATTAATATATGCCAATCTTTAATTAAAAGATGACATTCAAATTTTAACCATACAAGCCAATTCAATGTATGTATATGTATGTTTGTATATTGTTTATTTTAGAGAAAATGTGGTTATGGTCGGAATACGCTACCCACGGAGAACAACACATGCTGCTTAATTTTGGTTCTATTTCCTTTAAAAAAAATTAAACCATTGTTGAATTGAAATAAAACAATTTTCATCCAATTTTCTATTTTAACTGCCCCCCAAAAATTGGTCATGTATAGTTTGCAGCAATATCATCTTTTTGTTTCAATTTTAGTCATTATATACGATGCTTCCTTCAATTTTATATATATTGTGCACTCGTTACTTTTATTGTAAGAGTATTATATTTATATTTTAATAAATATGTAACATGCATATTATATATAAATATATATATATGCATATAATATTTTAACGAATCGTATTCAAATTATATTCGAATCTAAAAATTAAAATTTGAGACTTACTCTAAGGTTCATTTATCAATTTTTCATATTTTTTTTAAAAAAAAATTATTAGTGTAAAATTTTATGTATGTTCTATGTTTATGTATATATATTATTTAACACCGATTAATATAATAACAAACTCGTTTATGCACAATATCTGAATATATATTTTTTTAATTTTTATTTTATTTTTACTAAAAGATAATTTGGTCCTTAAAACTAATTTGCTCCATTCCTATAATTTATTTCTAATTATTAATCATAAAAATTAAAATCAAATAAAAAATAACAATTTCATTCATTTATCATTTGTTATACGTACTAAGTATAGAAATTGTTACACTCGTATTATTCAATTCTTAAATTCATTTCATTCTTACCTAATTCCATTATTGTATATAAATCATCACATTTATCTTTATTATTTTGATTACTTTATGAGGATTACGAGAATTGTTCATGTAATCTTTTATTTAATATAATTCACTTAATTTGTATTTTTGTCGCATAAAAGAAAACCGATTAATGTAGCCAAAATCAATTCTAGTGAATTAGATCTATGTGTTTTGGGGTAAAATAAGTTATTCATGTATAATTTAAACCCAAATAAAATATAATGAACTTAAATATGAATATGTATTGTTTTAGAACTATAATTAACAAACCCCTATTGATATACAATTTTTCAAGAAGCAATTTTTGAGGATATTTGATTCTCTAATCTGATAAGAAAAAAAGATTTATCAAGGTACCCTTCATGAAGTGAGGAACGGATGATTTACGTTTTATTTATATATGCATCACGTGATACAATACTTGATTGATTTTCATATTAATTATTCCTCACACATTCGATTTCTCACTTGTGCGTTGAAGGGCTACATTGGGAAAACTCAGCGTCCCTCTTAACTTTTTTATGTTTTATAAATTATAGATATGGAATGGAATTCGCAAAACTCCAAATTTACAGTATAAATCATTCGAAAAATATATATTCATTTGATGCAAATTTTAACAACATCCCGATAAATGAGATATTTTTCTAACACCAAAAAAAAATAAAAAAAATGGTATACTGATGAAGTTTGTACGAGAAATATGATCATGAAAGTTCCACAAATTGAAGATGCAAGCAGCTTACTGAGGAATTGATGTGTGCAATCTTGTGCGAGTTATTTTCCTTTGTTGTTGTAATATCTTCGCCCTCGGTAGCTATTGACAAATGGATGCCTTCAGATTTTGACTGAATCCAAGTTGATCAAGTTTAAAATAGAACCAATTGCTGGGTTCAAAATGACTTAGATTGGATTTAAAATATTAATTATCGTACAACTCAATTAATAAAATAATTTATATTATAACAAATTTTCCAAACATGATTCTAATCAATATTTATTTTCAAATTAATTTAAAACTTTGACCAAATGTGTTTATTTTTTATGATTGATAAACTAAAAAAAAAAATCACACCCAATGAACTTCAAACTCTAAATAATAAGATTCAACCAATTAGCTCCAGCACCAAAATTCAATCCCACGATAATCTAATACCATATATTTTGATTTTATGGCCTTTAATTTTTGGTTTAGGTGTAGGGTGTACCATATGTACGTAAATTATGAAGCAATTGATTAGGTTTACCACTCGTTATCAAACTAAAAACAAAATTATCTTAACGTGTTGCCTTATCAAGTTTATCATAAGAGACGTAGGTAGGGTGCCGAAAATGTTATTATTTAAATTGATTTGATTTTTTATCGAATTTCAAAAATTATATTTGAAATTAATTTAATTATTAATTGAGTTGAGTTTGAACGAACTTTACTTAAATTGAATTCAAGTAACTTGATTTTTTTATATATAATTTTTATTTTATTACTAATCGAGTCAAATTCGACTTGAGTTTTATATTTTATCAAATAAAAAAAAATGATCAAATTTGATTTATTAAATTAATAAATCGAGCTGAAATGAACTTTTTATAATCAAATTCGAATCAAATATCAAGTAGCAGAGATAATATTTATGTGCGTGTATACAATTACATGTAATGCCTATTACTTTTGTGTATTTTCAATAATAATTATTAACCGCCCCTCCACTGGCCCCTACCATTACAATAATGCATTAAAAAAAAACAGCATGCTTTTACCATCAACTTCTCCAGCTGCTGACTTTCTCCTTCCTCCTCCTTCCTTAGCTTCTTCCTCCTCTAAATATTTCAATCATGGTACGCAACAATAATAGTTGACCAAAAATTAAACACTGTCCAAAAGCATTGCATTGCATGTGAGGTTTAATTTGTCAATGAATTAGTGACATTTGAGATCATAATAACAATTAGCAGATTAATTTTTCTGTTTAATTTCAAATCATTAATTATTCTTTACTGTTTTGTTAATTGCAGCTGTTTATTTACATGCAATAATCAATTTAACAAGTTTCGCCCAGAATGTTTGTAGATATATAGTACTCCTATGTCAATATTATAAACATTTTAAGTACTGATAGTTGTTAATTATTATTCTCATAAAAATAAATGCTTTTCAAAATTGTTTCACTTCTTGGATTTGTCTTTTTGGAAATAATGCCCGATTGAAGTTGTCCAAAAACATTGGGGGTCCCACTCCAATGGCCGTTTGTGCCATACTTATTTTAATTCGGCTTTCGTTATACGGCGCGGTGGCAGCCTCTAATAAGAATGGCAATCATGTGAGTTCAATTGGTTTAATTAGAATTCCTTTTTATAAATAAATTTGGGTTGAGTGTTAGTTTTTTATTTTTAAATTTAAATTTGTCTTGTTTATTTTTTTATTTTAATTTATATGTATTTATATAATATTATTTTTTAAAAAATATATTATTTATAATATTTTAGTAATATTATATTATATATATATATATATATATATTTAAAATTATAAAACGAATTTAGCGATTCAAACTCAAACTCAACGAATTCGAAACAGATCTATATAGTTAAAAATTATAATTGAATAGATATCGAATTTTGATAAATTTACTCTAAAACCATCACGGTGGCATCTAGCCTCTAATCTCCCACTCCCACCACGACTAAGACTACGTACTAGCTATGACTTCTTCTTTAATTTCCTCCCTCCATTTTTCTTTTCTTCTTATGTACATTTACATCCATTCACTCGTCATCAAATAATCAATCATCTTTCATCATTTTTTTCTTCAGATAATCAAGTATTGGTTTACATAATTAGTAAGTTGTATGCATATATATAAATATATAAATATATATCTTTTTTTTTTCATTTTAATATATAAAAAGTGATATTCAAGTTAGATTTTAGAATTCAAATTAAAACGGCCTTTAAAATGGTGAGATGACCTTGAAATTACTGTGTCAATCTACCTACTAAATGAAAATTAAGTTTATAAAGTCATATCATAAATTTTAAAGATGCGTTGTAACAATAAGTCTAGTACAAATTATTGAAACTTAAATAGAATAGTCGAAAAGTCCTCTACTTTTCTTTCTTTCTTCTCGTTAAAATTTTGTTGTCGTCGTGATTTTTTATTTATTTTTTGTTTTAAAATTCAAACTTTAAAACATGAGAATGAAGAAAATGGGACAAGATTCAAATCCCTTACCTCATCTACAAGAAGTGCGTTCAGGTAACACTATTAAGAGTGTTGATCTTGTTGTCATTTGTTTATGCAGCTGATGTAGCATTTCTACTTGCTTATATTCTATAATCCTAGGTTAAATAAATTTAAATTGAGTTTTTTCTATTTTGAAAGTGGAAATCATACTTGGTTGGGCATTTTTAGAAGTCGGATTAGAGTAGGATTGATCTATCTAGAATTACCATTCACAAATGAGTGATTAGCATTTAAATTTAAAATGCATGGAACCATCTTATAAAATTCCTTCCATCTCGTATTCATAATGTAACTTAAACATTTGGAAAAAAAAAACACTACAAATAAACATGCAGAAAATACGTCATTTTCTTATATACTTAATTTTGATGGCAAAAGAGTCATCAATTTAGTCAAGTTTATACTCCTAATTAAGACATTTGAATTGTGGATTCAAACCCTTTCGTGATTAAGTTTAGATAAACTTAAATTATAATAGGTTTGTGATTGATTAAGTTTAGATAAACTTAAATTATAATAGGTTTGTGATACAGGTTCGATTTTGATAAATTTCTTAAACTTATATTATTAAAACTTATTTAAATTTCCGTCACTTTAAAATCAAGTCTTGATTTGTTTAGAGAAAAGATATTTTTATCGCCTAACCCGTCCACCAACAGTCCAAAATGATATTTATTCTTGTCCGAGTTAATAAATTAATATACCAACTTAAAGAATTTTGTCTCTTTTGTTTAAAGGGCGTCCTTTCAGAATTAAATATCTCCTCACTTGCTACAATTATTAATAAAATTAGTCCTCCTAAATATATGAAAACCAATGGAGCCCTAATGTTTGGGAACGACATTTGTATACTCCCTTAATTACGTTTCTCTTTTTCATTTTCAAAAAACTATTTATGATACCCATACTCTCCTTTTCCATTTTCTTAGTATAGTTTGTGAAGACACAAAGTAGAAATTAACATAGCATAACTAGGATTAGGTTATTCATAGCATTACTATACATTTTCTATTTATTATGGGTTGGTTATTCTTCAATATCAATTTAGGTTATAATGTATTTGAAAGCACTCGATCAAACAAGTATTTTACATAGAGCCGATAAGGAATTTCATTAATAATTGATCGTTTTGATTCTTTGGAATAACTCGATAAATTTAGTAGATCGTTTTAGTAGGCGCTAATCAAATGACTATAGATCGAGTCTATCACATTTTTTATAATACGATAGTTAATTGTTCACGGCTTAGTTGTATCTACCGTCTTTTTATTACAAGAGGTTTTTTTTTTTCTTTTTTCTAATAAAATGAATTTTTTAAAGTTAATTATTAAGAGTGTGACCATTTTATCTTTTTATGCCAAATAAATTATTTTTGTAAACAATGATGAGTCCATTCATTGCATTCACTTTCCTAGCATGAGATGAGACCTCTCATGTCCAATTCAATAATGTTGGCCCAAGAAATAATAATGTGGCTATATCATTATCTCCCCATTATCATTATTTCTAATACATGTTGATAAGATTGAAGGATGAATTAAGACCATTGCACTCTTAAGAACAAACTTATATAATTTCAATTAATATTAATGGAATAGATAATGTTTTATGATCAAGATTAGTGGTGTCCTGTAAGGATAACAAATTGTAAGCTAATAAAAAATGTTGTAAAAACTCCCACACACAAAAAAAAAAAAGGAAAAGTTTTAAGTATAACTAGCTACTATATTCATCTTCAACACTCTCAAACAATATTTTTCCAATTATGGTTTTGCATAAGTTGCTTTTTATTTTTTATTTTTTATTTCTGAGTGGAAACCTGGAACGCAGGAAAAAGTTAATAATCAGGAATAAACATATCATAAAGTTGAAAATAAAAATAAACATGGCGATTAGTGCGTTTCAGAAAACATTCATTATGTCGTGTTGTCCTCATTGACCTTTTTTCCTTTTTTTAATTAGCTTTCATAAACTTTAGTTGTTAACTAATTAAGATGGGAATCTCTTTCCTAAACTTTAGTGGTTTGATTATAATGACTAATGAGGAATCTCTCTTTGGAGCTGTTGCCCGAAACCTACTACCACATTTACACCGGCAAGCCCACAACATATATATATATATATTTATATTTAAAAGTGATAAGATATATATATATATATATATGCTAGTATGACAATTGGGTTTTTCTATCTTTAATTGTTTCCTTGTTCCTTTTAATTCATATATATTCTGCAACATATCTTTAAGACTCTTTTAACTCAATTGATTTGGGAAAAATCAGTATATCGAGTTGGGTGGATCGTATTTGAATTTAAAAAAATCTGCAATACTAATACACGTCAGGTTTGTTGGGATGGCTCTCAACTAAAATCCTCTAATATTTAAGTTAGTTTAGATTACAAAAAATCGATATGAACTATCAGGCGAAGCGAGTATGATATAAAAATTAATTTATGACAATTAAATACCGAAATATTAATTTATATTGATTGGTCACATAGCCCATATATGATAGGATCCAGATGTTTCAATTTCATCGATCCTCAAGTCTCATCATATCCAGAAATCAACGACCGGTTCGGACTATACTAGATCTACTATGTAAAAAAGACAGAAATCTTCAGATGAAATTTAGTCATTTTAACAACTTTCTAAGGATAAAATAGTAATTTCAGTATTTCCTACATCAATATTTATTGGAAATGCTCATCTAGTGTGGAAATGAGATAATTAATGAAGGCGCGTAATGTGGTTCATTAATTACCATGATCTGATCTTGACTGACAGCCATGCAACGCAAGAATTGTAATTAATAATAGTGAATTCATGTTATCAACTACGTGTGTGTGTGTGTGTAATTATAAATACATATATATAATAGTATTGTGGTTTATCTTGACTTACAAATAACTTTGTAATCAGCATCCTTGTGTTGGTTCTAGGAATGAACATACATATAAGGTTGTAGCATAACTTTAGCGCGACAAAATTCTAGGTAAGCTAGCTATGTTAAAAGGGTATCACGAGTCGATGCTTCCTTGAAGGAATGTACATAGTTTGTCTACTCTAAATTAGCTTTAATAAAAAAAAATATATGTGCTTATTTGTTTAAATTAATGAAAGAACATGTAGGAAATTCTTGGTAGCTTTTTTGAGGTTTGATTGAGATGATGGATGATGCGTCCTTAATGTGCAAGGCAAAGCTCATGTTGTTATTGGATCACGTAAACAATTAATTCTTATATATGAATTAATTGTTGTCTAAACAGCTTTATTTTATTCCAAGTTAACTAGGATTAACTAGGTAGCATAATCACATGAGACGGAATACTTGGCCTACAAGTTTACCTGCACTCACTCTCAACTCTATAATCTACGTCTACTTATATATTGGGCATTTGCATGCAGGAAAATTCTATTCTGTTTTGCTACGATCGAATTTAAAATGAATTTAATGAGCTTTTTTTTTATAAAATTTATGTTAAAATATAGAACTTTATAATTGATTCACTAATATTTTTATTGTATTTTGATGCTTAAACAAAAAAAGTTTCAATTTCCACAATCCAAATACTTCATTCAATGGTGTTTTTCGTCACTTTTGATCACAATTTTAATTTGCTTTTCTCATGGTTTTTTTTTTTTTTTTTCACAGGGGGTTGGGTGGTTTTCTGCACAGGTTAAAATGGGAGAAATAACATGAGATTGATGGGAAGTTAACAACGTGATTATGGGATTATTTTCTTCTACAAGAAATTACTCCTATCAAATTTCAATTTTTAAATTTGGGTTGGATCAGTTCTCATGAACGATTTATTAATTCATATTTTGTTTTAAATATTTCTTATAAGTAAATAGATTATACTGACTAACTTTACTAATAGTCGTAATGTAATGCGATACAACATGATGATGAATGAGAAATGTGCGACCACCTCCCGGCCTCCCCCTGTCTGAGATCATGAAATGTAATACTGCCACTTAATTACTCTGCAATATCCTCAATAAATATATATAGATTTGGACAATGTTACTATCCATTTTCTAAAACCAATTTAAGGTTGTAGAAAGTTGTGGAGTTGAAATTATGAGGACAAAAAATCAGTGGATGTCAAATATATAATGATGAAAGATTGAAGGTTGAAAATCTGGAATCGTGGATTTGCCCCATTTTGAGTGGAGTGGAGTGGACTCACAAACAGCAAATCGACAGGACAAGACTTAGCGTAGCACCTTTTCCTCCTTTTCTTTTTCGGAGACATTGTAAGATAAAGGAAAGAAGAAAAAATTAAGGCAAAAAACCTTCAAATAGAAGGCCACCTGCCCCTCAAGTCAACTTTTTTGCTAGTAAAAACCCTTTTTTTGATTTTGGGAGTGAGTTAAAGGCAAAAGGAGAGGTAGATATCACTTCTTTAAGTATTCATAATGAGGAAGAATTAATTGTTGATCATGCGTCCATCTTTAATGCTGCTATAATAAGACCGGCACTTTCTTGAATGGACGCACTCTATATGTGGCACGGCGGATTCACAACAATAACTTTTTATTAATTAAGGAAAAATTATTTGATGAGTGTGATTAATATATATTTTTTTTTCAAATAACAATATTAGGGGTATAAATAAATCAAGTAAATAAGTCATTCTGATCAAGTTTGTTTGATTTTTTATCGAAATTTAAAAATTGTGTTTGAACTGATTTGATTGTTAACGAAATCGAGTTCGAGTCGACCTCCAAATCTTATTGAATGAAAAAAATATGTTCAAACTTTGTTATATTTAACAAATTGAATTCAAACGAACTTTTAACAATCAATTTCGAATCAAATATCAACTAATAACTTGATTTGTTTTTTTTTTTTAGCTCAAAACAATACAGAGAATTAAGCTAAAAACCCACTTGAAAGATTCCCATACAATTAGACTAGTTGGTGCTAGCTATATAAAAAGTTGGAAGTAGCTTCCCCAATATTCTTTCGGTCATAGAATGAGAGAGATATTCAATTGCATCACAATAATCAATTTTGCATATAATTAATGTTAAAGATGGGAGAATGATTGCGTATGAGAGACACGAAAAGGTGGTTTGACCATCCGATAATCATTCATTTCCATCAAAACAAAGAAACAAACAAAGAAAACCACTTTAATGGAATTATGGTTGAGTAGAAGAAACTCCACACCACATTCCCATCTTCCCATCACATGACACCATGGATCTGCTTTTCTTTCATCTCTTTTCCACCATTCTTTTCAATGTAATGGAATGGAACTTTTCACATTGTATACCAATCGAGAAGCTTCAGTTCCACACCCACTTTCAAAAGTTCAAAATGGGATTTCATTTGTAGGGTATCCACCTTTTACTCAACAAGACAATAATTCCTGCATGCCCATTATATGCAATGCAGCTGCTGCTCAACAAGGAATTCAAGAGAGAACTAAGCTAAGGGAACTAGCTTGCCCTCTGTCTTTGACGTATGTTCATATCAACATGCATGCATCTGCATAATTGGTTGCCAGCTGCTTGGTATAAGATGTAGATGCCGAGCAAGACTTACCGGCCTGTCCATCTCTTATTGTTGTGCTCGTCCCACTCTAGGTCTTACATATATTACATTCGGTGATATGCATCATGTAATATTTATATATATTCATACATATATATATATATATATATATATATACATACACACACGTGGTGAGATGCACGTCCGATATATATTAGTAGGTGTAGCATTTCTTACACCCCACTATATAATAGTATTTTCTTTTTCTATCCTTAATTAATTGCTTATATCACATCTCATTTCACGCATGTACACAATAACTATCAATATAAACTATACTTTTGTTTATTCATATACGATTATTTAACTAGTACGTGTCTAAGACAATTGTAACACAAGTTTGATTGATGGCATTTCCATTTCGTATATTCCAAAGTCTCAAAGTAAATAAATAATCCATTTTTTCGAAACTTGTGCCTTCACATCACCTTCTTTTCTTGGTGTGACCAATGAGTTTTTTTTGGTACGTAGAATAAAGATATATCCCCTAGTGAGCAATAATAAATATTTCTTTTCTTTATATTGTTGTCAACCGTCGCTACAATATTAGTAATAAGATATTATTTCTTATATATATATTAACTAAATAATAAGAATTTTTATTTTGTCACAATTTTCATGAATTCCATAGTAACAAGAACTATATAACAATTACTTACACAAAAATTATATATAAATTCTCATTATTAATAATTAGTGATATATTATAGTAACAACTTAATGACCACAAAATTTGTCACAATAATTTTTTTATGACTATATTTATATTGTTATTAAGTGCCACTGATTATCAATAATTATCATTTAAATATAATTTTTATTATTATTAAGTTTATAAAAATTATTAATATAACAAAACAAAAATAGTTAGTTGTTAGGAAGAAACAATTAAGACCTGAAATTTAATTTATTAGGAATCCACAAATCATATCAATAAACTTAATTAAAAAATAATACCTGACAGATAAAAAAATAAATACTACCAATTTTTCAAAATCTGTCTGCGATTTTTGGTTCTTCCATTATGAGAGCATTAATTAACAATACAAGATACAACTTGTATTTGATAACCAAAATCAAAATGAAAAATTGCTTGCACAACCCCTATCAAAGTTATCAAAAAATACTTTTTCATTCTTTTCTATTATCCCATTCAAAACTCAAAACAAGTTCTCACTGAATAATAAAAAAAAACTCATATTTATATGAGTAATTTACTTGCTTATTACTTCTTATAAAAGGATCTTATCTTCTTTCTCAATTTTCATATCAACTTTTATAAGGTGGCCTACTATTCCGTTAAAATTGAATTCATAATATTGTCACCCTCGTACATCTTCACCCTATATATATAATTACCACTTCAACAATTTTGTAGACAAAGTCTTTTTGAGATATAACTCCAACTTTACCCACAACCTCGGTGTCAACTCTTTGAATCATCATCTACAACATTATCGATTATGTTGTCTGCAATATAAAGTTGAATCATGCTAACACATTACGATTCTAAATCTTCCCACTGTGAATCCTTCAAATCTGCTAACTGCATCTCCTTTCTCTTCAACACCATTGCTAAGTTCTGTTGAATTAAAAGATCTTTCGCTCTTCTTTGCCAAAAAGTAAAATTTCTTTTGTTGTTAATTTGTTGAACCGTGAAGTGATTTGCCATAGCCATGTTAGCCATTCCAAAAAATTAAATCTCAACTTGTAGCCCCAACCAAGCTTTGACACTAATGGAAGCAATTAAGATTTGAGATACAATTATACAAATCACACCAACAAATTCAATGATAAATTAATGTGCGACCAATAAAAAATAAATACACAAGATTTATATGGTTTAACATTTACAAGAGTTTTTATTCTTTCACTATGAGAAAAATTTAACGATACAAAATACATCATTTCTTTAATTATAAAAAGATGATCATCATCATATATACATCTATACATAAATATATACATATATACATACAAACATATATATATATATATACATATATACATACAAGCACACACACACACACACACACACACACACACGTATACACAATATCTTGGATCATTATACATCCTAGCAAGGTAAGATATTATAAGATACGCACTCTTCATATGTTCTGCAACAATTATCAATCTCAAATTTCATTATGTAATGTGATTGATAATTTCGATGTGATTCATATTATAATTAATCTGATTTTGTATTTGTATTAAAGTTTTAAGGGCTTAAAATTTTCTATTTGGGTTCCTCCCTTTGAAGAATGAAGTAATATTATTATAAGTTGGGCAGGCATTTAGTGTGCAAAATTGTTGAAGACTAAAACGAAATTAATTACGAATGAAATGAAAAGGTCAAACTGAATACAGCATATATATATATATATATATATATATACATATATGGATGGTCTCTTAATAATCAAAGAAAGGGAGAAGGAACGTGGATCGTCGTTGTCCTCTTTCAAATCTTTGCTTGCAATTAATTACGAGAACACTATTATTATTATTATTATTATTATTATTGTTATTATTATAAAAAATACTATTAAGATTATCATAAACTTGAGTAAAATGAGTTGAGAAGTGGTGTCCGGCCCAAATTGGTCCAAAATAGAATATTATGCTTTTGGGCCCTTGAGTTGAATGTTTTCTACTGCTGAATACTAATTCTATCAGTATGTACCAGGTACGTAAACAAAACCCCCACTTGTCCATTCAAGCCAGCTTTCTTATTAAATTAAATAATATTCCCTTTGTCCCAAATTAATTTATTTATTTTAAGATGTTTCTAAATAATTTTTTATTTTTTAAAATATATTTTCTCCAAAATACCCTATCACTTAAAGTAAAGATGTGAAACTACTAACTCTCAGTCATTATTTTGGAGGACAATAATGTAAATACACAAGTTGTTTACTTTTTCAACTTTAATTCAAAACTAGAGAAGGAGGAGTAATAAATGTGGCTACTACCACAATAGATTTTAACAACTTATCTATTACCAATACTCACTAAAAATGATGGTACCTGATCTCACATTTTGGAATTGAGGTCAAGATCAAGAGTTCGAGTCCTCCCTTTCTTCTCCTTATTAAAAAGACAAACAAAAATGAGGCAGAAACAATTACAATATCTAATTGGGCTTAATCAAATGAACCAAATAGATAATAAAATAGCATGTGATTGGGCTCAACAGAGTGGGCTGAAAAACCCATCCCTCCCCCCTCCTCCTAGCCCAATAATTCCAATTGGGCTCCCAGTTTGCCTCCTCTTAATAACAAATACAAATACCAGTCCATTAGTCCATTAGTCCATCAGTCCATCATATAAAAGAAAAAAAAAAAAACAAGGAGAACTCACTGTATTACAGTCTTCCCTTGCTCTCTCAAAATATTTTAATAAACCCTTCGTCTGTTCTTCTTCTTCTTCTGCAGTTGGGCGTGCGTTGGCACTGCTCTGTCGTGTTGCTTTTCCCAGGTATTATTCATATTATACTGGTACTTTTTTCCATTTCTTAAATCCAATATCAGAAAAATCTCCCATTTTCTTCTGTGTGTTTTTTCGTTCGTGGCTTCCTTCTACGCGATCATGTGTACAGAAACGTATCATCCAATAAATTTTGTTGGACAATTTTATTGTCGAATTGTTCATTGTGCATATGCAATGGCCAATTATTTAACTCAAACTTGTCTTGTATGAATATGTGTATTTATATGCATATATAACTTTATGCGCAAGCTTAACCCCGAACCCTAAGGCTTTATTTTGGATCGTCAGGATACGAACAAATAATCAAAAGAAAGAAAAAATAAGTGAAGCGAAAACCGCATTCCATAGGCTTTCTGCTTAGTTGTTGTTGTTGTTGTTGTTTAGCACTTCGAACTGACTCGCAATTGATGTAAATGTGGTTTGGCTCCATGTACAACTACTAATTATTTTGTTCATTTCATAGACCAATTGCCTCTAGAATTTAAATGGTCTAAAAGAAACCAGTTTTTTGCAGAGACAATCCATATGACTACTCATCTGTTGCCAGTCAACTTACATTTTGCATTGGCAAATGGCAGGAAGAACAATTTTTATTCTTTCTCTATTTTTTTGCACTCCCCATTCTTTTCCCTCTCATAAATCATGTCAAGAAACAGTTTTTTTTTCTTTTTTTTAACATAAAAATGTGCCCACCTCTCTAATTCAACACGACAACCACTTTTTTTCTCGTTTAAATATGTAAATTGCAAAAGGTTGATGGTTGCTAACCATCGTAATACATTAACATTCTTGATATTTTAGTTAGTAGAGTTGCATTTTTTGTGTCAGCTTGGATTTCCACTCTGTTGCTATAGCATATCTTAATATGTAGCTTTCTTTTTGGTGTGATGATAGTTATTGTATGTGGATAAGTTTGTGATAGGTGCAAATAAATAGGCTTGCAACACACTTATGACTATCTTCTTTTAAGATTAACCTTGAGTGAAAATTATTATATCTTAATGTGAATTTAGACTTCTTGTAACTATTATTACCCACTAAGATGCCTTGACTAGTCCGAATGCCAGGCTTATATAATTTAGCTCTTGCATTTGTTAAAGTTGTAAGCATTACTCTAGTTTTACTACCTTTACTAGAACTATCACTTCTCAAGTGCATATGTACAGAAAACCCTTGAAATTTGTTTTTCTCCGCCCACCAAATTGGAAGTACATGCACAGGTAGACATTCTCTTTTTGGAAGACTTTTTAGATTTGCATGCATTGCTTCATACCTTAGGCTTTGCATGCATATTAGAGCCACCCACATGATGCCATCCAATTATTTTGTGGCAGAACATAGATTTACCACAATATATATCCAGTATCCTTCTCTGCCCTCTAACTGCAATAGAGATTAAACATTCTTCTATCTGTGTACTTTGACCTCTGAATGGTCCAAAATAGGTTGGCTTATCCTTTGAAGCAATTGATATGCCTGAGTGATGTGAAATTTTAGCTGATTACATTTTATTTTCCTTTGTTTGGGTCTATTGCTGCTTGCATTTCTTGTGTTCTGGATGCTTTAATTTGAAGTGGATTGGGTCATTGGATTTAATGGAAAATTGAAATCATCATGGCCTTTGTTGCTATTCTGGAAGGCAGATGGAACCTAAATCCTTGCTCATTTGATATGTGCTAAGAGTCGAGCATGTCTGGTAATCGGACTTTCGTAGATGAGGACGCTTCTTCTGGATCAGGAGAGGAGGCAAACATGTTAGATGGGCACAATAAACATCAGCCTGTGATTCCGCATTCAGGTCGGCATAAGAGAAGTCGCAAGGCAACAGGTGATGCTATTGTTGATGCTATGTTGGAAATAGCTGCGGCTTCAAAAATGAGGGCTGCTGCAATCATGAGGAATGAGGAGCGTTTTACCATAAGCAAATGCATAAGAATATTGGATGAGATGCAAGGTGTTGATCAAACTCTCTACTTTTATGCTTTGGATTTATTTGAAAATCCCACAGCAAGAGAAACTTTCATATCGCTTAAGGGTGAGAGACGATTAGCATGGCTGCAGGGAAAGTTTAGAGCCTCCTCAAGTTCAGCAGCCTGAGGAGTTTGATGTGCTCTGTGCGCTTTTTGCAATGGGGTCCTTCATTTTTATCTAAATTCTGTATTGACTCTAGTCAGTTTTTTTAGGACTTTGGCCCTGTACTTAGTTTGATTTTGTGGTCAAAGATGTTATACATATGCTTTATGATTTAATTGTATTTCTGGCCACTTCATATTTTTTCATTGCTTCTGCTTAAAAGCTATGAAATTGTTTTTCAGACTTACGCTGTGAACTCCTCGTGTTAACTCAAGATAATCATGTAGTGTTGCATTATACATGCCCATCTTTCAGTATCTATTTATAAAGAATCATCAATCAATCGGTATGGGTGACTTTGACATCGAATTGGATGAAATGGAGCTAGTTACAGCTGCTGTTGGTTATTATGATGGTATTATAATCATTTACGTTATTATGCCTTATACTAATAGTTATGGGGCAGGTAAATATTGTCTCCTTGATCTGGGTTATGAAAATATTGACAGATTTAATGCTCCATATGAAGGATACCATCCGGAAGTCTTTGAACGCACTAAAAGAAAGGTTTCCAAAGTTATTGTTATAGCTGCATGTGTAATACACAATCACATTTGACATAGGAAAAGAATGGCTGGTTGTTTAATAGCATCGAGGGCGGGATGGCCGAGGAGTCTCCTGGTCTTGATCATGAGCAGCCTGATCTACAATCAGCTTTCACGATTCAACAACAGATGGCGTTCTCACGAAGAGACTCAATTGCTGCAGCCATGTGGAATGATGATGGAAATGGGCAGCGGATGGAACTCCAGTTTCTTTGCAGGGTTATGTCCAGGATGCCTAGATACATGTTACTTGGTTTTCACTCCTTTTCCTTTATGATGTGGTTCTGAGAGTGCTCAAGGTAGAAGTTGGATCTTACTTTTGGTGGCCCTTAACTGTCTTTTTGTAGTAATGCAGCTATTTCCATCAACAAAGTGCAGAACAAATTTGTTTTGCAGTTGATTAGACATTTTAATCTAAACTACGAGAGAGCTCTGTAAATAGAAATCAGATTCAGGTTTTGGATGGAGGGTTATGTTTCTGTGCTTTTTGAGTGTTCTCAGTTGAGGAATAAAGTGTTTCGAATACTTTTTGTCAATAATTATGGAGAACTACTGCACTAGCTTGGCGAACGCATTTGCTCTTCCGTAGCTCCCTGAGATTGAGGATTGAATCTTTAGTAAACACATTTCTTCTAGTACTTCTTTAAAGATAAAAAGTACCTGGACTTTTGTTGGAGGAAAAAAAAGCATAACTTTTGATACATTATATAATTTTTTGAAGGAAAAAACTAACGAGTGAACTACGTAATTTTAAATTTTTACAAATTTTCAATTATATCAAGAGCATATTTAATCGTAAAAATAATGAGTGATACATAAAGCATATTGATATCTTTTAAAATTGTAGATGGTTCACAAATTTTCAAACTCATAATTTTCAAAATGAAATAGAACTTCAAATTTAATCACCAAAATCTTAAATAACATGATAGACCCTATATTTAAAAAACAAATCAAAAGGAGTTACTCTGGAAATGCATTATTTTTTCAAAAATAAATAATAGTCTCTTTGATTTTTTATTGAACTTCATATTTAAGATTTTGATCCAACATTTATTTTAAGAATTAATGCGTATTTAAATGATGACCTCTCTTAAATTTTATTTGTGATCTTTTACTTATTTTTAAAATTTATGTATTTCAAAAATTAAATTTTATCAGTTAGTATGAATTGTTTTCTCGCATTAAAATTTAGTTTTTTCTTTAGTAATTGAAGAGGGTTTGATTTCATGTTTATTTTATAATATTCACTTAAAATAGATTTAATTTTTGAAAAGTAATTCTCATAAAAATTAATCAATATTATTTATATAAATCAAAATTTTGGTCTCTCATTTCTTTTTTAAAACTATATGATACTTTGTTGTATGTTAAATTAAGATACTTTTTGGTGTTTCAATATAATTTTTTTTGTAATATTTGACTTAATAGTATTAGAGGTGAGGCCATTGTCAAAAATTAGAATCCTAGAGATGCTGAATGTCAAAATTCCAAACCTCTACAAATAACCCAATAAATAAACATTGTTTCTTATTTGAGTTGACATTTTTTTCTTGATGTGATGAAATATTTGCATCCACCTTTCGTGAGGATGAGGTTTCGGCTTCTGGCATATTTGGGTTTGACCTACATGTCCAACAACACCAGCTCCCTTGTGTTGCAAAGCAAATTTTGGTGAACTCCAAGGAGATGTTACGTTCCACGATAATTTGATGCATGTCGTTGTCATTGTTCATCCTTAATTTCTTCCACAGATGTCTGGACGTATGTGGTAAAAGAGATTCACAAGATTTTCATCTTTGGGCAGCACAGCCACTCAGCTGGAGCTCTTATTAGACAGCTTTGGAGAATATAGTTGGGATATATTCCTAAAGAAGGATTTGAATGGGCTGACAATTTTTTGATAGATAAACTTGACAAGACTTTGTTTCACAGTAAATTGATGTTTGAAAGGAAAGAGGCTGTTTGACCTCCCAATCTCCTGCAATTCCTTAAGCTACTCACCACACGGATCTGTTATAAAACCAGCAGCATAACCAATCTATTCAGTCTCAAATCCCATTCTCTTGCTCCAAGTATAATTTAGTTAAAATACTAGTTTACATATTTAGATTCTCTCATTAATAAATACCCAACTAGAAACAGGAAACAAGCTGCCATTTGTCCCATTGCAAGACATCAGAACGCCACAGTCGAAGAGACAAAGTCAAACCCTGTCTAATTTGGGGAAAGAAAATGTGCCCGAGCAAGATGATATTCTCTCCCAGCAATCCAAGCACCAGTTTGCGACCATGATATGTCGTCCCATTCTAGATTATCCTCCAAAACCTGGCCAATTTCAGAGAGCATTCAATAAGTAGCTTAATTAAAACATTTCTCCATAGAAGTCGTCTCTCTCCCCCTCTCTAAACACACTACACACACATATATATATGTATATATTCAAAATATAGCAAGAGCCAGTCATCACATTCATAATCTAATCAACTATCAGAATTGAGGATCCAAAATAATCAAGAGTTAAATGCTTGATTTTGCATTCCATTAAATGTAGCAAGGACCAATATGGAAAAATAGAGGAGGAACAATTTTAACAAAATAAAAGTGTTCCACAATATCGTGGGGAAAGAAAGAATACGAACTTCAAATCAGCATGAAAGAAACAGACAAAGGAAAGATTACCTCTACATGTTCAAGGGGTAGTGGAATCCCAATACTTTGCATACTTTTTTGAGGAAGGTGTCTCTTACAGCGAGACCATCGGAAAATATCCACCACAGTGCTTTCACCATCCACCGCATTTCTTTCACCATTAGTAAGATGCGAGTTGTAAGTTTGAGTTCTTCCAGTTTCTGCACCGTGCGCATGAGGTGCTGCTATTGCAGCCTTGATTACCTTCTCTCCATTAAAGCAAAGCTCATACCTAAAGATAGCTTCATTAATAAGAGGAAGAAGTGATGGATAATAGTTGTCGTCCTGAACAACTAATACACCAAAATGACTAAACCGAAAACAAAATGATCATATTGTAAAGAACCTAATAAATCATTTCGATGATCTCTTATTATATATGGGCAAGATGCAACAAAATATTCCCATATGTTAGCGCACTTAAAACATATATCGAAAGATGTTGTCATGCAAAACAACTTTTGAAATCCAGTTAATGTTGTTGCTCTGCTTACTCTCTTATGGAAGAATCCTGTATTCTAATCACCTAGAGCAAGACATTGTACTTTTGCTTCATGAAACTCTCTTTAGCTCTCAATAACCCTAGTAGACCCCCTCAGTTTATGCGGCTATGGTAATCACAATTACCTCCCCTCACATTTGTTGCTACTAGTAATCACTTAAGCCACATAAGTCGCTTACAATAGCGTTCAAGCCCTTGAGTCACGATTCCCATATGTTAGCGCACTTAAAACATATATCGAAAGATGTTGTCATGCAAAACAACTTTTGAAATCCAGTTAATGTTGTTGCTCTGCTTACTCTCTTATGGAAGAATCCTGTATTCTAATCACCTAGAGCAAGACATTGTACTTTTGCTTCATGAAACTCTCTTTAGCTCTCAATAACCCTAGTAGACCCCCTCAGTTTATGCGGCTATGGTAATCACAATTACCTCCCCTCACATTTGTTGCTACTAGTAATCACTTAAGCCACATAAGTCGCTTACAATAGCGTTCAAGCCCTTGAGTCACGATTCGGCAATCTTACTTTAATTTTACTAAGTCGCGCTCCATACAAACTTAAGCCTTCTGACAAAATCTCAGCAAATTGATAGGTGGTGCTTCTTGTGGCAAGGCAAAAGCTAAAAGGTCTCCGAAGCAGTTCAGCAAGGTTGCATCTGAGAGAGGACATGGAGTATGAAGGTGGACAAGAATAGGATTGTAAGATAATAATATCCCAAGATGTAGGATGCTTCTCCCAAATCCTTCATGGAAAACTGAGTAGACAACTAAGCCTTTGTTGACAGCAATAAGAAGAAATAGAAAACGAAAGCCCTTCATCAATTTTCAAAACCAAAGTCACAAAAGAGAGAAATTTACCATCTTAGTACTGAAATCACCGTATCTCCCAAAATCACATATCTCCCAACTCCCAAATCCAAATTTGTCATGACTGTTGTCCTCGATCAATTGAGCGTCCAACTAAATACCTCCACATTCTGGCAGCTATACCTTCCGTGTCAAAGTTACCCCACTAATATCTTTCTTAATCCTCTATAAAAAATGTATTGGAATTCACTTTGGTGTCTAAATTAAGGAAACCTGAAACAAACTATGGGACGTAAAGGGAACATTTTTAATTGTAAAAAGGAAAAGATGGTGCATTATTTAAAGCAGCATTCCATGCATTTTGAGATCCATGAGCCGATGGCATGAAAAGGCAGAAGTGCGTGCTTTTCTAGTGAGTTGCTTTCCTCCTACAACCCAATTACTAGTATTATAAATACAAACATATAATTCCTTTAATTTTTCACAAAACAAACTTCCAATTATTTATTGATTTTTACCAAGAAAACCCATAGGGAAGTGGAAAATAATTGCTTCCAGTTTTCTCCTTGACCAGCCACTGGCCTACTGCTGCTCACACTTCCTCCATCCACCAACATCAGAACTCCACACTAGATCCAAAGATAAGGGTGGAATGTCTGCAGGTGGGTAGTAGATTTGGGGGTTGATTTGAGCAAGGGATGGTGTGGTGTAAGCACACCACATCAGAACTCTGTAGTCCACACTAGATCCAGAGATGGGGTGCGATGTTTGCAAGTGCGTAAATTTGTTTGAGCAGGGGATGGGGTGGGTGCAAGCACAAAACATCAGAACCCCACACCAGATCCAGAGATGGGGGGGCGCGATTTTGCAGGTTGGTAACAGATAGAGGGATGTTTTGAGTGAGGGCTGGGGTGGACGGGAGTGTGGCTGAGTAGTTAGGCGGATTTGGGTTGAGTTAATGGGGAGGCTGTGTTGTAGCTGCAAAATATTGATCCAAGTAGATTAGTATTGGGGAATGAAGAAATAAGAAAGAGAAAGGAGAGAGCAAATGAAAGAGAAGTGGACTTACAAGTAAAAATGGGAGAGTGACACTTCACATAAACCGGGGAAAAAACGCCATCTAGCTTCAAAGATTTTTTCTCTTTTTAGTTTATTTTTTTAAAATCTAATTGAGGCAAACATTCATTTAACACAAAATTAACTTTTCTTAACAGATGTTAACGTAGATATGTAACTACCAAATCTTAGGCGGTCTGCCAATATATTGGACTAACCTTAAGGGAGGTACGTGTAATTCTTTCTTAACAATTACTACCCACCTCCAAAGCTGAAGTATATTAGCACTTGCCAGTGACCACCTAGGTGAAAGCCATTCGTAACTCACATATAGAAGGATCTTACTCCATAGGTCAACATGGTGATCCAAAATCATGACAGAAATCAGTTTCGGTATTTTAGAGTAACAATGGAGCAAGTTCATTTGACTTTGTACTTCAAAACGAAATAGCCACTCACACTACCATTGGAAAGGAATGTCATCAAACTAGCAGATAGAAAATCTTCCCAGAACTTAAAATTCTATATTTCACACTAGTTTGTTACCTGCGGGAATGAGTCTCTACATACAGCACTTCTCCCTTCTTTAAGCGTGCAGATGTAAAGAGTGACTTTTTAAGACCTTTGTCAGCAACAGCACTTATGCTGTATTTAAGCCTAGAATAAACCAGAAAACAAGAATAAGGGGAACATATCAAACAAGGAACGAGAATGTATCAAAATAACACGAAAAGGTAATGTTCGAGTCATATAAAACATAGCAATTGGTAATAAATGTTAACCCCAATTCCGAAACCACTACAGATTCCTCTATATAAATTTTTCGCAGGTGAATAATTGGTGAATTTAAGTGAACCTCAGCATAAACAGCATACTGGTGATACTTAAAACTGGGAGAGACGATTCTGGTTAGACCTGAGTTAATACTATTGACTACTAATCAACTTTTAGGTTGCATTGGGTTCCATGGAAAAAGGTGGGGAAAAACAAGAGGGCCAATAATATTTCTCAGTTATTTGGTTGCACCAAAATTCTAAGAAAATATAAAAAATAACATTATGATCTAGAAAATATGAATTCTTATTGATAAAAAAATAATTTTTGGCTCTTCAGTAAAACCAAACTTGGTCACAAAAAATTCGCTCAACAAATAATTTTAGTGAGCATTTCTCATACCGAATATCAAACTAAAACGTATGGTTCTTTTTAAGTATTTTACCGAATAATCTTGGTAATTTCTGTTTAATTCTCAATTAAACCGAAGTTATAAAATATTAAAAAAAAAGAAATTGAAAAGGAAAATAAATCAAAAATAAAACTAAAATTTAAGAGAAAATGCATCACCACCTCAGTTTTGAAAGAATTACAAGTTCTGGAAATGGGATCCAAATCTCATCCCCATATTTTCAGTTACTGTGGCAATTAAATTGTAAAAAGTTTGATTAATGCAGTAAATCTCATCCTTAGTTCAGATATAGTTTTGGATTAGCATTTAATTGTTATGAAATCCTCATGGCCTTCATCGTTATATAAAGTCAATTCTCTAGTAAACTTTACACCACCAAAATCATTAAAAGGCAAGGAAAAGTTATTTTCTAGAACTTTCCTATGAACTCATAATTCCCATATTGTTTCATAACCCCTATTCCCACCTTTTTCATTCCCCCGATTCTCCGTGGAACTAGACAGAGCCTCAGAAAACAGTTTACAGCAGATTGGTAATGTTTATTAGGCACACTGTACAGAAAGGACTTTCAAATACAAAACACAAGTATTACAAGAACATACCAAAATTTTCGTCCTCATTTTCGCCCATTAGATATGCTACCAAGATGATTTTTGACTTTGGTAACCATAAGAGTGATAGCTTCATAAGATTTATGATGAGGATAATGATTTAAACATTTATAGGTGAATATAAACTTAAAAAGAGATATTGATCAAATTTGACAAAGTAATCTTCATTGCAAAGTAGACAAAATTGCATAGTAACTACATCTTAGTAGGAATCTAATCAATTAGTCAAATCACTACCATATAAGATGGTTCTCTCATATAAACTCTGTTTAACTTGCCAGTGTAAACAAATTTGCACTATGAAACCGAAAAAGAGAATTTAGGCAGTGAAAGACAGATCATACTAACTGAATGAAGTTACTACAGGTTGTGATCAAACTGTATACACAAATAGCCCTAAAACAAGCTAGTACAGATAAACAACTGCACGTGTTTGAAGAACTAAAGGGCCCCACCAATACTACTACTGCGTTATAACCAACAATAAAAATGAGATAAAATTGAGAAATGTGTCAGCTAAATTTACGTGAACATACCAAGGCTCCATGCAGAGGTTGAACTGAATTGTTACTTCACGCACAAACCTTTGTTGGCGTAATGCATTCTAGAAAATTGTGGGCAGCCAGGGGAGGGGGGCGCATGTTAGATGGAGCTCGTCTACTCAATTACAATGAGATGGGAAAGTGAAACATCCATAATCATCAGAACAACGTAAATGAAGCAGGCCACATATGTCTTGCTAACTGAACCATTGTATGTGAAATCATGCACAAACAGTCAGAAATTAGGGGGGCACCAGTTGATTGGATAGGGGGAAGGGAAGGCATTGAAATCAAATGTTGGCATTCTCTACTAATAGCTGACTAATATGGAAATAAAGAAACTAAATATTATATTTCTAGCACGTGAATAAGCTTAAGACTTTCAAAACATAATACAGAGGAGACCAGTTTTGGTGCACAAAAGATTTTTTCCAGCAAGACCTGCCCAGTAAAGAACAAGCATGTTAAAGAATATGGAAGAACAGATACAAAACTAGACAACAGTCCCACTGATGTCTGAATGGCTTTACAAAGGATGGGTATCTAGCAAAAAATAATATGCTAGCATATTTATATAATTTAATCAGAAAAGAAGAGCGAGATAAATTTTTGAAAACTGTCATTCAGCAACATATAATTAAGACACCATATCAATCAGAGAACCATATAGGTCTTGAATTGCAAATTATCCTGATAATAAAATTGGAGTATAAAAAGTCTTAGGAGCATGTAAAAAACAGTAAATCCCAAACCAACTACATAAACAAAATCAGGGCACCATCTATATATATGCCTGTTTTGAACCTAATAAATCAGTAATGAGATTTGCGAATAAATCAGAGGGCAAACTGACGGCGTGATTTCTATAACTTTAGAGAAATGCGGCATATATCATACTCTCCACACATCCAATCAACAATACACAGGACACTCGAGTCACGTCTAAAGTGCGAGGATAATTTAAGAATCCAAAAATACAAGACATCAAGCATCTTTACCAATTTATGCACGAGTGAACCACACATGGCAGCTATGAAAGCACGTACTTATGTCTGAGTGTATGTATCTGTGTATGCATGCATGTACATGGAAATAAAAATCAGCATGCAAGGCAAATACCGAAGCTGCAGCCCTTGTAGTCATCGTTCGTTCCACAGCCACTGGAGCTAAAGTAGGCTCCATAGTTGATGAATGTGTAAGGCAAGGCTCAAGATCAATAACTCCACCTCCTTTCTGGAACACGTAAAAAGATCAATAAATGTCATTAAACTTGATAGCCAATAGCATTCTCAATTTCAAAGGAACTAGCAAATACCAGAAGCATACAAGGAGAGAATTAATACATTGCCCAACCATAGGTGAACGAGCAAAAAACAGACAAAATACCCTCCCTAAAAAAAAAAAAAAGAGGATGGGGGTTGGGGGGTTGGAGCGCAAGCAACGCCTTAAAATGAAACTTTCGAGAATTCTGATCATAAGACGGGTACAAAGAAAGGCTGCAATGTGGGGAAGAGGGGGGTTTGTGTGTTGAAGGGACAATGAAGTGTTACTTGAAATACATTGCAAACCAACCTTCACAATGGAACACCGCTCGACACGATAACTGCAACCAATCGCAGCTCCCCATGCACGCGAACGGACATTATTCCTCAGCGTAGAAATGTAACCTTAATAATTTAAATGGAGTCAAATAACACAAGAATATAGGAACTATATGCACAGAAAGATAATATAAACGAAATTTACACACTACTGTCAAACAGAAGTCAATTTCCTCATACTATTCATACACTACGGTGTAAAGCTTTCACATAATAGAGTAAAGATACATCAGGAGCATAACAACAGGTTCTGAAACAGAAAAAGTACATATCATGATAAAGAAGAGCACAAACCCAACGACAGCAATGGCTGTAATCTAAAGCAGTTTAAATGCATCATTTTAACATGCATAAAACACTATATAGGCATACAAAGGCAGAGCAAAACCCACAGTGCTCAGGATGTACCCTAGTTTTACAGTTTCCAACATATGATTTCCACCATAAAATTTATATAGATGGATGAGATGCCAATAATTATATTTTCAGCAACACTATAACAGATATTGCAATATGACAAAAAAGAAAATTAAGAGAGAGGGGGAGAGAGAAAGAATGCGCCTTTCCACAATGACAGGTGATTCACTAGCGTGGCCTACTATAGTTGAGGGAATGCATGAATGCTAAAAGGTGGGCCTCAAAATAGATCAAAGCATAAAACCCAAACTAAGACCACAGACATTTTTATTTCAACTAGAAAAGATCAGGAGGTCACAGCCAAAGAAAACTATTCCATGAACAAGGTTTGTTATGGTTGTGGATAGCATATTATCTGGTCCGAGGTAGTGAACCTCATAAACTTTTTTTTTGGTTTTGGTTGAGCCATTTACATATGAACCTCCAACCTTTTTTAATAATGTTGATATTAACCTGGGGGAAATAAAAGGTTTACATTTTCAAGCATCAGATTTACTTGTTTAATGTTATGACCTAAGGCAGAAATCTGTTTAAAAGCATTGAGTAATTCGTTAAAGAGTAAATTTTCGAACATACAGTCTTGTGGAGGCAACACTCTGATAGTAGCTCGTAACTCCTGAGTAGCAGATGGAGGAGGAGAAGCAGTTGGGCGACAATAGCCTGTATGCATAAGAACTAAACAGCAGTGCTTTGTGTCAGTCAATGTGTATCAATTCTTTTTCGGATCATGCGTCAAAAAAAAGCTGTAATATAATGGAGTATAATATTAACACTATAGATACCAGCCACCAAATCAGAGTCAACGGTGTATACATCTGTTCCCCACAGCTGCCCACCTCTTACCTGCACAGGGAGCATTTCAAGAACTCAAAACAATGATACAGGAGGAAATACAAACAGCAGATTCAAAAATCAAAATCTGGAGAGAGAGAGAGAGAGAGAGATTTTCAATGAAATCTAATATCTTTATTAGTCGATATAACATTCAGATGGAGAACAAATTGTTGCAGAATTCAATATGCACACTCGCATACACAGAGGAAGAAAGGGAGACTCCGAAAAATGGTTAAGAGTTCAGAGTATGTCCATATGAAGATATAGAGTTCCAGTGCAACCCAAATTTGTGTCCTTCGAATCTGCTGCCTCACTAATTTTTCAATGTGTGTACCCTCATGTTTATACACATATATATTTACAAAGTACACAAATTTCCAGGTTCATATTCTGCAAAATTTGATTTTTGCTGAAATTATAATGGTTAGCTGGATCTAGGCATGCCCATTTCTCCCTTTTTGCTTGTAAAAAGATCGAGACATACGTATTTACTATTAACTGACAGGATCATAACAATAGTATTGCAACATTACTATAAATAATGCCAACATATACTGCCCAAAATCCATTTAATAAAACAGAGACATCAAGTTAAAAAACTGTTATCAATCTTAGACAACCTTCAGGCTGAGTAAAATAATAGATTTGGTGACCTCCACTTTAATTCAACATCTAGTCATCTTCTATACACTGTTGACAGCAATTTTGGACATAAATATTTGACTACAAAGCCAGAATGATCCAAGAACTTTTTTGCTCAGTCTACTCCATTACCCTAGCACACAGGCCAGTCTATCCATCATCAGTTGACTTGGAACAAGCTCCTTTTCCTAAATCTTAAAACAAAGGCAAAACCAGAAATGCCATCACAGGGGGTGTGGGCACTTCAACTGAGTGTGAACCAAACACGCAAATAGTGATTAATTGGGAGGAATTGTTGAAATTACAATCCAGTAGTCAGATTCCATGATCCAGAAATGCTAACCACAAAGTGTGCAATATTAAAGTGGACTACAAGAACAGCTGAAGTAATGAAACCATAATTTGGCCTTGTGATAATTATGAGGACCTCGACATAGATGATACTATGAACAATTACGAATCCTCATGGCAGAATTTTTCTATTACCTCTGTCACTAAGACATGAAATTTTCTATCTGATCCTCAAAAATGGAGCGGACTGAGAGCAGACAACCAATCTTAAAGCCCTCATAGGCAGTCATAAAGATAATGTTGTAAAGGACTCGTACCCAAGACAAAGTGATTCAATCCTAAAATATTAGATTTTTAAGAACATTTGGTACTAATATCACCATATAATTTTCAAGAAGCCATCACAAAAAGCAGTCAAATCAATTTCAGATGCATATGAAACTTAAGATGCTCAAACGTAATTCAAATAAAGCAAAGCAATATGAACAAAGTTAATTAGACGCTCAAACAAGAAAACTAATTAGGGAAAAGTTAATTGCAGTAAAACACTGCAACCAAAAAAATTCCCAGCTTCTGAAAATCCTAAGGTGGAGTGGAGGAAGAAGAGAGCGTAAGGAGTGACAGAGGTAAGTTGACAGGACTGGATAAAATTTTCAAAATCCTTAAGTTGGGAATAGATTTAAATAGCAGCACCTTATTGAACATATTTATATAAGGCAAAAGAATTGAAATATAAGAAAAGGATGAAGAAGAGAGCAATATCTGGGTAAAGATGAAAAATGAAGAGAAAACAGAAGGAGATTGAAGGAAACGAAACTGAGAATCTAAGTGAAGGAGAAGATAAGAAAGTCCAGTAGCCACTTTTAGGGTTCCCACAAAAAACTCAATGTAGGATCAGAGTTCAGAAGTATTTTAGAGGAACCTTCAATCATTGCCCTTGACTTTTCCACAAAGCCATGTGCCATCATCCCTACATGGCATTTTGGATAATTCATACTATGGGAAATGGTTCATAGTTCAGTTAAACTAAAGTTTAATCTAGCATTCCAAAATCATGCTTCCATATAAAGTTTCTGACATCACCCTACTATCCAAATGCCAACTCCAACATTGTCGTAGCCATATAAAAATTTGAGATTGTTCTGAGATTGGGAAAGGTTCTGATGGCATGATAGTAAACCTCTTCAGGTGCTCTAATGCAGCAGAGGGGCCATTCAGCAATATCCAAGCAGATTATTTAGGAGTTGGAAACAGGAGAATGGTAACCAAATTAATTAAGACGAACTGAAAAGTTTCTGGTGTTTCTGGGAGTATCTTTTAGCTGAGAAGAGAGTAGTTTAAGACTTTAATGCTGGGTATCCAAAATAATACAATGACTGTGATCTGGACAACTTAGACAAGTATAAGGGGATTAAATTAATGTAAGTTTGTGAGTAACAAACTTTAACCTACAATGGGAGGAAGACAAGAGGAGTAGAACCGTGACAACTATAAAAGAAATTCTGCCACCTATTAACAGGACCTTCATGCTGGATATTCAAAACAGATGGGACGACCACTCTGAAAAGCAGAACTTAGATGTGGGAATCAAATTGAAGCAGGAGCGTAGTCTAAGTTAGGAAACCTATGGTGAAAGGAAGGACAAGAGGCGCATAACTGTTAAAACAATAAAAGAAATCGTGCCACTAATTTGAGCTTATCTCCCTAGACTTTTTGGTTAAATAATGTGAAACAAGTACAAGATAGAAAAGTCTGGGAGTAGCACATTCCCAACCTTTTGATATTCCTTTGTAGATGAGCTTGAGCCCCTTATTGACTCTTCTCTATTAATATTTTGCCTTAATAAAATATGAATATGTGTGGAAATATAAGCAGCAACATGAGAAGTTAAACCAAAATCCTCAAGCTGTATCCTTCCTGTAGGAAGTAGGTTTTCCAAGTCATACTTCCCTCATTTTTTTTTCTGATGGAAATCTTTCCCTAAGAGGCAATGAAATGATACGTGCCTTTCTCCAAAACCATCATTATTTACTTATCAAACCGAATTCCTAGGGATCAAGCAAAGTACAACCTAAGCAGTTTCAGTTTAGACCACATATTACCTATAAATCATAATTAAGTAATTCATTTACTCATAGTACAAAAGCCACAGATATAAAGTAAGAAAAATTGTAGAGGAAAAATGCGTGTTTTATGATGGGTTTGAGCAAAAGTATGAGAAAAATTAAGGCATGTTAATCGCCGGATGCAAGAGTAGAAACTAGCTAATCATATATGAGATTTTGAAAATTCAAACAGAGAAAATATAAAGTTCAAACAGAGAGAGGGGCCACATGAGAACTTATAATTTGAACAGTAACAGCAAAAGCAAATAATAGATAATCATCTTACTTGGCGATTGGTAGCAGTAACGTGTTCAGCTGGTATACGGATTTCTAAAGTAGGGCCATTTTGAGAGCCTTCACATGCTTTATCAGCTTGCAATAATTCATATTCTTTCCACAGTTTTATGAGTTCTTGCATGCATTCACCAATTTTATAAACAACACAGGACACATCAGCCTTACCTGCAAAGAGACACCATGAATTCAAGAACAATGCATACCAAGAAAAATTTCGTACCTGAACACCAGCTGCCTAAATCGTAAACATTGAGCCGTTAATGTCATATAGTTTAGTTTCAACATAAATGGCGGCACCAAACAATTAAGAAACAATTAAACTTACGTTTCCAATGGAAGGACCAACAACCAAAAATACCAAGTAGGTTTAAGTAATTTTCAACGTCACACAGTAGCTCCCAACTCCTCCAATGACTTAAACATAAAAACTTAAATCTTTACTACCAAAAAAAAAGCAAGACGATCTCTCAGATTAAGGATTTTGGGCAGTTAAAATAAGAAATCTACTTTATGTAAACAAAAAATTGGAGTTACATGCTCTAAAAAAATTTAGGTAAGGTACATATCAGAACCTTTAGCCAAAACATATCAGATCAGGGAAAAATAAAATATGAGACTAGCAGGATTGGGCATTCCGCTTAATGAACCAGTAGCCAAATTTCATCATATTTACATTAAATCTATAAAGTGAGGTATCTGCAACATTAGGGTTATTTGACTGAGTGAGGTATCTGCAACATTAGGGTTATTTGACTGAGTGAGGTATCTGCAACATTAGGGTTATTTGACTGAGTGAGGTATCTGCAACATTAGGGTTATTTGACTGAGTGAGATATCTGCAACATTAGGGTTATTTTTTACTAAGTTTATCATCACCACTCCTACACACTTGGCCAAGGAAAGAGAAACATGGAAAACAGAGAACAGATGTTTACTCCACCAAATCATTTCTATCGTAAAATACCAATAGTGTATTCGTAGTATATCACCCAATGAAAATAAAGAAAATTAAAAAGAAAATTTGAAGACAACGCGAGGAATTAACAGTACAGTAAGTCTTATCAACAAATTAACAGCTTATCAACTCAAGCAGTTCCTGTATGTAAACAAGCGAGGAAAACGGAACAAAAAAGGGGGAAATGAGCTTATATGATTAAGCATAGCTAACAGGTGTAATTAAACTGCTCAAAGGAGAAAATGAAGCATGTGTGTATATTTAAGAATAGGTAAAACTCTGATTAAACTGCTTACTGATTAATCCAGAAGTAGACAGAAAAAGGTGTGGAAGCAGAAACTTCTCCATCATGGTGATTCAAGAAAAGATAAATTTACAAGGAGAATGAATTTTTTGAACATTACAAATACATAACGGTTCAATATTTTGTCCAACATTAGTTAGATACCCAGCTCGTAACGTAATTAGAATATCTTGTTACTAATGAAAAGATAACATCAAACTTAATCTAAAGAAGGGAAAGAAAAGCGAACATCTACAGAAAGGACCTCTACAAAACTAGAATATTATTCAAGCTGTGCTTGATATTTGCGTATGACTGGAATAAACCAACCAAACATCTTTGCCCAAAAGACTAATAAGTACAGTAAACGAGCATATGAACATGAAAATAAACAAATTAAGAGAGAGAGAGAGAGAGGGTGGGGGGATTAACACAGAAATTAGCAGATGACATCCTGACAACATGAGGATTGATTCTGTATTAAAAAGATGAGTCATAAAAGAAAAATTATATGGAGCTGTAGAGAAGAAAAGGCAACGTGCAAATGACATTCATATAAACCAAGTGATATGAGGCCGCTTATCAACATGCAAATGAAATTCATGTTAAACATTTTATGTCAAGGCAAAATTTGATTTTAAGGGCATTGGTACAATGAATGCCATATAAATAATGTGAGTCAGAGTAGCAATACATGACATGCGAGAAAGGTTGCATATTCTTATATTAAATGATTAAGCAAATGTAAACAAAAGCATCCAATTTCTATTACAAGAAGGGGGAAACTAATTGAAAAACAGGGAATATACATGGTAGAAATCCCAAAACAAAGAAACGTGTAAATAAGGAAAAAACATATGATTAAATGATTACATCCCTAGGGTAAAGAAAATTCAAAAATGCTCTTAGTCCATAGAGTCGCATCTGTTTGTTGTTCCAAAACCGAATGCTTAATTTACCAGTTCCAAAACCTAATTCTTAATTTACCAGCACCACATACTCCGACAGAACTCAGAAGCATATGAAATATTTGCACAATAGGTTTCAATCAAAACTAACTTTAAGCAAAAATAGCACTACTGTGAACACTTGGATCAGACAGTTTTGGTTACTTTCCTCTCCTTCATAAAGTTCTCCTCTAAGTCAAAAGTCCAAATCAAATGGGAAATTCAAGAAACAGATTTATGCAAGAGGATGGTTGTTGGAGAGTCTTAAAAAGAATTATATCACAGCAACAAAATGTTATAATGACAAATTTCAGCATTGCGCAAATCAGGGCAATCATAGAGGATGTAAAGGGAAAGAACTTCCTGTCTAATAAAACCAATCAAGAACTCCTGCTTAACAAAGCATATCGAGAGCTTACCTTGTGACCTGCACAAAAGTCGAAACACAAAAAAGTTAGGCACATCTTTGCAACCAAAATCAAGGAAAAATATCCAGTACGTCACAGAATTTAACTTTACATACACAAGATGAACATCCGTAAAACTGGTAAGCAAAATGCAAACAGCAAAAAATGAGTCATGCTATTTTACATACTAGTGCCCAACCATCTCATGGCAAGGACTCAACCATATGCACAATTACATGGATTAAGCATCAATATCTTAGATGCATGCCAGAATCAAAGAGAGCTAAAACAGAACGCAAGCAGACTGGGGATGAAGGGAATGAAAGATAGAAGACAACTAGTTCACACTCCATTTAGTGGTAGAGATGCAGAAATTCTGAAGTGTAAAAATCATTCCTTCTCCAGGACTGGTTTACATAATTTTCACTCAGGAAAACAAAATGCAAGTCCTCTTAAGCAGAAGAATAAAAGCAACGAAAGCAAAAAGATCTATCACAAGTTGCCAAACAATATTACTTTTATTCCTATAAATTGTAATACCTAAACTTTTGTAAGGACAATGTAAATGAAGGCTTTTTCGAATATTGATTTCATTTTTTGGTTGCTGATTAAAGTGAATTAACTTTAAATAAGAATTCCCTCGATGGAAGGGGACGGGGAACACAATTGCTTTGAGGAAGGGAAGAGAGTTGATGATAAACTATGAAAATTTTTCCCATTTTACCTATGAACATCTTATTTTTTTCATTTCCATAACAAAAGGATGTTTAGTTTCATCCCCCTTAAATATAGATTTGGCAACGCCGCACCCCACCCCCTTCCACTAAAGGAACGCTTATCTAGAATTAAGACACACTAATTAGCAGAAATATAGTTTAAGAAAATCAAATTCCCATGAATTCTTCATTAACACATTCATATAAAATACGAAAGTTCAGATTGTTTACATTCATATATAGAATACCAATGTTCAGACCCTGATATACGAGAATCAGATGATATCTTTGCATCTGTACATTTGAATTTTGACGCAATTCAGCCAGCAAAGTCCCCTTCATTATATTACTATAAAGATTCCGCATTTTCAGATTGTTTACATTGACAAATGTTTAAATCGAGATATACAAAGATCAGATGATATCTTTGCATCTGTACATTGGAATTGTAACGGAATTAATTCAGCAAAGTGCATAAAAGCATGCAGATCCCAGATTCCGTCAGGCCCACATAAAGATCTAATTTAGGTGAAGAAAATTAACATACCTGGACATGTTGCCACTGAGCAAAATAGAGGTTTCAATGAAGTTAAGGTCACTATTTCTAGCTTATTTTTCTTTCTTTCAAAGAGTGTAAGGTGCTCAAACATTATATTCCCTGCTTTTATACAAGAAAACTTTTCGGTCTTCCAATATAGACAAACTTCCAATCCATAAGCATACTTTGGGTTAAGATAATCGGTCCTAATTTTTAAATGAAAAAAAAAAGAAAAAGATCACTTAGCCCAATTAAATGAGTGAAAGAAAAGGGAACTCCTCATCTATTGCATATAAGGGCCATTCCCAACAACATCCTTGCATAGGAATTCCAATGCTTTTTCAAAAATCATCCAAAAATTCCTTCCTAGACTTTTTTGTTCCTTAGTCAAAACATGTTAATAACAATATAAATCAACAATAAATGGTAGCACAACCATAACAAAAAAATATGTGTTTTACTTTTATTGACTTTCTTTACATATCTTTCCCTTTCGTTCCCTTTTCTGTTTCAATAAGTTGTTCTTAACTTTTGACGACTGTGTTGGATAAGATTGTGTATAGGTTAACTTTCATGGCATTTTCTCCTTAATGTTACAAACCAAACGTACTTACATAGTACCTAGTTGTATCAAAGTTATCAACACATTTTGACGAAAGACAAAAACGCTAGGAGTAGAACTTTTGGACAACATTTAATAAATGAATCAAATATCTAAATCTCTAGAAATGTGTAGGGAAAGGTGCAGGCATTAATTGAGTGGCCTTTTCTTTCAGTCAATGTACCCATCTTTCTTCTTTCTCTAATTTGAATTCAGACACATAATCTTATTCCTTTAACTTACTAAAAAGTTGTTTATAGAGTGAAAATTCGTTTACATTGAAAGACTAAGAATGTTTATGGTATATATGACCATAGATCCATTATAACCTCGATTTCATGCCAAAAGTGTTTTCTACCACGCGAAATGCGTCGCTAACAATGCCAATCAATACTAAACAGTAACCAACACAATAAATGTTTTCCATAACCAAATATTTTCTTTTAATGCGCTACATGAAATAAGATCTTGTGATTAGATTAAATTTAAGGGGCTTACTCCGCAAACTCCAGGGAACAAATTCAATCATTTGTATGGTGGGAATTACCAAGTACTCTCTCAATCTTTCTTCAAAAGTTACATTTGCATTTTATCTTTAATCTCTAATATGCAGCATGACTCATATAGTTTGATTTTTGGGAACTCCTCAAGTTACCAATATTTTTTTTGCAAAAACATTAGGACAAACAAAGCTAAAAGGTCTGAAGCTTGATTCCCAGCAAAGGAAGACCATGATATTTTTCCAACTAAATTTGGTTCTCAAGCGCTGAGCTGGTCCATTAATTCTACTTTGAAACAGATGGTGCGAAGTTGCAGCAGTTTTCTAGGTGTGTCGTTTTAATTATTTATCATATTTTTCCAGCAGTTTTAATTATATATTCGCGCAGGTAATCTTAAGAAGACCGCATTGCATCATCTACACATATTATATGAACAAATGCAAATAATACTAGTCAAAAGACTTTATTGGACGAAAAATTAAGTCACGAGTCTCTCAATATCCATGATAAAAAGAAATAAGAATTTATCATCCAATGCCTACTCAACTCCCTCCCAAACTCCTAATAGTCAAACACCAAATTAGATCTGTTCATATCTGAAGGAAGACAGGCTTGCATTGGGCCTGATATGTTAACAAACTATGCATCACAAAGAGAAACAAGAAAGAACTAAATATATAGCTTTATGGTTTATACAGCGTTGAGTAATCTACATCAAATAATCTCAATGCATTAGAGAGCAAAATGTTCACTGTTCTATAATGAAAAATTAATATTTCCTTCCCTTAAGGAGATAATGGTTAAACTGGGATAGTAAACATATTAATACATCCAGACTCAAATAGTTGCGATAATCTTTAGGCTACCACTGCATTTAGTTGCAATGATCTTTTGGCTACCACTGCCGTTCATTTTTTAAATTTTCCTTTAGGAATGCAGAGAGGGAAAGCCAATATTTTAGCTACCCTTCTGTACACATCTTTTCGAGTCACTGTAATCAATTAATTAATTACCATTATTATTTGCCAGATTCAAGCTCACAAGTGAATATAACATTAGATATGTGCGGCTACCTTCTTAACAAGTGGCTGCTTCCTCTCTTCCTTCTAGGAAGGCTAGTCGTTGTCTCCAGTCTTCCTTCAAAGCCAGTTTTTTCCTTTTTTTTTTTTTTTTTTTTTTTTTTGGGGGGGGTTTGGGGGCGGGCGCGGGGGAGGTTGTTTTATGGTTAAGTTGTTAAATGAGAGAGAAAAAAAATTGCTACTCAAGCATGTATAAGCAGTGTCTGGTGAGTTTTCAACCGCAAGAGGCTTTAATGTCAATTGATGAAGAGACTTAAAAATCAATGCATTTGGCTTTTCTAAGAAGGCATGTCCACAAGAAATGGTTGGAATTGTCAAGTATAGAAGCAGTATTCAGCTCAAAGGCCACCATAGATACATTGGGATTTCAGAGGGGACAAAAAAAAAAAAAAACACTTACCTTAACTCATTATTTATTTATTTATTTTTATTTTTTTTGGCAAGGGAGGCGGAGCGTGGGAGAGTGGGGTTGGAAAAAATGGGCCCAAACGGGCACAAATAATCTCAACTGAAATTGAGTAAAGTCAACAACCAACATCATACAGTAGTATCTATTCAAAACGAGTTGACAAGTGTATTCTATTTCATGTACATCTTATGTACGAACGATAAACTCATAGAAAGATAGATGAAACCAATACAAAGTCATGTGTTGTAACATTCTCTCCACATAACCCTAGCATCCATTTGTTTCTTCCAAGAAAATTCTCAAATTTAAGAATGCATGACAAATCATGAACATCAATTTTTTGACAGCAAGTTTGGATGCTATATGGGACTAAATTGAGATGGAAATAAACACATAAGAATAACACAGACTAAATATAAATAGAAAAGGCATCAAAAGCCTTCATCTCCATTTGCCAAAGGCTCTCAAAATTCAAGCTACCACTGAGGGGAATAAAAAAGGAAGGAAGGAAGGAAGAAAGAAAGAAAATCATACCCTTCATTATCATTGGCACAGGGCCTAAAACGCGGATCACGATTTCCCATTTGAGGACTGCCCCTAGGCCGAAGCATTCTCTTTCGCTGCTGAACCCCACAATTGAAAACTTCTCTTTCCCGTTCTGTACCTCCTTCGGCATGCATACCACCCTCGTCCGATTCTTTTTCATGATACCTACTGCGTTTTTCAGGTCTCTCTGGTTCTACATCAGCATCCCTTTCCTTCTTCCTGTCTCTTGATTCCCTGTCAATATTTTTCCAGGTATCATGATCTTTCTTCTTCGGTTCTAGGGTTGAACATTCCTGTTCAACAGATTTTCCAGGAATGTCTACCAGTTCTTTTTCATTGTGGGAAGCCTCTTTGTCAGAACCATTCCACAATTCCCTCTTGACATGATCCTTTTCCTTTTCATTAAGTTTTTCCTTCTCTTTCAGAGGCTCTTTCTTTTCATTCCCCCACCTCTCAGAGTCTCTGTCTTCCCTTACTACTTCTTTGTTCTCGCTACTGCTATTACCAGTTTGCAAGTTGCTCCGGCGATCACTTCTTTCTTTATCCCTTTCCCCCAATCCCAATGTTTCACTTCTTTCCTCTTTCTATCTTTGTCTTTGAATTTGTCATCCCCTTTCATATCAACCTTGTTCTCCCCAACTGTTTCACGAGCTTCAGAAAAGTCCCTGTTGTCAACATGTAAACCTTCCTTTGCAGCGTCAGCTGCGCCATGCAAGCCAGTACGCGATGTATGCCAGGTTTCTGCATTTCCTCCAGGGACATCAGGATATTGTTTCACACGGTGTTGTTCTTTCAAATCTTTCCAGTTCAACTGGCTGTTAGATCCATTATAACCATCCTTATCCAGCTTCTCATTGCCCTTGTATTCAGAATATGAATCCCTTTCATGTTTCAAATCTTTACTATCATCAGCTCTGCTATCATATCTATCACATTTAGCAGTCTGCTGCGACTCCCTAGATTCAGACTTCATGTCACGATTCTCAACCTTACTCTCCTTGATGCTGTCTTTCGGATCCCTGAACTCCATCCTAGTCTCTAAACCAACATGATCAGAGTGTGAATCACTTGGTGTTGACACCCTGAACAACATATTAGGAAGCAATGGTGATCTCCTGTCTGCATCACGTGACTCATTACGTGGTGCAATCTTCGGCATCCGACCTTCCTGGCCCATATCATAGGGAGCATGGTAGTCATGCCTGGATGACACCACGACCTTTCCGCCGACACCAGAATATGTTCCCTGATCGTCATGCGGGTACTTCAAAACAGAGGGGTGACTGTGATTGCCACTACCACTGCCACTGCCACTGCCACTACCACTGCCACTGCCATTGCCGCCATCCTCATGCAGCCTTCTGTTAGGAGTAGTACTCATGTCTCTACCAAATTAATTACTTAAAATTTGAAAAAGAAAAATGTTAGAGCAATCAAATATTGGCGCCTGCATAAAAGCGAAAAGTAAAATATACAGATTAAAACTTTAAGATGCTTCCTGATCATACAAGAAACACACCCCTCTGAATCAAACCTTTCCAGCAGATCAAAGACAGCAAGACATGGGATAAGAAAATTTCCACCATAAAGTTTGGTAAAAATCCAGTTTGATGGAGCCATAAAAAAAAAGCGGCCCTTACGTAACTTGAGCCACGTACTAGGATGACCTTCATAATCATTCTCTTGCAGCTTTACCCATTTTTTATGTTAAAACTTTCTCAATTTGGCATATCCACGACTTTAAACCATGGTCTTGGCCAAGACCATCCCCACCGCTCTAACCCCCCCACCCACCCACCCACACACATACCCCCAAAATAAAAATAAAAATAAAAAAGAATCATAGAAAGAATAATCACCCATTATGAACTGCATAAAATCTATGAACCAGACCGCTCAGAACAATTATTTGTGTCAATTAGAAGTGTCAGTCACAAGTATTGGACAGAGTAAAGGTTTACCCCCGCCCAATCAATTTGTTCCAAAACCCTTATATACAACATGCAAACGCAACTACAAGAATGCACCGGATAAGAATTTTAAAAGTCCAAATTGGGGAAAACAAGCTTTAATTGGAAGAATGCGTGTCAAACAACGGTGCTAAAGTTGTCATTCAAAACAAGTATACAAAAATCAGTGGTAGGGTTCAGCATGCAAGACAAGAACGAAACCACGCCCTGGTTTTTCAACTCCTTGAACGACCAATTAAACAAATTCAATTTACGATCCATGCAAACTCTGATACATTCGAGAAATTAGAGCAAAAACGCGAGGGATTAACAGGAATTCTGCATTGAAATGAAAAAAAAAAAAAAAAAAGAGGACCAAAATTGAGAGGCATTTTTACCTGTGACGGTGTTCGCCAGCGAAGAACCCTATGCAGAGTGGAGGGTGGGGGTTTGAGAATGGAATTGTGGAGAGCGACAACTGCTTTTCTTGATTTGGATAATTTTGTAACTTATGAGGTATTACCTCATAATACTCAACAATGACTAGGTTTATAACCCATATATCATTGGGCCCCACTAATTAAATAAATATTAATATTGTTATTTTACTCAATATACACTCACCCGGAATTCATTCATTCCGCTTTGATAAGTTTTGATATCATAAACGCGTCCAGGTTTTATTTTTAAATTATAATGTTCCGATCTTCTCCAAACCCGCATTGTTCTATATAATTTATTTATTTTTTTACGTATGTATTTATGTCATATCTATATGTACATATATATATATATTAAATATGTGTGTATATATATATATATTAAGTATATTACATATATTAAAATAATAATTGTGTATACATATGTAATACATATGAAATATAAATATAATACACTTATAAATTAAATAAAATTTTAAAATTAATAAATAATTTACACTTATATATGTATAACTTTTAAAAATAACAACACACACATAAACTTGCAAATAATGTTTTTTGTTAGTAATATTATTTTTTCATATTTAAAAAATTATGATAATAATTTTTTAAATTTATAAAAATAGATCTAATATATTTAATAATTAGAGCTTGTTTACTTCATTTGATATATATTCAATCTAGTCAAATATTTATTTTTTATAATGATGGTCCTTGATAAAATTCCAAACCTTATAGGATGGCAATAATCACATTCTCTCATTTAAATATCTGGAATATATTTTGATAATAATATTCATAATTTTAAATTATATATCACAATTTAAATTTAGATTAATTTATGATAATTTTTAATTAATGATAAATTAGTCAAATGTATAATAATCCATGTAATTATTTATCAAAATACACGTTTGATAAATTTTTTTACTAATATATCATTTAAATAACCATATGAAGTATTAAAATATATTAAATAATTTAAATATAATTTCATATTTCATCATATTTTTCATCAATTATTTTTCATACCAACTAAAAAATAAACTACCCTCTCGGTGAATAATGGAACTCTGGTTCAGCCACCCAAAATTTCAGCCACGAGGCCGTGCAGTTTGAAGATTCCTTCTTTTTTTTTTTATAAAAAAAACGACTTGTTCCCACCTCCCCACAATTTGCATCCAACCTTTTACACATCTGCAATTTAGTTACATAAGGTAAACAGGTTTTCTCCAACATGATTTCAAAGGTAGCTTGGGCACATCTTCACCAAAAATTGCATTACACAAATGAGGAGAAAATGATAAGAAAGAGAGAACATATTCTAATGTAAATTTAATAGTAAACATATTTGCATAGACATTAGATACTTTGAATGGAATAAAGTACCAGCACATACATGTGTATCCGTCAATTGTAGGAGTGAAATGTTAATTGGATTCATTGTCTGTTTCTGAGGTTGAAGTTAAAAGGTAATAGTTTAATTGCATTGTGTCCAGCGAATGATAACAAGGTATTGGGCACATTAATAGTTTGCTCAATTTCGAGAAAAAAAGTGAACAAAAAGATGCTTCACATTGCACTTACAATGTAGGAAAACAAAATTACATCACAGTTGGTAGAACTATACAATTACAATTTAAATGTAAATTTGTAATACCATCAAGGTAAAGGTCTGCACAAGAAAAGGGTTTCCCTAAAATGTATTTATGCCAGCGGAATTTGCTATTTAAAATTTGAAGAATCCAACTTCCTCCCAGGTGCACAAGCTACTGCTTTCGGTAGTAGCTCTGAAGTCTGCAGACAAATGAAAGGATGTTGACATATATATTGGCAGTAATACCCATCTAAGCGTCCATGGAAGAAATGTATTGCTTGAGAAGCTGACCAATGAAGTGAGCAAAGAACAGTTGATCAGGGCATCATAAAACATAAGAAAGAGTCGAAGTAATACTTCCTACATGTAACAAGGGCTGCCTATTCACTAATTACCCGACGGTCTCTGATATGAAGTAAAAGATAGTGAAATCCCATGAGAATCTGAAAATAATGAGGAATAAATAATGCGCAATTTTTTGTGCCGAGATGACCTAACTCAGGGAGACAGGACATTTATGTCTACAGCATGCTGAGATCCTGGAAACAAATTTGATAAATTATTTCGACAGCTTGTTAGCATGATTTGTTGCCAAAAAGAGTTGTGGATACTCCTGAAAAGTTACATATCTATGGAGGGGAATTGAGTAGAAGAAAATACAGAATAGTTGAGTAAAAATGTACAAGGCAAACTTCTTGAGGGAGGGAAGTTCTTACTCTAAACTCGCTTTCATACAGAAACTGCTGCAGCAAAATCCATCTCATCATCAGAAAACCAACTCAAGTAAGATACCTGCGCAAAATTGAGTTGACAAAAAAAAGCCAAAATGATACAAAAAGTACTACTGTTGTCAACAAGATTAAAACAATACTGAATTTCAAGGGTTTTTTTTATACTACCTTGAGTGAAAATGGCTCCAAACCTAAAAAATAACCATAAAACATCTGAATTGCATTATTGAATAACAAAGCCACCCAAAACTCATTTAGCATCGTCATCAAAGAGAACTTTGTAAAATCGTTTCCTTTCTTCTGCATCAAATATGCCACCTAGATCACCTCCTTGATCATCTTGTTCAGAAGTTTCATCACTGCCTCTCTTCCTTCTCTCTGGCCTAACTGCTATCATACCTTTCTTCTTCTTCTTTTCTAAGTTCATTAAATAGTGCCTCCGGTTATATTCATGAAGCCCCTCCTGCATCAATTCCCCAAACTTTTCCTTCACAACAACAAGTGGGTCCTTTTCAATCAATTCAGAACCATTGTATCCTTCCCTAAGAAGAACTGTATAAATTTGATATTTGTTTGAAACATAGAATATACCAGGATGCTTGAGCAATAAAACATTCAATTTCTCAGGTAAGCAAAATTCTCTTCTAAAATGACCTAATTTGGCAATAGAGACTTTCTTCCACAAAGTCATAGATAGTAATTCATGCACCATAGCTACAGTTCTTTTATCCATTTCAATTGATCCCTCAACCAAGCCCTTCAATTCTTCATAAGGTGAAATATATGGAGTGGAATTGAACTCTCGAAATCTCTCCCATGATTTCACCCATGTTGCTGGCAATGAACATGAAAAGCATGGCTCACGACCCTCCTTTTCAGCTAATTTCTCAATTGCAGAAACTGCAAAATCTCGATTCCAGGATATAAGCTCAATCTCCATTGAGCTTCGCTTCCCAGTATAATTGACAACTCGAAACATGTCAGAGTACTTGGGCACAATCCTAAGCAAATAATCATCTGGAAACCCAAAATTTCTCTTCAACTCATTAACTTTCAGAACATTTAGCCTTTGATTTTTGCTCATCATCAACAACTTTGCTAACCGCTCTACAAAAACAGATTCCTGCAAATCTTTAACAGATTCTTCCTCCTCAACTAGAAACTTCATCTGTTTCGTCAATTGGCAGAAATACTCATCGTTCTCACAATAAACTTCAAAGCAACAAGGGTACTTCTTAAGCCAATTAAGTGCTTTGCCTTGAAGATCGAGGCTCTTGAATTTCTTCTGAAGGAAATCAACAGAAGCCACTTGATGCGGACATCTGAGAATTATGTTCTTGATCTGATTATTCACGATCCATCTACGGTTTCGAGACAGAGCTGATTCAAGATCTGGTTCTTTCTTCATCGACCACAACGAAAATCTTCTTTGAAAATGTTGATTAAAAAGTGAAGCATATATATAAAAACTCCAACATTTGAGGCTTCTAGGATGTACAACAATCACCATTTTGTAACTGTGTTCCTTTTTCATATCTTCATTTCCTGAAATATAATATTCATTGCCATCAGAATAAGATAAAATGTAGGTAAGCATATTTTTATGCAAATATTTTGATATTTTTTCCTTTCTCAAGAGAAACTGAATGCATTATAGACGGTAATTACAGTAGTTAAATAATTTAATCTTTCAACAATGATAGGTGTGCCCATAGATCATCACATTGTATTTTTCCTTAACTTCATCAGCAAAAAGAAGTGTCATAGTTAAACCATCGCTGAACAAAATACAAAAGATTCATCAATGGTTCCCTATAATCATACGCACAGAATCAGGCACACACAAAAAAAAAAATGTAAAATCTTTACTACTTTCAATTGCTGATAAATTTATATATGGCTAATAAAGGACCAATAAACAACACAAAACATAAACAGTCAAACAGTGGAAAGTCACCATTATAGATAAATAAGATTATAAAATAAGATAACAGTGACTGAGGGCAGAATTGAATTACAGCATATATTTTTAACTGGAGGATATGAGATTAGAGAAAAGCGGGAAGGTTCTTCTCATCGTCACAAATGCAAAAAATCAATTATTATTACCAAAAGATGAAATTCAAGAAAAATACTGAAAATTCTAGAAATCGAAAGAGATTCAGGAGAAACAAGAAATTTCGTGTAAAAACCTCATACCCGGAAGGTTATTCGTGCCAAAATTTGAGAATTGAGGAAAATTTTGAGATGCAGGGAGGGAGAAGAGAGAGAGTGTCAGGCGGGTGACTACTCACTGCTGTGGACGATAGATTGTTTGGGTCGGATATGGATTGTAGATGGGCCAGTCCAAGTATAGAAGACTTAGGACATGGGCTTGACGGGTTAACCCATCGAAAAGAAATAGAAACTATTTTTCATTTTTCCCCCCGCTAAAAACCTTCATTTCAATTCCCCACCCCCACCAATATATATATATATATATATATATATATATATATTGACAGAGAGAGAGAGAGAGAGAATATTTATTTCATATCATCTTGTCCCCCTAATTTCTACCTTTTAATGAAATCTTTTAAATATGTATAAAAATGAATTTTTGTTCTTCATTTGGATTTACTTTGCTCACAAAATTTCCAAAATTTTATGGCCTATAACCAACGAAAATGAAAATAATATTATTCCAATCATAGAAGAAAAAAAAAATAGATAGGATATCATAAAACAATAAAATCAAGAAGGGAATCAGAATACTTAAATTAGGGTGGCCACATTAAATTTTTTCTTATAAAACAATAAATAAAAAGATATTTTTAATTTTAAAAAATAAAAAAAAAATTATATATCAAAATTTGTAGAGTTGAGCCCCACCTCCATTACTGAATACAATGAAGAAAAAGTTCAGATATGCACTAAATCTAGCGAGTAAAAGAAGATATTATTATTAATACCTAAACATAGATTACAATTCTTGCAATACTGAATTATTAGTTTGTGTGGGAGAAAAGTAGCGAGCGTTCACACTAAAATATAGTAAAAAATTTATTACTAGATCAAATTAACTCCGACTTGTTGTGAAGTAATATTAATTATTTCAGCAACATATAACAATTGAAAAAAAAAAAAAAAAACCTAATTACAAAGCATCCATTTTTGAATTTAGGGACAATGGTCTGACTCTGACCCACAACCAATCCATTGAAGTTTGGATAATCAAAGCCCCAAACCCACTGTTGTAGCAATTGCTGTTGTTTGCAGTGGTGCTACAAGAGCTATATCCCGAAAAATTCAACAATCAGAATATCCGCCACTGCTTTTTATAATTCTGATTCTTGACCTTTACCTTCTTCTTCTGCGGACGTATCTATCCATTTCAATTCCTCTGTACATATATATATATAATTGCTGCAATTAAAAATGGATCCAGAGCAGACGTTTATTAGGGTGCAGGAGCGATTTTCTGAGATGCTGACCCCAAAAATCAGAGCCAAGCTCGAGTACTTTTTCCTGTTCTTGGCCATTACCCTCTTCTGTATTCTCGTTGTCATGCACGCCAATTATGTTCAACAGGTCCCCTCCCAAATTTACTTTATGTTTTCATTTTTTATTTCCGCTTAATTCCTTGTTTGTTTATTTATCAATTGTGACTGGGATTTGGTGTTAAATTATCGAATTATTTGTTGTCTACAAGGGGCTTCGGGCTTGATTGGCTCAATTTCTTTTTTATTTTTATCATTCTGATGAAAGTTTCCTCTTTATAATTTGCATGGTGAAGCCTGGCTGTTCGAGTGAGTTCTCTAGTGTCCAACTGTCTGATGCCCAGCTTATCCAGATTAAGGTATGTAGTAATTTATCTTCTCTTTCTTTCTTCGAATCATACCTATCTGTTATTTATCTCTGTTATTTATGAAATTTCATTTGTTGGTTGCCTACAAGGCTCTAATGGGGTGCAACTAGTGTGAATGTGTTGTCGCATAAATCATAATCATACATAACTGGCTCAGAATGGCTGGAGTAATTGATTTAGATGTTGGATAAGCTGCTGCTAACTCTTGCGCAACAAGGCGAAATTTTCTGGTCAACTGCTTATGCTAGCTTCTCCTTTCTACTCTCTCTTGCAGATCACTAGTGCTGGCTTGTGGTCACATAATGAGTCTGTGAATGATCTGGTAGATGATACAGAAACTGACACTGAAATTGAAAAACCCACCAATGTAGATGGAGATGGTTCACCTCAGTTGGCTGCAAAATCATGGTTGAGTTGGATAAGCTCTGACACGAGGGTGGTGAAATCTCCATTAGAAATTTGGAAGACTGACAATGATGTTTTGGAATCTCAACGAGAAGGTTCTATCAGCAGTGAAAGATTTAAGCCAGCATCTGATGATGTGACAGTGAAAGTCAGTAAAGATGTGCCACGTAGTAGGTTCTTTATTTCGCCCAAAGAATCTCTTAGAGCAGCAATAATTCATATTGGCAAAAAGTGGCATGGGCGTTTATCTTTCTTCCTGAGATTAGCGAGGCGAATTCTTGGAGGTTTATGGGTCAGAAATAAGTGATATCTTTCTTCCTTTTCCTTTCTCTGAATTAGTTCCTAATGGCCTCTGATATTTCAGAATGCAACATACTTTTGTTGAGAGCTTTGTTTAATACTTTGTAAAAGAGTTTTAATTAATCAGGCCTCTGTCTCCTTGTAGGATATTGCTGGTATAAATTTGAATTTCGATATTCCCAAGTGGCTAAAAATCTTACATTTAGACAGGCTCAACTCTTATGCAGGTAGCTGCTATCTCTGCTCATCCTGTTACTGGACTATTTGGTATTTAAATTCATTCAGCTTCGAATACTGAGATTGTGAGATCTTTTTGTCCTGTAATCTAACCTTCCCAACCTGGTTGATGAACCTAGAAAACCCTTGTAGGAAGTTGTCACTTTTCTTGGCACTTGTTAACATAAATTTAATCTGATAGTTTTTCAAAATAACAGAATGCTTTTTGTTTCAGAGCTGTCTCTTAAAGTTGTTGGGGCTGTTATCCTGGCAAATTTCCACTTATTGTTAATTTATCCTTATTAATTTTTTTTTCTTGTGACATGAATCTCATAGGTGTTTATCTTTACTCTTTAATAAATGTAGTTGAACCACTATATTGTATAATTATATGTTTGCATGCACTTTTAAAGTGTTGTTAGCTATTCAAAAGTAAAATAATCTGATTTTGTGACTTGTGTTTGAGACAGTACATGTGATTCTATTATGCATATTGCTTCAGAAAGTGTCACCTTGTTAACTTCCTATCAAACATGATTATATTGCTGATTATAACCTTTCTATTGTTTATAAACGAGGGCGAACTCTGCATTGTTGCTTTAAATCTCTGATTGAGACGTAAACTCACAAAATGGCTGCAAAATAAACCACAAGAAGGAAAAATCTGTGATTGTGTATCGTTTACATAAGGAATGAAAATCCTGATTGCATATTTTTTAGATAAGGAACGAAAATCCTTGTTATACTAAACTTCAAATTCTTTTCTTGCACTCCATTTTAATTTGTATATGCTGTCAGTCTCAGACTGAATTAGGCTATAGGTAGACCCTAAAATTTGGCTGCTGTATTTCAAAGTGTAACTTTGTGACTGACTGACTGTAATTAAGTCACTCATTCACATGTAATCTTATTGTGCTTGATGTTAATATCTCAGTGCAGTGGCTTGAAAAGAGAAGCAAGGCATTCGAACCAGCTTATTTGTATACCATGGAAAAGGTGTGTTTTTTATTGGTTCATGTCTTTGTTGCTTGCATTGAGCTATTCCCTCTTGTGCTGAAGCATATATTGGTATTCAACTATTATTGATCAAGTTTTTTGTTTAGGGTTATTTCTTGTTGCCTGAAGAAGCCAGATCAAAGCATAGTATTCGTACCATTAATATCAGCATTTCAGCTCGGCACAGTTGCTTTGGCAACCGGTAATATAATGCTTCTCTCTTTCTTACTCTCTAAATGATGATATGGAGTTCTTTTTTTTTTTTTTTTTTTTTAATTCTCTTCCCTATTTGCCAGTGAATTTGGTTTTCATTGGAATTTATGAGATCTTCTACTGAATTTTGCTGTTACTACTCATAGTGTTATTTTACAAGATTTCATGGAGACTTTGACAGGGTCAACAACTCAGCTTTGGTATACTGCCGTGTTTTAGACATCACTTCATCATTTTCCTAAAGCTTTATTAGTTTTGGACTCGCTTAACGTGTATGGGACATATTTGACTGAAACTATAATGTGGAATTTAAAAGGTTAAAGACTACGTATAGGACACTCGTTTACCAAAGGTGTCCATTGGCTTGGAGGACATGAATTTGAGTATACAAAGCAAATTCACTCAACATTTGTGCTCTGGTTGCAATAAATTTTATTTGCTCTCAAATTATCTCAAATACTATAGATGATAATAGCATTTAGTAGTTTTAAGCTCCATTGAACTTCGACCAGAGAACTCAAAAGAACATGTTCATTAACTTGAAACCTGTGTTCACAGGCTCTCTAGACTTGAGAGCGCATTTGGATTTAGAACTGGTATGTTATATACAGCAAAAACCATGTGATGCTTTATTTTCTAGCTAATGCTGGTTATGCCTTGCACAAGTTACACACCCTCCACACGAATTATTAGTTGCTTTTGGTGGTTGATCATTTTCAAGACATAATTAATTGTGTGAAATTTGTTATGTTGGTGTAAAAGTAATGAGGAAAGATAAAAAGCTATTACAAATAAGGAGAAACAAAAATGAAGACATAGCATGTTGGAAGATTACTGTTGATTTGTCTAAAACACTTTATGTTTATTCCGGCAAAGATCGGGTTAGATATGTTCTGCACTTTCTTTTTTTTCGAAATGATGCAAATTTTATGAATCATTAAAATGAGATTTGAAATCACATTAAATAGAAAATTCTCAAGAAAATTTTCATGCAGAATAAAGCGTGCTCTTGTAGGGATTAAGTTTAAAAAAAGTCTCACTTTGAACCCTGAACTCCCATAAAGATCTTTTAATTTTCTCAATTTGGTTTTGCTAATTCTCTTAGAATAGACAAAAATGCCTATAGGTAGTCAATTTATACATGTGATGGCATTAACATGAATAAGAAGGTTTCTCTCCTAATTTTTGTAATGCAATTTTGAATGTTACTGGTTTTTCTGACCCACATGCACACAACTTGTACTGTTTAAGGGATTAGAATGGGGCCCTAAAGCATAAAATGATACAATCACTGGGCATTGTTCCCCATTCATTATTGAGACTGTGCAAACGAGATTAAAATGTGAATATCAAAATTGTAGGGGACTTCTCTTGAAATTCAAATTTCAGGGACTAGTACTGAGACTTGTTCGAAAATAAATGATGGCATTTGGTTAAAGGGAATGAATTGGGAATAGAATCAGCATTCCTGAAGTAAATCCCTGTCTCAGGCTTGGTATATTTGATTCCCGTGAATGCTGACTTTCTAGGGAATCACCATTTCCATCAACATGGATTCTTGTATTTTCCCCACTCATGGGTTTGGGCATTCCCAAATACAAGGTAATGAAATTCCCACTCCACCTACCAACAGAACAGTTGAAGAAATTTCGGAAATGACAAAGGGTCCTCATCTCCACCACCACCACGATCACTGCCCTTCTCTACCCACGAAAATCAGATAATCCACTGTTCACCTCCTCGCCACAACCACGGGCCCTTTCAATCAGCAATCGAGGTCACGTCCATCACAAACTCCCATCTTCCTCAGGCAGTGCACATTCTCCCACCACCATTGACCTAAAAGATCCGCACCACCGTAGTCCTGGCCAGCAACAACCACATTTCCTCGCTCTCTTACAACCAGCCACCATTGCCAGCCTCTGCAATAGCCCTCCACCATTACCCTTCTATATCTGCCTTTGACAGCTCTGATTGACCACTACCACTTCCCTCACCTATCTCCTCAAGACGTACCACAGCTCGCTTCTTACTTCCCTTTGTCACTCCTCCCACCTTGAAAAAGGAGTCACCATTTTCACCATCTCGTATATTCCTACTCACCTCCGAGCCATAGTTTCTTTCTTCCATTCTCTGTTGCTAATTATTCTTATCCATCTATTAATTTCTTTACCACGATGCTCTGACTCCTACCACCTTGTCCTCTTCCAACCTCTGGCTCTATTCATTACTTAAACAAGATTGCACACATTTGAGGGTTTTTACCCCATGCAAATTAGTATTTCTTTTTGATGAAATTACTTATATTTTTGGTCAAAATCTTGAGTATAACTTGACAATGGTTTAGCTCAATCACAGGCCTGTTAGTAATAGATCTATTTAAAATGACTTTGGCGAATAAATCTTAAAGTAAAGACAATTACAATAATATTATTATTGTTTTACTTGTCAGTTATAAAGGGTTATACATTGTCATTTTATAATTTTAGTTCCTTTACCATTCTGTGTTACCTAGCAGAGATAATAATACAATTATCCAATTTGTTTCTATCATCATTTTGGTCATACCAAGCATGTGATATTGCATTCTGGTTCATTTCGTTTCCACATGAATCTCACTCCCAATTGATTCGTTTCCCAATCCCTTCCCCCATAGCAAGCGCCACCAAAAGTTCATTAGGATGACTTACCTCTTATGTTTTTAAATACTGACATAAAAGTAAAATCGTTTCTGTTCAGGTGGCAGCAGCTGCTGATAAACAGGCTTGTCGGATATGACACTATTTTGATGAATAGTTTGTTGAATTCTCCGGGCCTAGGTAACAAGTACTTCTTTGGATTAAATTTTATACTTCAATAGTTCTCTATGGCATTTTTGGAGTTGTAGTTATTCTGTTGCTTTAAGAATTTTCACACTCCTGTTGTTTTGATTATTGTTCATCACTTAAGAATGTCTCCTTGGTTTTCCCTTTTTCTAAAACATGATATGGCCACAGATCATAGTATCGTAGCCATTAGCTCTTGTGCCATATCTTCTTTTTTTGCTTTTTATGTCTGATTTATTGGAATTTTTTTTTTAAAACGAGCCAATTTATGGTGTTATTCCATGACTCTAAGCATTGGAGTATTTACTCTTAATTGTTTTGCAAACTTTATCTAATATGGCAAGAGGCTAGAGTCCATCTGCAATTAGTTTTGTGTTTTCCCATCATTGTAATAAATCTTGTGCAATTCATGCAGGTTACCTGTATAATTACCAAACAAAGGAGTTCTATAATCTTACTTATGCTCACGAGCAACCTGAAAGTTCTGCAAAATTTGGAGGTTGAGCATTTTTTTTGCTATATTTTCTATTCAGTCTATGCTTCCTTTAAAGTTATCCCATCTGATCTGTCTGACTATTGCACATTTTAGTAAAATATTTGCATTTGATGACAGTGTTAAAATCTTTTCCGCAATTCATGTGAAGCAGCATTCCATTTCATCTTTAGAATTGAAAATTTTTAATTTGTGCAAACCCTCTTGATGGCTTCAGTCAATCAATACAGCTCCTGTTAATTATTTTGCCATGGTGCTTACTGCTGGAAATTAAGCTGCTGTGATAAAAGGAGAATGAAGCTTGTTTAGATACAGACAGTACACACACACACACACACTTATAATAAAGTCTTTTGTGTTTAGTCTGAATTTGCATTTTCCTAGTGTGGGATAGAGAACAGAGAAATAAAAACACATGGAAAGAGCAAGGGAGAAGTTATTTTTAACAGAGCGTTGCTAAAAATGCCTTCAATATAGGTAACAAAAGAATACACGCTGCAGGAATGCAAATAAGTTTGGCTCTTATTGATAGATCGATTTTGTAAGGTAAAATATTGGACACCTCTTAAGTTGATAGTTCTTAAAAGGATTTGGAATGCTGGTCAGAAGCTTTTGTGATACTGCAAAAAGTTATTTGTGGACAGTGATTAGGTCTTCTATAACACTGCCAAGATCTGGCAGTGCTTCTGAGTGTCTATAAGGGATGATTACTGGGAGAAAAGGAGATTAACAATTCTGGTGGCCTCAAAAAATATCTTGGGGAAAGGAGAAAGTGGAGAAATTGAGAGCAAAGATACGAAAAGAGAATGGATGTTGCCGAGAGGTTTTTTGCCTCAAAAGAATTTGGCATAACTTCACACAAAGTTCCTGCTGTCTCTACAATGTATTAAGTTTGAAGTATGGTGCATTTGGTTTGGAGCAGAACATAAGATAAGGATGAGAGAGAAAATAGTCTGTTCATATTACTTCTGGTTGCATTTTGGATAATGGAATATAATACCGGGCCTACCATTTTGGAGAATCTTAATTAAATAATGTGACCAAAGGGGGTGGTGTTAATACTGTGAATGCACACTTACATGCTATTGTACTCCTAAAATTTTGGATATACACATAAAATATAGACATTAATGAAAAATAACTAATAAGCATCCCATTATGTAAAAACAAGTTAACAACTTATGTCTGAAAAATCACTTCTACCTTATCGACTGCATTTGCAAAGGCTTTATCTGATAAATTGGTTGCAAACACATTTTTATAGGCAATGCTTTTAAAATTTATCACAAATTAAACGGTTCAACCAGTGGGTGGAATAGTTCAATTTTCAGGTCGAATAGTCTATGACTTTATTCAATAGGTCTAATGATTTTCATGATTCTGAATGGTTATTTGACCAACTGGGTTTTAGTTTCACCTTGCCCGTAATGAAGACTGGGTGGCCATTACCAGGTCAGTTGTTGGTTACACTCTATAGTCATTGGATGGAAGATGTAATCATATTTACTTTATGTAACAAACTGACTTGTCGAGGAATATAAGGTGGAATTTAGGCAGCTTTACTATTAGCTATACATTATTGCTAATCAATTTAGTGCATCAGTATTCCAGATTGTTTATGGCCATTAACTTCAGATATATCTAGCTTTATCTTGAAAAATGAATGTCTTATGAGGGTAAAACATAACTGCTGCTTTTCTGGCTGCTGTGTTTTTCAGACTATCTTGTGACCAAGTGTGGCGTATTGATGATGTCACTTTTTGTCTTCTTCACAACCACAATGTCAGTTTCATTTACATTGAGAGAGACACAGACTCGTATGCTGAAGTTTACAGGTCTGTTTTGACAAATGAGCTATTACTTTAAATGATCATCCTCATCTTTGTGTATGTGATGTTAAACTGCTAGAAAATGTCTACAGTCATTGATAACTGGTGTTGCATCCATAAGCCATGTGATAAGCTTGCATCATCATAAATCTTAACTGGTAGATAATATTATATCTATCAACTTTAGTCTCGCAGTATGCTGTCACCACGAAGATTCTATGGTTGAAGAAATATTGCTGTGCACTCCTTACTGTTGCTTAAAGCATACTTTCATCTTGAAACTTCAATTGTTTGGGTGATTCATAGGAAAGGTTTCTTCATTTAAATTGTCTTAATTACCATATCCTTCTCTCAATTTTTTGCAGTGCAGCTCCAGCATCATGCTCGACATAGGCTCCCAACATTTCAATTGATTTTTGTGCATGTAATTGAATCACTTGTTTTTGTACCGGTTAGTATGCGCCTTTTTTTGGGGATGTCTTCTGCTCTTTTTTTCCCCATTTTGATCTGATTTTTATGGCTTTTCACTAATACGATTGCTTATTTTATCTCCAGATAATGATTGGAATCCTATTTTTCCTCTTCGAGTTTTATGATGATCAGCTATTGGCTTTTATGGTTTTAATTCTTGTCTGGATCTGTGAACTTTTCACACTCATCAGGTTGTTCTCTTTCCTTTAGCTTCCTCCCCCCACCCAAAGAAAAAAGGGAAAATGGAATAAACAAGAGAAGCAAGTTGAAGACTACCAAAACACAGCAAAAATTGCCTGCTTCATTTCCTATCAGAATTTAGCATAATTAGTGTTTTGATAAAAACTAAACACTAGATTAGTATTTTGATAATAGAGTGTACAGTTAATTTTGGATATTTGTCTTTTACTTCTGGATTATATGAGATTATCTGCAACTAGAGTGATCTCTTGTTAGGTTTACTCTCTTCTCTTTTCAGTTCAGGTAGTTCAGTGCTTCGTATTAATGCCTTTTTAGTCTGGAAAAAATACTTTTAATCCATAGAAAGAAGAGAAGAGCCAAGCCACACATGTGCCGGGGGGTTGATGAGGATTTGTCTTTTCATGTACTACTATAATATTAAATTGAATCTCAACCTCTACCTTGTGTGTTTCTTTCATGCTCCCTCTGTTAGGCTGAGGGGTTTCCGCAGGCAAGATGTAGTGGCTAACTCAGGAAACCACCCAATGCCAATATCTGCTATTTATTTATCTAGGGTTGTAGAGTAGGGTTTCCCTTATTGGTGCACAATTTGGGAGCCTTGAGAAGTCTTTAAAACCCATTAAAGGGGACTGCCTAATAACTTTTATACTACAATTTTTTGTATAAAATGGCAGAAAAAGATAAGTGCATGTACCTATCATTTTTGGCCTTGAATTATATTTTTAACCAATTTCTGAGCATTTCTTTTTCTGATACCATTGTTCTTCTTTTGCTTGCAGTGTTCGCACACCAATATCAATGAAGTTCTTTCCTCGCTTCTTTTTACTCTACTTTCTAGTGTTTCACATATATTTTTTCTCCTATACATATGGTAATGTGCCAATTTTTTAACTTAAGATGATCACATATCCAAGTCATTATCTTCCTCTTACATGCCATTGTCTTGCATGCAGGCTTTTCTTATTTAGCTCTCTCAACCTCTGCAGCATTCATGCAACACCTTGTCCTCTATTTCTGGAACAGATTTGAGGTATGACATGCATCCATTAGTATATGCTGTTTTCCAGTTACGAGGTATTATCTTTTTTTTTTGTATTTAGAAATTAGAATGGGAGTCATGTGAGATTGAGGGAAAACAGCATTAGCTTCTCAATTTTATGCATTGAGAACTGATACACATCTCGAGAATACGAATAACATCAAGAAAAGCATATGTCAACACTAATGGCAAGCAGAGACTTACCACCTTCTGCATACTTGTCCAATGCTCTTTTGAAAGAGTCCAGAAACAAATATAAACATCATAATTTCATTAAAATGTCAGGAAGAATCTCTTAGTGTTGTATGCGTGTGGCACTCAATTACATGACCAAACAACAGGGTTAAAAGTATGTCTTCTCACATGTTAGGAAAATGTAACAAACAAGTCTGCCAATCTACTCGATGTATTTGTTTCTATGACCATGTAACTTTTGAGGTTATAGGTATATCTTATGCTTATACAATAACATGCATACACACATTCACTCGTTAAATAATATGTGCCTATTGTGTCGCACATTCTTCTTATTTTATAGTATCTGTGTGCCCATGATTTGTTGTACCCGTGTCCAAAGTCCGTGACTATGGTCATGCCTCTAGGATAAATCACATTGTTATCCTCGCACTATTACAGATGCGACAGTGCTATAGTCATAGCAACAAAACCTTCCGACTAGCTAGGTTTGGCAAGAGTAGGGTCTGAAGTAGAGAGCCAGCAGCAGTGGGCTCGAAGTAAGGTGGGGGCGGCAGCAGTCGTGGTGACAATTGGAATGGTGGTTAAGAATGAAATAGGATAGAAGAATGGAGGGGAGGAAATGGAGAGGGGAGAATTGAAATAGAAACTCTGTAGGATTTTACCTTTGATCGCGCTATGTTGGCCCACTCATATGTGCCGTATAACCTTTTCAAGATCTCAAAACTTTCCATCCAAACGCATTTTTTCAAATCTAGCATATCTCCAACAGTAGGGCCCACCATACCATTCTCAAGAACTTTTTTCAGAAAAACTTAAAAAGTGTCTTAAAAATTGTTTCAAAGCATAACCAAACAGGCCCAAAGTATTTGAGGGTAGGAAGTAGTTGAGGCACTAAGTACTTTGATCCAATCCATTTCTTTTGTTATCTTTCATAGCTCTTATCTTGGTCAGAATAAATGGGACCGCAGTGAGGAATTTAATCATGAAATGAAATGAAAAGTGAACATAAGCCCCTTGTTGTCACTTTTTCTCTTTAACAAGTTCAAGCTATGGCTTGTGAATTGTAAATGAACCAAACATATATTTAGAAGTCTTCCAAATGTCCATGGAGAATGATTCTACAATTTACAGAAACAAACTTATACATCTAACTTAAACTCGCTGATGAGTTGCACCTATTTCACCAAGTAGAGTGGCATAGTACTGGGTACCACACATTCTTTTGTGTGTGCATGTTTTTTCTTTTTTTCTTTTTTTTTTTTTGGGGGTGGGGAGCGCTCAGGGTTCTGGTGGTGGGATTGAATTTTATCCTACATTTACATTAGTTACAGTCCTTAGAGATTGGTTATTGATAACCTATCATGTCAGGTTCCCGCTCTGCAGAGGTTTATGCAAAATCGTCGATCACATTTTCAGCAGCATCCAGATTTTCATATTACATCCTCTACTATTCTTGCCTCAACATTACGCATCACAAGATTAAACACAAGGAACTCTGGGGCTGTAAACACAGATTTGGCCTCTGGACCAGTACTTCGAGCTGGAATTGATACAGGAATGCCAAGGAATGTTGCAACTGGATTCTCTGGTCCTGAAGAACAACCCAGTAACGACAATCCAGATAGGTTAGGCAATCCTCTTGATATTGGAGGGCAACCTGTGCTTCGTCAGCCAGAGGCTGGAGGCATTCCTGGGGCTATGAGTTCATTTAGTTCACTGTTGTTGTGGATCCTGGGAGGAGCTTCTTCAGAGAGCCTGAACTCATTTCTGTCAATATTTCGAGACTTCAGAGATCAAGGTCAAGTTTATGCGGAACCTCCACAGCAAGAAAATCAAACAGCACAGAACAATGAATAATGTTGCAAGAAGTCTGAAATATTTTGACTCTGGCGGGTATCCTTTGGTATCTTATTTGTTCTGTAATATGTAATACTGCTTAGAGGTGCCGCCATTTAGTTTTGGAGAGATGTGGATTAATTCCTCACAGCCATTTGTACTAGTTACCCGTGATTTTGTGAAAGAGGCTAGTTCAGAGGATTAACGGTTGAAGGCTTCTCTGCTTAATCAGCCATAATGCCATCAGAGAGCACCGTACCTATTAGAAATGTTGTTTTTACTGTAATGTCCCTGTAGCATGTACAGAAGAAGTGATTGGGCATTGCAGGGTTAGAAGTGAAAAAGATAGCTTCTGTGAGTAAACCAATCACAAATGCACAAGTATCTTCAAAGTTGTATACAGTGACTTAGACTCGCAGAGGTGAAGAAATGTATGACTCTCTCTCTCTCTCTTTCTCTCTCTCTCTCTCTCTCTCACGTATATTTGTAGTTTTGGAGCACCAGTCTTAACCGCGAGAACAAGACCACCATCAGCAATGTGACAAAAATTCAATTTGCGAATTGCAACACTAGTTATATAACAACTGAGCTTACCCTAGTTGAGGTACACAATAGGGACCAATTTGGTGTTTTTAACGTGCATATATGGAGTGAACAATTTGTAAACCTGCTTGGTATGCAGTCTTGGCATAGTTTTAATAGTTGATATTTAAGCAAAGGGCAAGCAAAGGTGAGATTTGGGTTTTTGGTTTTTTTTTTTTTTTGAGGTATGCAGAGGACTTTCTTTTTGACTCAAATGCAAAAAGGCCATAGAAAGATGAAATGGTGGAATTAATATTCATGAGAAAGGACTATCTAAAAGCATACTATACTATATATATCCTGCCTTCTAAGCAACATCCAAGTGTTAGTACTAATTATGAAGCCTCCTCTAATTCTCTGTTACAGCCTCCACATCTCCCTATAGGATTTACTTCACTAATTATATAATTAGACTTAAACGCTATGCCAAATCATATGATAACAAGGTAATGGACACCTGGTTTACCCACAGTTTTAGGTGGAATACAAAATCCCTAATCTTTAACTTGAAGGAATATCAATATTTGGGATCAGTTTTAAAACTCCCATAACAACACAGTCTGAAAGCATCTCTATAAACTTCACTAAATAAATATTTCTTTTATTGGGATGATACTATTACTTGTTATATCATTAATTAATTACAATGAAATCTGAATAATCCTCACATCAATATAGATTAAAATAACTACAAACTTAGTAAATTTGAAAAGAATTCATATTTATAGAAATTTGAGTTCTCAGCCTTCATTGTCCATTGTAGCTGCTTTTTCACATTACTAAAGGTTCAATATTTTTTATTTTTTATTTTTTATTTTTTGTCAATTGATTAATGCATATTAATGATGCCAAAAACAATGCACATTTAACAGCATTAATCATATTGTGATAGGAAAGATCTGAACAATGATACTCATACTGTGATTAATTGTCAGGTGAGACCTCATGAGGTGAAGTTTGAATGCTGCCATTCTTGAAATGTGTGATCAAATCAAACAAAGCATTCAACTCTTTTCTTTCAGGACAGTACATGTATATTAATATTTGACTGCATGTGTTTAATTTCCAAGCAAAGAAAAAAGTTAAATGTAGGTAGAGAAGGTGAAGATTGGTGAATAGTGATATTGCTATAGCTTCATCATTTACAGCACTAGTTTTGCCATGTACAGTAAATTTATGCATGAATGCTGGGATTTTGATCAGTCAGCTATCTACTTGTCAACGAATGGCAGCTTTAGGTAAATCTGCACACTCCCTTTCAGCTACTAATTAATATGCTTTGCTTTCTGCTTTACTCATCACTTGAATACTACTACAATTACATCTCTCTCTCTCTCTCTCTCTCTCTCTCTCTCGCTAGCCCTGAAAAGAAAATTAGTAATAAATAAGGAAGACAACAAAAAAGGAATCGAAACCGTCCCGCTGATAGTGTAAGCAAAGCAAGCCAAAACAAATCCATGCCATGCCTTAATGTTTGCAGAAACCCTCTCTCTCTCTCTCTCTCTCTCTAGATTTCTCTCTCATATGCACAATATACCAAAGCAAACAAACTCATGACGCCTCTAAAAATTGTCTAATCTCTAACCCTTTCTTTCTTCCAACAGTACTCTCTTCCACCTTAAGTATGCTTAAGAAATAGGTACCCTTTTTTTTGGCTTTTTCTCCTATTATAGGTGTGGAGAGAGAGGAGCTGGATGCATTGTCTGGAAGATAGCTAGAGAGCTTTTAATCCTGCCCAACTTTGATCATTAATCCAGATTTTTTTACATTACTCTCAGACCAGAGGGGAAGAGGAAAAACACAAGAAAATAGTTAAGGCTTTCATACATTTTCATTTCATAGTTTGCCAAAGAGAAGAATTAAGGAATCATGAGCATCCCAAGTCAAGGACCCAAGCCACTGCTAGCTCTTCATACCAGCTCTTCAACTGAAGATGGTAACGGCAGTATTGTTCTTCGCACAGCTGCACCCTCCATTACTATCCATCCAAAATCTCCAGTCCTGGAAGACCAAAACAAGTCTTTCAAGAAATCAGTTGCAGTCAAGTACATGGAATGCCTCAAGAACCATGCAGCTGCCATTGGCGGGAATGCCACAGATGGGTGCGGAGAGTTCATGGCGGGTGGTGAAGAGGGCAGCCTTGAAGCCCTCAAATGCTCTGCATGCAACTGCCACCGGAACTTCCACAGAAAAATAAACATACAGCCTGAACCCTCTTCCAATTCTCAATGCCACCCCTCTGCCTTTGGCCCTGCAGTTATGAAGAAGAGTATTTACGGCGCAGGCACAGAGCTTGGTTTAGCAGTTGGACATCACCACCAGAGGGTGAAGGTGGAGAAGTTAAAAAGAGGTTCAGAACAAAGTTCACTCAAGAACAGAAAGAGAAGATGCTTAGCTTTGCTGAGAAAGCTGGCTGGAAAATACAAAAGCTGGATGATTCTGAGGTGCGGCGCTTTTGCCAGGAGATAGGGATAAAGAGGAAAGTTCTCAAGGTGTGGATGCACAACAATAAGTATCACTTAGCCAAGAAAAACAACACAACAAGTTGAAGCACTAATTTCTCCATGCAGATAATCATGTTCCTTGAGGAGTAAAACATATATATATATGGAGTAGTTGTAATTTCTGGTTTGCTAATTCTCTGCTAGTTCTTGTTCTGATCCCAGTTACCAAAGCTAAGTTTTAAAGTTCTCCTGATCTTAATCTTGGAAAATAATTACTTGATTTTGTGTTTAATTCTTCATATTGTGCTATTATTATATTAATTCTCATGACTAGCAAAAGAATTAGGCAATATACATTCTTCTGTTTTTGAAGACATTTTTCTGTGGTGCTTGGAAAGCTGGGCTAGTTATTGGAAATATTTGTGTAGTAATTTAATGGGGCATGGCGTTACGCTGCAGGCTTCATGTTTGGCTGAACAGAGATGATATGTTAGATTTCAGGTATCAACTGCATGCAGAATTAATTAGGGAATAGAGATGCAGTCGTTTTTGGATTTCTCGAAATAAATGTTGATCAGTGCAAATTTTGGACATTTCCTTTCCCAACATTAACAACCCATTATAAGTTAATGGATGAGGGGACTTAATGGTGCTTTTTTTTGCTTGAAATGATGGTCATAGAAGGAAAAAAAAACACAAAATCTGAGGGAAGAATACAATTTCACCAACATAACTTATATGAACTGTTGATTTCAAATGAAAAATGAGACAATGTTTTTGCAAAAATTAGATCAGATACCATAAGTCGTGTTCAAGACTCCAGCTACGGACTAAGTATTCAGCTGGATTGAAGTCGAAAAAATGGAATATTTTTGAAGAAGTTGCAATCTCTTTATACCCTTTGATTAAAATGGTCAAAGAAACGATTGAGGCCATGTTTAGACTCATATTATTTTCGTTTTCTGAAAATATATTTTTGAAAATGTTTGGAAAATATCCTTTCAGGGGAATGAGTGAGATGAACAGTATATGTTAGAATTAGTGAGTTGTACAAAAATTGACAAGTTGATTTGATATTTTATTTTTAGGAAAATATGTTTGGTTTACTTGTTTTTAAAATTTAAAATAAAAAATTATTTTCTAAAAATAGAAGCTTTCAAAACCAAGCGCAGAGTTGCAAACTTTTGAAAATAAAGTAGAAAAAAGAGTGTAAAAATATGAAAAATATTTTCAAAAATAATTTCAAAAAAGAGCAAAACAAAAATACTTCGACCAAGAAAGTCGAAAATAGTTTCTGAAAATGAAAACATAAAATAAAGATAGGTTCTCAATTCAGGGAGAGGGTCAACATTCTGGCTGTTCTATTTTCAGTGAGGCTTGAACTTCAATAGTTCAATTCCACTTTTCCACACACACACACACACTACATTAGTCATTGTTGATTTCATTTCCACTAATATTACAGTAGAATGCTTATGATGATTACAAGTTTGGAAAAATATAAATAGAGTAATTCGGGCACTGATTGTCCCTAACAAAGGAACGATGCATTTACTCGCAATCTATAAATCTTAGATCAAAAAGCAAGGTACTCAAGCATTATTCGCAGGTATTTGACGGCAATTTCTAAGTTTTGTTTGTCAATTATTCATTGTTATTCAATTTTTAGGCTGACAAACATTGCAAGACATTACACCTTTTAATCTCAATCTCACAACTGCTTCATCCTATTGGAGAGCCATAACTTCTTCATTTTTCACACACCTTTTACTATTGCCACAACTACTATTACTGCTGCTGCTCTTCAAGTGAAGCTATCTGCAATATTAATCGGTAGTCCTATTAAGATCTATTCTAAGTTTCTCTATTTCTTTGCCATATATAGCATATAAATATTAGGTAATGACGCACACACAAGATGCAGAGGTCAGAGGATCACTACATGAAAACACCAAAGCGCCATATTTCACTTCTTGAACACTGTTGCTAGGATTCAATTGTCACCAGAAACAATTAGCCATTCAGGCTAAATTATCGATGCAAACTTTACAGTAGTATGGGACGAGACCTAAAGCAATCTAGTGTCAGGGTAGTCATATTCAAGCTAAAACAAGGATATGGAACCAAGTTGTTTCATTGGAAAGGTACAATGCCATTCTATTCTTGTAGTGCACATTTGTAAAAAAAATCTTCACACAGGATCATAAATAAGTATCCAGAATGTGCTAAGAATATAATGTAAACAAGGGGTACTGCCAAAATTCGTTCATTTCATTAAATTTAAGGTCAGATTGCAAAATATTAGTGGTTCTACTTCTGATACAGCTAAATTCCTCTAGGTAAGAGGTAATAAGCAGCAAAACCAGCATGAAAAGAAAAAAGAGTCGATACTCACCCCATTATACATTTCTATCTAACAAAGAGTAATCAACACAACCTCAGCCAACTCCCCTTTTCCAGTGTGCTAATTATAACTCTCATTTTCATTTTGGAACTCTACAGTAGTTGCAAGTTGTGAGCCTGCTGCCAGAATGTCTTTTGCCTTAAAATTCAGTGTCAAAGCATGCTACCATAATCTTTGAAACCATTGACCTCGCAAAGGGAATGTAGCTTAAGCTATACCTGTACATAACAGAAATGAGCATCAAGTTCATATATAAACAACAAGGGGCAAACTTTACCAGTCTGGTGTTAGGAATTTTGTTAAATGCAAATAAACCACTTTTTCAACTGAATAACACTAGAACCTACTAGGAATCATTCAACCCATTATGGACCCTTTAAACCACAATATCAACAGAAATAGGACATTTCTGAAAATTTAGGTGTGATAGTATTGCTTCACATACATGTTTACTTATGGTCATTACCACACAATTTATACTTCAGATTTACAGTACTTGCAAATCTTATAGAGATAAACCTAAAATCTTTAAATAATAAGGCAGGATTCTTGTAAAAGAAAGATTGCATTTGGAAACACAGAGACCGCACTAACATATTCGGAAATTTCAACTGTGCTGACCATGCCATAATTTTAAACATCACGGTCCCTAATTCAATAAAGAGAATAGATAGAGAAAATTTTACACAAGTGCGATATTTACCCAATTGAATTCCGAGAATCACAGAGGCAAAGTCTAAAGCATATATAAACAATCAGAAGAGGTGAAGAAAAACTTTATTGGACACCAGAGCAGTGGGTCAGTGCTAAATCCTTTTGGGGCTGAGGGTGAGGGTGTGTGGAAGAGTGCATTTTGTTTGAAAAGAAGAAAATAGAAGAATGGCCCCACAAATGAAAATGAGAAGTATGTCTCCTCTAATACTTCACTTGTCCACATCAATATGTCTGTAGAGAACACTAAAGAAAGTCATGTTCAAAAAGATTTAATAAGTATATGATGTTTAGAGTTTTCATACTTTCTTAATGAACCATTTGCAATGATTTAAAACTTTTCATACTCTGCTGATGGACTAGTGAAAAACTGACTACAGAACAAAAAGAATGGCCAACTATGAATTGTGGTATCGCTTCTGAAAGGTATGCATTAACCATGGTCTTTCATGAAATCGTCGAAGAATTTTGTTCCTTAGCCTACAAAAATCCTTTTAGTTGATTTCCATATGTTGTCACCATATGCTCAAGCAACCCAAGGGCTTCAATCCCTCCCAACCAACCAAAAAAATTGAGTATAAGTTCAGAACAAAAAACCAGTTTGATATAATCAGAAATTCTACAAGTACATCAAGACATACCAAATGAGAGCACCAAACTCCAGCACAATTGCCAGAAGTGTCAATAGCTTGTTCCGAACCTAACTCATTTAAGTGAGACAATCTTAGCCATGAGCCAACAAGAAAGATTAAAGAAGTAGCAAAATCAAAAGATAAAATGCTCATCATAAGACACTCACATATACAGCACAAAAAAGAGCAATTATGATGCTAGCAATATATATTGATGTAGCATATATACGAACTGGGTCAAGCATCATTGTCACTTGTCTTTTAGGGCCTATAAGAAATGCTGTGCTGCCACAAAAAAAAAAAAAAACCCAAGTTAGCATTTGAAATTTCAATTTTCTTTTGGATGTCGAAATGACAAAGGAAAAAGAAATGACAACAGAAAATGTGAGGTATATGGAAAACTGCTTAGTTGGCTCTGTGATTGAAAAGTAAGCAGATAATGAGAACAAAAGACAGTATGACAGATATGACAACTTTATGTGTAGAAAATCGGTTAACACAAATTGAGAGGTCCATACTAACAACATCAAGAGTTCCACAACTAGCCAAAATTCATACATTTTCCTTGAAATTGTCAAATGATTGACATTTAAGGATTGATAAAATGCCAAGGATGAAAGAAGGCCAAAATCAGGAATATGCAGCATAACAGGAAAGACAGTCAACGAACAGAATATTGAGTCATAAAAAATGAAATGTAAAAGCAGAGCATTATATATGTTACAACAGATATGCTAATTCACCATATGACAACTATTTTCTAAATCAACAACCAACACTATTTCTGTGTCATCTGAGCTTGTGAAGTAACAATGCTAGGTCATGAACTGATTTACCACAAAATGGCGACAAAATTTTTTAAAAACAAGTGAATGGAAGAATTACAAAAAAGAAATATGAGAAGAGCTGAAGGCTATAAGAGATTATTGTTAAAAATAGAATATAGAAAATTTACATTCTCTTTAGCAGTAAAAATGACTTTGGCAGGATCAGGGAACTTCTGAATCTAGCATGAATTAAGCAAGTTCTGCAGATATTTAAAAGCTAAGAAAAAAAAGTCCAAAGCCAACTCAACACAGGCCTAGTGTGAGAATAGGCAACATTTGTATCAGAACACATGTGAGGAAAGACTATTGTTGTCATGTCTGCAATAAATTGAATTCAAACACACACACACACACAAATATAAAATATCACAAAATTAAGTGCATCAATGAGTGATTGTATTAACACAAAACATCAATAAGTAAACATTTCAATGGACTTATAACAAATGAAATTAAAACAACAGAAAATGAGAATAATTGAGCAAACAAATTAAGTGGTGAAGGCTGATAAAATTCTAAAACTGAGTATTATTGATTTACACCATGTTCAAATGATAATTCTTAAGAAAACTTCTAATTCATTGAATATTTAGGAGTACTTTTTAGAATGTATGCAAATCAGTCTCACTATCTAACAAAAATAAGGGTTAATTATTATTGTTTTCCTCCAAAATTTAATATCCATTGAACAAACTTATTCAAAGTGGTGTACAACATTATATAACATTTAAAGCAACTAAGGAAAAAATCACATGCATTTACATTCACATAGATGTAAAACATATACATATACATTTTTTGGGAGGGAGGGTTAGGGGGCCATGGTCCCTACTTGTCTCTCCCATTCCGTCCCAGCATGTGGTTCGATTCAAATATGTACAAGACAAGTTTTTATTGAGTTGGGGTGCCGGGTGGGGAGGTGAGCAGAGTTCATATGCATTGAAGAAATTGACTCCTTTTAGATATCAATAGATGATAATAGATGTTCTGATAGGTACTATCCCAAATTATTGGCAAATTGTCAAAGACAATCTCATTGTGCCTCGGATGAAATTCTTCATTTAACTACTGAATAATTTCTAGGGAACTCTATGTGATCTGTAGTATCTTGAAACTTCCTTTTTTCCTTCATCCTCTTGTTTTACCAAGTTTTCTTATTCTGCACTCAAGATCATTTATCTCATATACCCACCTCAATTTATTGTTAGAAAGACAAGCCATTTCCTTCTTTAAAGCCTAATTTGAGATTCTCAAGAGAAACTTGGTGGTTTGATAGCAGAAATAAGGCAAACCTAAACAACCATTGAACCTTGCCTCTATAAATGCCTATTTAATCTTTTTGAAGAACACTAGTCTAGTCAGCTCCAAAAGGTTTTCTTTTTAACCTGCTGTCAATTAAGTTAGCAAGAGAAACAGTTTGAGGAAATAGCCAGCCTAGACTTGTCAACCTATTTCACTAAAAGTCTGTTTCTCAGGAACATTTGGGTGAAGAAAGACTACATGAACCCAATTTGACCTAAAATCAAACCCATGTACCCATTGAACTTGCAAGAGTAGTCATGCCAATTTGACAGTGGGTAGTGAAACCAAGTTCCTTAATCCTTATGCAGAGTACAGACCAGTAACATACAAATCTGTTTACTGTCTTCCACCCTAATCAGATGCTGCTAACAGTCAAGATGCTTCATTTAATCGGGCAAACAGAAAAGAGCCAACAGAAGCAATATTAAGATGTCCGTGCTTTCTATGCACAGCAAAAATGTCATTTGGATTCAGGTCGCTTGGATTGATCCAGAAAAACTGTCCACTTTCAGGTTATGAATTAATTTATGAAATGGTTACATTCAGGATTCAGTCATCATATGTAGGGGGAGACACACACTTCAACCAAAAGCAGTTGATCCAATCTGAATCCACCCAACCTTAGAGACAATCAATTGATCTCATCAGTATGAGTCTCATGCAATAAACTAGATTGAAATGTAGGAAAGGAGCTGTCTTTTACAAATCAAATTACCCGTAGAGAGAAATGTTTGATGATAGTTGATAGCATTTGTTCAAAAGAGGAGAATGCAACAGCAAGCATGTAGTTTACTGATATCAAAAGTGATAATGGATGCCACTTTGGAGAACATATATTGTTAGAATCACAAATGCAGGAGGATGTAATTTGGAGTATTATCCAAAAACGAACCTTCCAAGAGCAAGCAGATTGCCAAAGGAGAATGTTATTCCAAATTTGATGGGATGGAAGAAAACAAGCATTGACTGTCAAATAGAAAACATAAATAGAAATGGGTCAATCTAGTGCCCACCGATTTACGAGTTCTAGAATAAGCATCATAATCCATGAATAACACATGAAACGGAAATATGCGCAAACAGTTGCGAAGCCACAAATATCATCATCTTCTTCAATTCAGATATCAAAGACACAAGGACAACTTACCAAGAGTGTGCAAGTTATACCAGCAGCTAAGCAAATTGCAAATCCGTACAGTCTCTGCCAAAAGAAAAAGAAAGAGCAGAAGTTCATTAAGAAAGATTATCAAGGAAAATGAGGAACTTTAGTCCACAACAACATAAAATATGCTGCAATACTACCCATCATCACATCTTTAAGCCCTTAAAGTACAAATCACACTCGTACAAATCCCATTAAAACCCAGCACATTGCAACACGAATAATTGCAAATTCAATAAAAATGTCACAAGCGTTTTCTACGTACAGGTAAAATTGAATCAAGTGTTTGATTGAATACCTGTTTGGTGGACAAAGTGCAGTTGCGATTAAAATCATCTATGAAAGAAGATTCTTGCTGCTGTTCTTCATCTTCAACCTCCATTCCCACCAGCATTTTCATCTTCTCAAATGCCTGGTTCATCTTCTCCATTTTCTACTACTTAATGATGTGCCTTCTTTTTTCTTGAAATAAACCCTGCTGGGTATTTTTCTTAATTTAACTGCGTTTGGAGAGGGTTTGCTGTTTTCTGGTAGATCTGAAATTCATAAGTAAGGTGTTGGATTAGTGCTGTAGACACCAACTGTGAGATATGAGCTTAATAGTTAGCTTCAAGTTCAAACTTACAATTTAGTCCAACATCAAGAAGAGTGAAATTTCAGTATGACCCTCCTAAGTTCGAAAAGTATCACCTAACCCCTTAAATTTCATGTATTCACACTCATACACCTATTCTCTACATTTTATATTCCTTTTTTTTTTTTTTTTTGGGTGGGGTTTTGGTGATAAAATGGCCCCTCTTCCTTAGCAAGGGCACATTTGACCAATTGATAACATTATAATTTGGTGTCAATAACAATCAAGATATTAAAATTTTACACAAGGCTTGCATTTTAAAGTATCATTGTCAATTCTTTATTGATATGTAGTATTTTTATTATAAAATATGTTGCGAAATTATGAATTTATGAACATTTATAATAAAATATATTATAATGTATATACTTAAATTTTAGAATAACTATATTGGTCTCTGGTGGATCTTCACGAACAAGATTGCTGTCCTTTTAAAAATAATCGAGTTACATTATTTATTTGATCCGAATTTAGAAATTTCTTAAATATGATACAAAATGGTTCACATCAATAAAAGAACTTTATAAAAAAATTAGATAATTTCTTTCATCTATTTTTTACTTTTCTTAATTACTTTTATATTGCAAAATATATTAAGGTTGAGACCCCATCATTTTAAAATTTTAGATTCGAGTCGAGGGTATTTTTCTACATTGATAGAAGTGGATTAATTGATTATATACTGTTGATTGTTATTGAAGATTGATTATTAATTCATTCTTAATTATTAATATTTTAAAAAGAATAAAGTATCCAAAGTATAAAGTATCTAATTGATTAACTCCTAAATAAATAAATAAAAATAAATAGAAATACTTTCTCACTGTTTTTCTCATTATAAAATGAAATAATGGTGTTAATTATTTATGCATCACTGACGTACGCGGGACAAACACGTACTACTTGAAGACTCTCTCTCCCCCAATTCTCTACAAATTCCCATCCTCTTTTCATCTCTCTTACGCGCAGACACACGCAGAGGCGAGTTTGTCTTCTTTCCGCAGATCGATATGGTAATACTGTAACACTATCCTTATTTGCCTCATTTTGGGTCAATCTTTGTTCCTTATTCGTCGATTTTCTTGGTTTTCTCGATGTGCGTTTCTGGGTTTTTTATTTTGCTTGTTGGTTGGATTGTATGATAATAACCCACTTCCATCTCTTGCAAAACAGTATTTTTAATTATTGCTTTTGCCTTTTTTAAAGAAATTAGAACTATTACATGGAACAAGATCGAGTTTTTATATATTTTTTTTAGCTATAACCAAGAAAGAGAGTCGAACATGTTAATCAGGTCAACCAGGTCAACATCTAGGAACCTAAGATTTTATTCTTCTTTTGCGATTCCATTATGAACCCAGGGTTTTGTTGATTGAAAATGTTGTCTTTTTTATTTGTTCATTTTTTTTTGGTCAAATGGCTACTTTGTAGAGACAGCTTTTCTTTGGCTCTCTTGGGGCCCTTGCTCATTAGTGTATATCTATTACCACCTGAAAGGTTAGAAGTTGGGACCCTTTCCGTTGAACTGAATATGATTCACATTAACATCCTTCTTGAAGTTTATTAACCATTGAAATTATTTTTTTGGTTGTCTGTCTAAATTTTGTTTTTAAGTCAATCAAGCTGTTACATTTTATTATCTTTTTTTATTCCCATCTCCTAGTGCTCCTTCCAGTCTTGGTGTTCTTCCAAATGACGGAGATGCTTATGCTGATATGTTGTAGATTATTGTTTTTTGAGCCCTTGTGTAATTGTTCCTTGTAGGTAATGAATTAGATTTTTTCAAAGTTATGTATCATGTAGCCAAGAAATTTGTGTAGCTATTGCCTATACAGTGGGGGGAGGTAAGCTTCTTGAATAAGAAGACAATGAAAAAAATTAAAACTGCAACTAGGAAAGAAAGACATTTAAAGCCATCTATTTTATCTGAAGTAGTATATTTTACCTTTAGCTTTGTTGTATTTCCATAAAAAAGAAAAAAAGAAAGCTAATTATTCTGACAAGAAATTTAATTGAAGTTCATGAATTAGAGCACATTTGAGATGAGATCTTTTGGTATTTGTTTGGAGACATGATAAAGAAAGAGATTCAATGGGAGTTGGCTGCTCTTGGGTGTTTAGAACGTTTTTGATTCATAAAAGTTGCTCTGGTGACATTCATATTTGCCTTGCGACTTGCCTTTATTTCTTATACATGTATTATGTCTTTCATGGTTTGTTGACCTGTATTCATCACTGGAGCAATCTCTACACTCTCTCCCTCTCTCCTCTTTCTGTCTGGCATAATCCTTCTCCACACCTTTATATAATTCTTTTAACACTCTGTTTCGCAGTCAACACTTTACAGAGGGATATCCAGGAAAGATAAACCTAGAGGACGCCATCATGGGTTGAATCAACAGAAAAGGCAGGAGATAAAGGAAGCTTTTGAACTGTTTGATACTGATGGATCTGGTATTGAAATAATTCTAGTGTAAATGAATTATATACCTATGCCATAATTTTTTCTTAATCGGGGTATTTTTCTTCAATTAACTGCATGCAGGAACTATTGATGCCAAAGAGTTGAACGTTGCAATGAGGTATGATTTTTTTTTTTTGTAAAAAATATTTTAAAGCCTTAATATAATGAGTTAATACGTAAACTGACGTGTTTCTTTTACAGGGCTCTTGGTTTTGAAATGTCAGAAGAGGTAATGACTAATATGGAAACCTATGCTGCTGTTAAACTTTCTGAAATACATTTTAGTTATGTGATTATATTTGGGGAGTGAAGCATACACGATAGTTTACTTCCATTTTATTGTCCACAAAGTGATGTTTAGACATTCACCTTCCTGACCTAGAAAATGCAGGAGCTTTCTATTTGCTGTAATTCTGCATAGCTACTTAAAGGATTTACGATTATAAAAGGCTTCTTATGAGAAACTTTGTGTAGAGTGATCATAAACTAAGGGATGATCAATGATTTTCTTAAACGTTTATTACTTCCTTTTTGTGTTCTTGTATTAATTATCCTACAAGGTGAGATAACTAAATCATGGAGTTGTTATTATTAGCTCACAATTAGGTGGCAAATAATGTTTATAAGTGCACAATTGATTTAAATACGTCATGCAATGATGATGCATTTTAACTCTAGAAGTTGCTTTTCATGTCCCTGTTGAACCCCTGCTTTTGTATTGGAAGGTGGATCTCCTGCGTAACTTTTTGGCTAATTATTAACTTACTGGACAAAACAGGTGCAAAAAATAGATATAAAAGGGTAATTGGGAAATAGTTATTATACTTCAGGACTCTCAGAAGCATGATTAAGGTCTTCATTGTCAGTTGGGTGTTGCATGATTTTAGTTGATCTGAGCAACATATTGAGGTTAAATGCTCTGGCAAGTGGCAAGTGGCAAGTGGCAAGTGGCAAGTGGCAAGTGGCAAGTGGCAAGTGGCAACAAATCAAGTTATTAACTATATTCTTATTTTAAGTAACTAGAAAGGTGAGTATGCTAATGACAGTTGGACACCCCAGATGTCATGTCTTTCGATATTAAGACATGATATTTCATCTATGCAATACCACTCAGCTGTACTAAAGCGTGTTTCCTGGATGAAGTTAATTTCACGTATCATTAGTTATCTCTCTCACTTTCCCCCACCATTTGGGCAATTTTTTTTATTTTTTTTTTTAGTTTCTTTAAGTTTTGTCTGTTACCTGCTTAATCATTGCTGATCCTGCCAGCATGACTGTTATTAATGTTACTTGTCTATCTTATGATAATGGTCTGAACATTTTTGATTTTTTTGCTACAGGAAATTACTCGAATGATAGCTGAAGTAGACAAAGATGGCAGTGGCGCAATTGACTTTGATGAATTTTGTCACATGATGACAGCCAAATTTGGAGAAAGGGACACCAAAGAAGAGCTCATGAAGGCTTTTCACATTATTGACCAAGATAATAATGTGAGTTTCTGGTGTCTTTTACATTGTGTTTACTCATGTTGATAACTGGTTCTTCATCATCTGAATGCAGGGGAAGATTTCTGCTGCAGATATTCAGCGCATAGCAAAAGAGTTGGGTGAGAATTTCACTGAAAAAGAGATTCAAGATATGATTGACGAAGCAGATCGAGATCGTAAGTTTGCTCTGTTTTACTTGTACTACAGTATTTGTTAGATATCTGTGCTTTTTTTTACTGTCTTGAACTACAAAGTGCTTCGCAAGTTCTGACACCATTTATAGCAAAACTGTAGACATTGTCAAGTTGCTGTATGGGCTGTTCATTCTTATACAATCACTTCTTTCCAGAATCCTGAAAGTTGCAAACTTATAGTTTTTGATATCTATATTTCTGTAATCTGTTCATGCCTACTGACAAACATTGTTCACAATGGAGAATTGATGGTCAAAATATTAAACACAGTAAACTTATTTAATGTAGAAACCTGATTAAAAAAATTGGCTGGAAACTTCTAATGACAGACACTGACGGGAAGGAATTACTTACTGTAGACAGTCTCGTGCTTGGTGGACTTAGAATCACCAGTAATAGGCTTCATGGATGATTTTGAAAGACAAATGGTTAAGGTCCTCTTTTATAAAGATTTTCTTTTTCTTCTGGTAATTATTATTTATTATCATTGAAGAATTAATCATAAAATAATCACTTTAAGAACCATCAATTTTGCAGATCACTGTTTGGTTAATTTTAAAAAAAAATAATCAATTTTTTGATAAATTGAAGTTTTTCTCTTTATACTTTATAGTAATATATTGAAAAATTGGTGATCAAATGAATGAAAACTTAACAAGTTTTGAGGTGAAAAAGATATAGCCTTCTCACCTTTAAATTGTGTGATTTAATGCCCTACGCACAAACTTCTCTGCCTTGGAATTGCTGTGAGTGAAACTTTCAATTGGCATCAATTGCCAGAATTTTCAGCTATGATTTATAGACGAAGAAAGAGTAAAGTTTGAGGATTTCCATTGCAAATGAAATTTCAATGATGAAGAAATATTTATTTTTATATTTTGTGAACTGCCCCATATTTTTACTTGTGAAATTGCGTTTAGGTGAAATTTTTTGGCAATTGTACTTGATTTGAAATAATAAAGTTTGAAACTAAATGGTTTTTCTTTAATCATTTTTTTCTGAACGCCCTAAATGGATTAGAAGAGTAGTCAAATAAATAATCTAAATCAAACGGGCCCTGAAGTGGATGTATAGTTGGCTCAAGCACCTATAGGCTTGGTCAGCTAGTTTAAGATGGTTTAAGCTTTGCACCAGAGTGAGATGTTTTAATAACTAGTTATCTCTTAGCTCTGTCAAGGAATTAATATTAGATTGATAGAGCTAGTTAAGCTTGTTTAGTCAGAATCTCATGGAATATCTTCTGAATCAATAAAGCAGCCAACCCAAAACAAAATTTGATGGCTTGTAGTTGTTACAAAGTCGAGCTTACATTCTAATGGTGTCTCCTGCTGCTTCATTTACACCAGTATCTATGAATGGGAATAACTGAAAAAGGTTATTGTTTAGGGGTTTGTTATAAGATTTGGTCATGTGAAAACATCTGCTGTTTGTGATGAAAGCATGGCTGTTAATTATCATCAGTTTTTGAGCAGTGAATGTTCTTCTATGCATGTTATTGACCCCCCCCCCACACACACACACACCCCCCAAAAAAAAAATCCACTTTCTAACTCGCACCTGCACACACATGCACGATGCTTGTTTCGCGTGTGCACAGGTGCATATCTGTGCACGATAGTCAAGACTCCAGAAAAAAAGTGAAGTGCATTTTCTGCACAAAACAAGTCTCTGCTCTTGCACGACACCTCTAAGTTTTAAATTTTAGTCTGTGGGTTCATGCTGTGTTAAGATGTCTGCTCCGATTTCTATTTCCAGTTGTGTGGAGGTTGTTTAATTTAATGTGTTTATTTACTGTGAAATGTGCAGGTGATGGTGAAGTAAATTCTGAGGAATTCATGAGGATGATGAGCAGAACCTCATATGGGTACTAGAGCTACATTAAACTTGTGCGCAATTTTTCGAGATCCTACCTTTGCAAAGTAGTATGTTGCTGTTCTGTTCGTTGTAAAATATGTTAATGAACGAGAAACAAGATAGCAAGGTGATTTGAGTTTATTATTGAGTTCTGTTTAGTGATAATAAATGATCCTTAATTGAAAGGACTTGGCTACATGTAAATTATCTTTTCTACTTGCTGTTTGAAAATGTTGTGCACTCTGTTTGAGCTACAGTTAACATCATCAAAAGATGTATCTTTATGTTGTTTATTTAATGCATCTTTGTTGGTGCTGATACTTGTCATCCCCTTTGGTTCTTTGCCAAGAGATGATGCATCTCTTCCTCTTATCTGTTGAAATTTGTCAAAACTTATGTTATACATACTCGCACTGGTAAAGTTAATTTCAATCAGGTTTCCAGTTAAACGTGTAGATGAACAACAATATTTTATCACTGCCCATTGCTAGTGTTTCAATTCGATCCTCTTTTACCTTGATTTTGACTCGGATGTAAAGAGAGTAATCTTCTACTACTTGGAGGGCTGCGGTTGCATGCTTGAAAGGCTGCCTGTGCTTGTGAATGAGGGGTAATAACAGCGATCGAATGCCATGTCCATTGGAATGGAGTGCTAGACTTGAAGGCAAGTCTTGCAAATTTTAGAACCGCAAGCAATATTGTGCTTCACACTCATCACTGAACCCTATTTGAAGCCTTTCTATGAAAATAAAAACTAAAACTCTACTGCTGTTGGCAAGGTTGCCCCTTGCAGCACCTGCATAGTTCTTAGTACTAGTTTTAGGAGTGGGCTATGCTACCTGGGACGTGGTGTTTCAAAATGGGCGTTGAGAACTCACTGTATCCTGGCACTGAGCCCCACATTCCCACCATAGACACTGAATCGTGCAGCCAGGTCAGAGGTTTGAAAACTCTCCATTGACTAAAAGGAACAGATCAATGGCATCCCAGGTGCAGAAAAATCCAATTCTCTTAAACTTCACTATAATCCAGATTTATTGCATAACTTCGAACATATGTCATGGGGAGCCACTTTTCAAGTGAAACTGAAAGCACTTAAACTATTCCAGTCACAATATACTTTTTGTGGTAGAAATACACAAGAACAATTGTCGTGAACTAAATTTAATCATACAAACAAGAAGCAGCAGGTATGCATGCAAGCATATATATGATATTTCAGTTGATGATCCGACAATTATCTCTGACTTCTCCCTTGGAACCTTCTTTGACATCCATCAATCCCATTCTAACCATGGCCTGCTGGAAATCAAAGAAGAACATGGCCTGGTTCATGGCATACCCATTTACAATTCCTCGAGTTCTGGGACTTGCAAACAGCGTCTGGTCCGAGAAGAGGACCCCCGCCTTCCTCTGCAGCGCGTTGAAGTAATCGTTGTCAAAAGTGTTTCTGGTGGAATCAAAGGGTTGCTCTGCGTTGTCACCTGCGCTGCATGTCTTTGACAGTGTCCTTGCAAATTGTGTGTCCATACTTGGATCCACATCGTGAGTTGAGTCGAAGTTACTCAATCGACTCTTGAATGATGAGCATCTCGCCGTCCCCAGTGTGTGTGCCCCTACAAGAATCAGACCCCAGATCATCTAAGTTGGTTATCTTTTGTAGTACTGTAAGACTAGAGGCTGAATGAAACCTGTTTGGTTAGAGATGGTTACCAGATAAAGCGACCATTTCTTGAGCAGTGAAGCCACGCAGGCCAAACATCCTGATAAGCTCCGAACTGTTTAAGGTGGGTGCAGGCAGATTGATTGTGTCTTCTATCTTTGATCTTCTTCCATCTTTCCTTCCTTTGGGTATGTCATACACTGGACCACCAGCCTGAATATCATGCCATCATCACACAATATAAGTCTTCTTGATATACTGAGAATTATACTACTGATTCATAAGCAACACATTCTACTTACAAAGAAAACAGCATCTCTTGCAGCCATTGCCAGAATATCAGCACATGAAACAACTCCAGGGCATAGCCTTTCCAAAGCTTCCTTGGCAGCATCAATTATTTCATAGCCACGCAAGCTTAAATTGGCTGGGGAGTCTTTCTCCGCCGTGTTATCTTTAGTAGAGTCAATCAGTATTGATCCATCACATCCCTGTTTATAGATGCAGTATTTGCAAAGAAAAGATTAGAAGAAAACAACAGAAATTTACAAGAATCATGCATTATTATAAATGAATGACCTCAACAAAGCAGTCATGGAAATGCATCCTGACAAGTGCTGCTGCAAGGGTGGGATCAGACAGCAAAGCCCTATTCACAGTATTCTTTATAATCCCCTCAGCAAATGGACATGCCATTATGTAGTAGTTCATGCTCAGCCCATTTGCCACTCCATATCTCCCTTCACTTGCTATCATACTCATTAACAATATCACACCAAACAGATTGAAAATGGCCATTTGCACTGGTTAAGTTTGAAAGATGAACTTTTAAGTTGAAAACAAGGAACTACAGAGAATGAACTTAATTTAAGCTCATGAGGAGATAACTATATATACACACACACACACACACACACACACACACACACACACAACAAGTGGACATGCATGGGAAAAGTTACTGGAGCAGATGGTGATTAATTTAAAGGGATTATTTCTAGATCTTTAAAAGTTAGCACTAATTTTGTTGGGAACTAATTACTGTCATGGTCATAATTTCAAAATTTATAATTTTATAAAGTTGGCATAACATAATTCTGATGGCCCCTTTTTAACAATTAGACATTTCATGGTCAATGATTTGTTTAACATGTAAACGTATGTCCTAAAATGATTGGGGGGATTTTTTTTATTTTTAATTTTGATAAGATTGGGGGGAATTAAAGTGAGCAAGGAATGCATGAATGGAGAAAGTTGGAAATAGTGGCCCATAAACTCATCCACTTAATTAGGCAACCATTATGATAATCTAAGTTAATTAATACGTGAAATTGCATGGAGCGACACAGCTATAAATCCAGGTTTTGGTGGGCCTGCATCATTGCACATATTTGCACTAAAGCTCATGTGTTTGTTTGTGACAATTGACATAATTAATTTTTATTTTTCTATACTTAAGTTTGACATTTAACGAAAAATTTTAAATTAATTAATGTTTGGACATAAGAATTTAGATTTGAAAAGATGATTTGAGAGAATGATTTTAAATAATTTCATATCCACTTCATATGACTAGACGAAAGTTATAAATGCAAATGGGATTAGATACCCCAAACGTTCGTTTAGGCATTGTGCGTATCGACCAGTGTAGTGTTGTAACTAACGCAGTATCCTGAATTTACTTGAATAAAAAATAATTTAAAATAAAAGTTTAAAAATTTGAAATTTATTTATTGAATTGAAGACGAGAAAACACTAATTCACAAATGAGGAGGAGGAATGGTGCAGCAAATTGACTTCCTCATGGATTACTTGCTAGACCAATTGCTTTTTGGACAAAAAACCTAAATAACCTTAAACAATAAGCAAAGCTGTGGACGTTGATGGAGAAGTCAAAGTGGAAGTGGAAAAATAGGAGATGCAGAGCTGGTTCCCATACAAACATACAAAGTGGGGAGAAGTCGTTTCCCACTCTTAACAATTATCACATCCACAACCACAATCATAAGTGCTACCAACACGGCTGCCTTTGTGCGCGCATGCATATATCTTTCTTTATTATATGTATATGTATTTGTGGCTATTATTTTGCTTGGGATGGGGGTCAGACAAAATTAGGTTTTTTTCTTTCTTTTTTTTTAATTTTAATTTTTATGCTATTTTAGAATCATTCTTTTATATGTGAATTATAAAAATTATTTTTGAAATTTGAGTTATTTATAAAAAAAAATCATTAAATTATAAATGTTCCCTTAATATTTATTTTTATTATATAAATTGCAGGAGTCATTCAGAAACAAAAATAAATTTCAAGAAATATCTATAAAATATTTGTAATTAGAAAGATAGGTGAACTTTAGAGGTAATATTTGTAATTTATCCTTTTTTTTTATACATTTACTAACTGACGAGATATAGAGAGAGGGAGATTTAATTCAACTTATCCAATTGAGTGCCAAGAGGAAGAGGAAAAGTAAAAATGATGGGTTATACATGATATCCATATTTCCACTTTATAGCATCATTATGTGCAAAGTGGAGGACTTAAACTTACTTCAATAGCTCCAAAATGGATTACTTGGTACCATAAACATTGGACTACACATGATATCAACATATCCACTTTATTACATTATCATTTGAACTTAAAAACTCACGAAATATTTCTATTATTAGAACATCCTTCTAGCAGAAACCAAGTTGTTCAACCCCAAACTTTGAGCATGTGAGTCAGCTCAATAGATTTTTGTTATCAACTGTAAAAATAGAAAAATCTTATAGAGACCTTATGATTGGGGAATAAACGCAATATCTTACAACCATATGGGTACAAACTAAAAACACGAGGCGCAAGTATATTGTCAAAGAATAGAAACTTGTCCAAATAAGGAAGGATATTGCAGTTCTATAACAAAACTTGCACAACACAACCGCCCCACCTCCCTCCCTCATCCCATTCTGAAGAAATCACAACAGGGTATTCTTTCAGGATTTCGGCCAATGTTATCACCACAGGTCTATCCTACAGGAAATAAAAAAACCACGCAGACAACGGACCTATCATTGGCACAAAATTTTACTTCTTATAATATTTCATTCTTCCACTCTCATAACATCATTTTAGGAAAAACCTACTCTACCCTGAAAAGCTCAAGTGTCAAAAGCAAATAGGTTGAAAAAAACAAAAACATATAACAAATATGTACAAATACACTCTATGTACGAAATACTGCAGGGAACGCCACCGGAAAATGCCAACATCCACTGGAAGTCATTTTAAGGCCCTGTTCATATATACATATCTCACCAGACCTTGGGGGTTAAAAAAGGAAAAACATTTACAAATTACAAGACTCCAGTGTCTGTTAAGCTCATACCCAAGCTGCTTGCAGCTTCACCTGCAACATTATCCACCACCTCTTCCCTGCATTGGCCATTTGTCTTTGTCGTTTGAGCCATGCGTCTGCATCTGTGGCAAAAAAACTTGGCAGGAACAGCATCAGAGTCTGGAATCCCAGAACATCTAGTGTGCTGCCATATGCTGCAGACATCGCATGCCAGCATTCGCTCCCCATCATCATCCTTTGCACCACAAAAGCAATCCACAATCCATCTTTCAATTCCCCTTTCCATTCTAAATCTACCCAGACCATTTTTTCCTAGAAACCGTCCACGAATCCGGACAAATTCCGTTGACCCTAGCAAGAGCCTGATTTGGGTGGATTCATCAACACCACCATAGCCAACCAGCTCATCAGCTTGGAACCTTCTGAACATCAAATAGACATCTTGGAAAGCCCTCATTGCTTCGAGCTTGAGGTCAGCAATGGTGGCATCAGGAGAGAGTACAAGTAACTCTGGTGGAGGATTATGGCTATATTCTTCAGGTTGTTCCATGAGGTCAACCTCACAGAGAAGCTGTACTGCATTTTCCTTGGAACCAGATAGAAAATGCTCAGGATTGTAGTCTTTGACGAACTGCTTGCAGTCAAGAATTTTTGTAGCTGAGCTAACTGCAAGATTTCTTTTACCTGGAGGCACATGAAATACCATTGTTCCAGGATGAAGCATGCACTCATAAAAATATTTAAGATCCCGCAAAAGACGTTCTTCTGATGGGTAGCTTGCCATGGGGAAGCTGATCAAAGAGGTATGGGCTTGTGTGGATGCGCTTCCTGGCTCAAGTCTGAAGCAAATAGAAAAAGGTTAATTAATCATTATCTTAGGCCCTTATGGCAAGTGACGCACACTCACAATTACAATTCATGATACACAACCAGATACAAGAAAAGAAAAAAGACTGACGCAGAGTATAAAGCTGCTAACCTGTACTCCATGGCACCAGAATCAGAAATGCATCGGGCAACGACAACCATGCCTGGAGCTGCCTGTTTCCCTTTGAGTTCTTTAAGGCAGTAATCCAAAAGCTCTGGAGTACCTACTTTGCAAACAGCACCTCTGAGAGCACGCCAACTCACCCAGGTGGATCCACTAACAGCACGCAACACCTTGAACATGGCATCTTCCACACGTTTTATGTCATCGATAGTCCAAGAACACAAGGCCCTGGAGTCACAAGTTCTAAGTTTCTTACAAGGAGAATCATCAGCCCTAAGAGGGGAGTGGTGGCCATCATGAATCAAACTCCTCAAGAAACAGAAGAGATCCCGAATGTTTACAAGCTCACGCTCTGATATGGACTGATAAAACGAAATCAAATCCTGCAGGCGTGTTCGAGGCTTCCTTCCTTGAGATTGAAACAAGGACAAGGGCAAAGAGGAAAGGTTCCCGACAGCAATCTTATAGTCATCAAGGGTCAAAGAAAAACTACCAGCACCAAACTGATAACCCCAATCTCCATACCATGGATGACCTTTGACCACGGCATGAAGCAACCGAAAATCCAATCCATTCTTCTTTGACACATCCATCACACTGACCTTTCTATTCATCAATAGAGGCAGAGAAGCTCAAGTTACTATCACATTGTGCTGACCAAAGAAACCCAAAGCTGAACAAACAGATGCAAACCTACTTTTATAGCTATAGCTATGAACCAAAAAACAAAAAAAAAAATGGAAATATTCTAACCTCACTCCCAGCATTCTGCAGAGCCGGTCCCAAAAGTTCATTATATGACGTCCAGAAAGTACCCTGGATCCACCTTCTCTACCATTGACTCTAAGAATATGTCCATAGCCGTTTGCATGAATCACACCATGTAACAGATGTGTTGTACTCTCGAGCTGCTGATACATCCAGTCTTCAACATCTTCGGTAGTCATCACATGATTGCAAGACTTGCACCTGGAGGAATAATTCAGAATAATAAGTTATTCTCATGTTTCACCACAATATCTATCCCATGTGACCAGAGACATCACCAAGTAAGCAGAACTTAGTAAATGAATCAAAGAACACGCATTGAACACAACGCATCACAACACAGGTGCTCCTTTGATGAACCAATTATTACACTGCCTCATGATTTCTAATGAGTTGCAAACTAAATTAAATATGCAATTTGTTAGTACAAACAGCAGCATACAATGGAACCCATTTGCTGCATTAATCTACTTAAATTTCCACTTCTCCTATAAGTTGAGCAAAATTAAAACTGAATAAAATATCACAGATTTCTTTAGTTCTTAAGAGCAGAAACACTTAACTCATGCTCTATGCTTGACAATCCACTATTCCAAACAAACTCTGAAAATGAAAAATGGAAATGAAAATAGAGCACCCGAAATAATCATGAATAGCCAAAAATAAACTGCAAGAAATGGTTGTTCTCACCTGGAATCAGTCATATGAAGAGCATCACCACAGCCAGCACACGTTTTATTATAGCCGGCGATAGAATTGCCATCTGCCTTAATTATGAAATGGTAGCGCTTCGCACTCACGGGATTACTACTCCATCCTAAGAGAACCCAAAAACAATGAGCAAATTCATCAAGGCAATTGTTCTTGATCCCCAAAATTAACCTTCTTTTTCACCGGCATGTAAAAACTAAAAAGGCCAATATAAAAGGCCGGATTAAAAAAAAAAAAAAAAAAAAAACCAAAAAAACGAATGCGTAATCCCGCATTGCAGGCTAAAAGTCAATGCTTGAATTTGTTGACAAGCGCTTATACCACACGTCAGGTTATCTTGTATTCTTCTTGTAGAAAATAAGAGTCGTCCTAATTTTGACAACCTCCTGAAAGACATTTATAACCTCCCACTACACAAGCGTGGACCACTAGTCAAGTTACACGACATTTTTATAGTTAAGGGTAGTTTAGGAAAAGCCAAAAAAGCCAACACCCATCATGAAGACAAGCTGTGGCCCACCTGTTTATTTCTTAGGCTTTCCAATTTCTTTTTCTTTTTCTTTTTCTTTTTCTTTTGGGTAACCTTGGGTTTGGGGTCCAAACGAATTGATTTCAGCTTTCCACCTATACACACAGGCAGCTCAGTCCACTTCCAGCTAATCAACTACATTTTACTCTGCTTTGGAAAAATCAATACTTTTCTTAGCAATTATCCTATTACAAAATAAAAAATATTTTCAAAACAAATTCACAAAGATATACACAATCGTTTTAAATATCCACTAAATACAACATCAAGGACCTAAATACATCGGTAAAATCAATCAAAGACCACTAAAACGGTGAAATATTTTGGTAATTTTTTTTCCCACCAAAACAATAGAGGGAAGAAACATAGAGGAATATTTCTAGTTAGTTTTTTCCGCCTAGACCAACAACCGGATATCGAGAACCAAACGAACACCGCATTCTCCACGGAGCTAAAACTTAAACCAATGAGCTTCATATATTAAAATTTTTTTACTAACAAATTTTGGAATTAGCTTTACAACAGCTAACAATTAAGAAAGGAACTGAGTTAGCTCGGCTGACTCGGTGTTGAGAACTCACCAACGACACGACACTGGTCGCAATAAACGGATCTGGATCTGGCGACATCCTCCTCCACGACGTCGAGACAGACGACGGCGGGTCCGCCGTCGTCTGCGGCGAGGTCTCCGACGCGGAAGAGGATCTGCCAAGTGAGCAGGTGTGGGAAGAGCGACGAAGGGGGAGGAAGGAGCGCGTGCTTTGTTAAGAACGCCCTGACGGCTGTTCTGAAGGGCTTGGCGGCTGCAGGCGAGGCTAGGTCGCCGGCGGTGGGGAACGTGAGGAAATCACTGAGGTCAGCGGTGATTCGCCTCTTAACCAGCCTCTTTGTGGGCCTCCCGTTCACCACCATGGTTCTTCCCTCAGATCTCGGCGCGTGGGGGGTATATTCGAGAATCCTCGTCTCAGATCTGGATCTACCTCAGACCGGACGGCCAATATACAAAAGCAGCACAGATTTAAAGAGCAAAAATAATTTAAAAAAAAATAAAAAAGAGTAGAAGAGGAGAGATTGAAAAAAGAAAAAACCGGAGACAAAACGCAGAAGCGGGAGAGAGAAGACGACGAAGAAGAAGAGGGAAAAGCGGAACGTTTGTTCGGGGAGAGTGAGCGTAGGGTTTGGTTGGTGTGGGGTGGGATTTTTCGGGGCTTTTTTGTACTTTTATAATATTTTCAACTTTCCCATTCCCCCTCGATTATGGTGATAAATCAAAAATTACTATATTTAGGGGGTCTATAAAGTGAGGAAAGGCAATTATTATAAATATTTGGGGTTAGAAAATTGAAAAGTCGGTTTATAAATTGAGAAAAAGGTATTTTTATATTTGGGGTTGGAAAAATAGAAATTAAATATTCCAGATTTAACTGGAGATGAATAATTAAAATATTTATTGAATTTGATTTATTAATGATAACAAATAAATTTTAAATATTTTTATCATTCGATATATTTTGAGATTTTAAGCATGTGTGTAATATATGAATATGCTCAAATGCTATTATATTTCATATTACTTAAAATTTGTTTAAATTTTATAATAATTTTAAAATTAAATTAAATTTAAATAATATATTATTTTTCTCACATATGTTAAAGAAGACAAGGAAAGAGTAGAGAAAGGAAAAAAAATATTAGTAAATTAATCTATATTAATTGGGTTATTGGAAAGCTTAATGGCTAAGTCATTGTTTAATCAACCAAATAAATAATAAGTAGGATTATAATTATAATTGTTATATTGGTTATTAGTAAGATGTTAATTGACGATAATGACCTCGTTGAAAAGTTTGGAAAAAAGGAATGGTTGATTTGTAATTGTGTGGAAGTTAGAGGTTAAACAAGAAAGACCAATACATGATGAGTGAGTCAACACCAAAATCTGTTAAAATACATATATATATATATATATATCAAAAAGAAAAAAGAAAAAAGAGAAGGCGGTGGAGGGGCAGTTTATTAGGCGGGCGGGACGGGGACGAGGATTCTAGAGTTCCTTAAAATTAAGTAAAAAGACTTCCAAGTCCCCGCTACATTTTTATTATCTTAATTAATTATTATTAGGGATGCTTTGAGAATTAAGACTTGTAAAAAAATTAAATCCTAATCCAGATGAATAAATAAAATAATTATTAGTTATAATTTTCTTATGATTGTCTTCTGATAGGGGCTGAAAAACAATCGCTTGAACTCGATTTATTAATTTAACAAATTAAATTTAAATATATTTTTTTATTCGATAAATTTTAAAATCTTATTCAAACTTGACTCGATTAATAAACATATATATATATATATAAAGATCAATTTATTCGAGTTTGATTCATATTCGACTTTATTAATACTCATTTAATTTTAACCCGATTTACTAACAAATTAAATTCAGACACAAATTTTTAAGTTTATCTTATTTAAATAAGCGCAATATTAGTAAATGGATAGTTTAATTGGCTATGAAGTTATATATATATATATATATATAAGTTTTCTAAAATTTGAAATCATTATTCATTTTCATCTTAAAATTAGGAGATTTGTTCACATAAGTTAGTTAATGACTTAATTAAAATACAAATATTGATTACATCTAATATATTTATGTTCATACTTATTGGTTACCTTAATTTTTAAATTTGAATTATTTATCAATTACTTATATTTAGATTTTAATTAAAGAATCATTTTCTTGTGCCTTGGTACATGACAAAAACTTAATACATACAAATTAAGCAAAAATTGCAAATAAAGGGATTAGTTAGACTCTTTTTTTTTTTGTTTACATTGTAAGATAATAGGATTTATTATGACAATTAAATTATGAAATCAGTGCATTAATGTATTTACTATTAAAAATTTTGAATTATTAGTTTCAAAATTCTCCAGCGAAATGAAAATTTATTTCAGATTTAGTGTACATTAATTAAACTAAGAAAAAGGGAAGCAAATCATGGGTGCCAAGTTGATTAAGGGTGAGGTAGCATGGTTGGATAAATGGCAAAAAATATGCAAAATGATGAGTTGGCTTCATTTGTGCCCAAACATGCGCCCCACTTATAATAACTCCTCAACATGACTATTTGCTTTATATATATATATATATATATATATATATATTAAATAGTCAGAGTCTTGAGGTTTAAGTCTTAATTAAATTTCACTATCAAATTCAACCATACAAAATTTGTGAACTTATATAATCATTTTATAAAATTCGTTAAGAGGCTCAACCAATGCATATGGAATGAAAATTCATTTGCCTAACAAAATTATGCCACTGTCCAAAAGTCTAGTTTGACTAAAAAATTAAACCATGTCCATTTTCGGTAAAATATATCTTCTTCTTTTTTTTGTGCAAAACGGCATTCTAAGCAAAAATTAAATTTAAAATCCTTCAAGTTTAGCCAAATTCTTTCGTTTCGTAGGTCAAAAATGACACTTTTTAGTTATATGGATTAAAATTATGTTAATTTTATAGTTTTCAATAATTTAGGAACTTGTTTGTAATTTTTTCTATTTTTCTAATGCTAGTTCATTGTCAATATTATTATTAGGGATTATAATAGATTCGAATTGGACTCGAACCCGTCTCGCTTGAAGCAGATTTGAGAAGTTATAAACGGGTTTAGGGTGGGTCTTGATTTTTTATTTTCAAGCCCGTCCAATTTTATTTATTTATTTATTTATTTTTAATATATACGTGTTTATGTAATATTATATTTTAAAAATTATTTTTTTAAAAAAAATTAATAGTTTTATTTTTTAATATTTTTAAAAATATAAAATAGATCTAGCAGGTTTAACTGAATGTGACAGGTCCTGGGTGAAGTAGGTTTCGGATCCTTAAAAACCTTGACGAGACGGATATCAAATTTTAACAATCATTTCTCAAACCACATCGTTGCCATCTCTTAATCTTATTTATTGCCTTTCATTTTTATAGTGCAACCTGCCTAACATTCTATTAGATATAATTGTCAAATGGGCTGATCCTAATCGGTTCAAAATCAGTTCATAAACAGTACAAACTTCCTCGATCGATATTGGACCCTGTGAAAAAAATCAAACACAACCCATAAATTGATCCATTTAAGCCTAGGTTCACTTCAAAACCAACCCAAATTAGGATCAGCTTAAGCCCAACTTAGACCCATCATGAGTCATTTAATATTTTATATATTATTTATAATTATATTATATGCTATTAATGTTTTTTGGCCAAAAATCCAATGAACCATCTTCAGTTTTATTGATTTATTGTAAACCATATATATATTACAAACATTAGGATACTAATTAATTAAAAATTAATATCAAATTTTGGGATGATATACTTAGAATAATTAACTAAAAAATTATATACTAGTTAATATAAAGATAATTCATACTTAGGATGATTCATAAGATAAGAATATAAATTTAGAATAATACAATCGTAAGTATAATAAACTTTTCTAAGTTTATTAATAATAAATTAAATAGTGTTAAGTATAATAAACTAAATAAGTCATAAAAATTTAAATATAAGTTTAGAAATTAAGTTTATTAATAATAAAATAAAATAATATTATAGATTTAGAAACTATGCTACTAAGTATAATAAACTAAACTAAGTCATAAAAATTAAAATATAAACTTAAGATGAATATATACTGATTAAAATATCAAATAAAAAATTAAAATATAAACTTAGTACAACTCAATAGGCAAATAAAAATAAAGTATATTAATCATATTAGATAATTCACAAGAAAAAGACATAAAATTATAGTAATAAATATAGATTAATTAAATAAATATTAAAATTTTGAATATAAAAAGGAATTCATTAAAATAAAATATAACGTTGGAAAAAAATATATTATGATAGTCAATAGTAAAATAAAATAATATAAAATTAATTTAACTCAATAATCAAATAAAAATAGTAATATGTATATCAAATTAAAATAAAATAGTCATAAGTATACTAAATTAAAAAAATTATCAAAATAAAATATAAAATTGAAAAGTAAGAATAATACTAAAAAAAATATAATAGTAATCGGTATACTAAACTCTAAAAGATCTCTTATGATAACCAATAGTCAAATAAAAATAGTAATAGGTATATCAAATTAAAACATATAGTCCTAATTATACTAAACTAAAAATAATTAATCAAAATAAAATATAAAATTAGAAAGTAAGTATATTACTAAAAAAATAAATAGTACTTAGTATACTAAAAGTATGATAATCAATAACCAAATAAAAATAATCTAAACTTAATTTAATTCAATAATAAAATAAAATAATAGTAAATATACCAAATTAAAGTAAAATAGTATTAAGTATACTAAACTAAAATTTCAAATAAAAAATCAAAATCAAAATTTACAAATGTAATGTTAGGATAGGAATTAAACATATTAGTTAAGTATAATCAAATTTCAAAAAATTAATAAACCAAAAAAAAAAAAGAGTAGCCCCGTTGGACCAGTCCGTAAGCCCAACTCATATAGTATGTACAAGTTCGAGACCGACCCATTAGAGCCAAGCTAGTGGGTTGATACGGGCCTAAACAAAAAATAATATTTAACAGCCCGAACCGTTTCAAGTCTGGGATTGGGCTTGAACAACCCGCCTAAAAAGTGGGTCAAGGCCGGCCTGGGCTGGCCCTAATCGAACCAGCCTATCTGACAACTATACTTTGAGATGATTAGGGGCGAGCTGCCCCCTTATTTTTTTATAAATATATTATTTGTTTATAAAATTTAATAAAATAAAATTTTTGTCCCCCTTTAAATTATGAAAGTATCTCATTAGCCCACCTTAAATTTTTTATAATCTTATTTTGAATATGTAAATTTAGAAATATTATAAATTATTTGAAACTTCATTTCAAAATTTTAGGTGATTATTATTAACATAAAGTTTTAAAAGGTATTTGTACTATTAAAACTTTATTATGATTTTATCTCTACAAACATGTTTTATCTTAGTTAATAAATACTCATTATTGTTATTTTTTATACTTATTCCACTTTCTTTACTTATTATTTGAAACTATTTTAATTTTTATATTGCAATAAATTATAAGTATAGGTTTTTCAAAATATATTTTATTTGGATAATGATTATAAAATAATATTAAGATGTATGCAACAGTTTTTGGAAGCAAGTTTGATTGACAAATTCATTTTTGGTATATTATTATAAATTTTTATAACGTTAAGAATTATCTTCATTTAAACAATAGTTCTCTTTCATAATAAAAATAATTAAGAATTTTATTAGTTTTTTAATATATTTGTAATTCATTATTTTCTTATAACATTTTTTCATTCATGTTTATATAATTTATTTATTTTATTAAGTTTTCTTTGTCTAATACTTTGCGTTTCATTTACTTTTTAGTTTTGTTTGATTTAATAAGAAATAGATTCTCATTTCATTTTTGTTGCCTTTTGAAATATGATTTCACAACATCACATTTAAAATATTAAAATTAATTTTTTATTTGAAACTTTTCTTCAAGTAATCTTTTATAAATGTATAGTTATTTTATATAAACTGCATTTTATTTGAATTTTTTTTTCACAGTAACAAGACAATTTTGAACACTTAATAATAACTCATAAGATTGTGATTAAATTGTGAGAATTACTCTAATATTCGAATTATATTTTCTAATGTTGTAAGTTAGTTATTATTTTGTGGTAGATTGAATTAGAATTGATTATCATTTTCATTTAGGAGTCATTTTTTTGTTCAAATACTCATGAAAATCATATTTTTATTTATAGTTATATTTATTTTTTAATAATTAGTTAATAAAAAAAAATATTTATATATATATATAAAAAAATTTAATATTATATTTTTAATGATCGATTTCGCCGGTACTGAAATCCTGACTCCGCACTTTTGAGTGATAGCTCCTTGCTCCTCCACGGATTGAGTGCTTCACTTTTATGCCTTTGGCCTGACAGGATATAACTTCGGAACTTAATTTAGTGCAGCCATTGATAAAGGGATTACAAAATGACCTGCAAGATTGATCATGGGGGTCTCACCATTGCCAAATGTAGGACAAAAGCTATGTTCACAAATGTCATAGTTTCCGGTGGCACAAGTCTCAGCTAACCTGCGGTTCGTTGTCGTTCTGACCCCAGTAGATTAAGTTTAGCCGGCACCAGAATATGATAAGCATGAGTGAGATGGAGAAGAAGAATTCAATTGGAATGAGTGCCTTAGATGCCATTTGCTAGCTAAACAGTGAGCAAATTCTTGAACTTTTGCAAGTGCCTGGAAGTTATTAGAACATAGACAATTTTATATTGGAGGTGATCTCCCAATACATTGTATAGTTTCATTAACATGTTTTGCGTATCTGCTTATGTTCTTGACTAGTAGTAGTTCGCCAGTGCCTGTCTGTTTTGTTCAGTCATTCTCAAGAAATTATATACTCCATTTGTTTTATGTCGAACGTTTGTAGATGGGATTCCAAGTTTACTAAACAGTTGCAGTAAACTTGATATAACCAATAACACTAGAAAAATGTCAAACTAGTTTATTTTACTTTTTCCTTTCTGATTTGAAGTTACTCGGAGTTCTTGAAGGTTATTCAGTTTACAGTGTTCTACATCTGCCTGTTATCTGTACATTGATGTTAATGGATATGCATGTACTAAAGGGCAGTAGCAAATGGTTTGTGCTATACACCCGTAGATGTTACCAGCATGGACAATTGAAGTGCCGATATTAGTTGTTTGTTTGTCTTTAAGCCTAACTGAAAACGTTTAAGATATTGAATCAAATTAACTAGTTGCCCTAACAATGGGGAAGCAAAAAAGTTTCTGTCCTAGCTCTGCTCTTGTTAGGTTTGTTTTAATTGTCAACAAAGAGTGAGTTGTGGTTCAATTACTAACGTATACTTCTGGTTCTTGGACTAAATTTTGAGACAGTCACGAGGAGTTGCCACTGTCACCTGACATGGAAATCAAAAGGTGCTGCCAGAAGGCCCCGAATAAGCTTAAGGAACTCTACCCTTGAGATAGTATATTGTAACAAGAAGAAAAAGGTGATATAGAATAACATGAGAAGAGAAGAGGTGGTTCTTGTTCGCATGGCATGGCAAGAAATGCATTGACTGGGACCAAAAGAGCTGCAAAAGAACGTAGGAAATGACAAAAATCCGGTAACTGAAACTGAGAACAGCAAAAACCTGGTGGGACTAAGAAGGAGAGAAAAGGCTTATCCTCATGCTTAAAAAGCAAGATTTCATGGCTGTTTTTCATCACGGACAGTTGGAAAGATTCACTCTATCACAGGCTCTAGCAATAGTTCTTGCAACTAAGCTGAATTAATTTGGTTCACATACATGACTACTTGAGTAATCCATATGAACATGGCAGAAATCACAAATATAAATATGGAGATTGGATGCATAAAGTGGATGGCTTTCCTTTTAGCCAGCATGCCTCTGATTGCTGTAATTTCTTCAACTGGAGCTGGAATCGTGGCAGGGTCACCACAGTTCACTGCAATGTTTGCGTTTGGCGATTCATTGACTGATCCAGGGAACAATAATTACTTGAATTCCTTAGCAAAGGCCAACTATGTGCCTTATGGTGTCGACTTCTATGAAGGGCCTTCAGGTAGATTTTGCAATGGAAAAACTGTCATAGATTACCTTGGTAAGTATTAGTTCATTCTGTTACTGCAACCTTTTTAATCTGTATGCATAACCATCAAAGTTAGTGTGTGAGAAAAATATGTTGAGAAAAGTGATCAAGTCACTTATCAGACCTAGCATTAATTCTTTGAACTGAATATTCTACTCCTCGCTATTGTCATCTGTTTCATATGTTCTGAAGGCAAAATAAATTGCAAACTCGTCTAATTACAAGAAATCCAGACCTACTCTTAGCCTTATACTATTCACAAATTGATGGCCTAGTTTTACATATTAATGCAAAGGTGAGGCAAAGTCTAACTAGCAAGTTCCCGTCCCCCAAAAGAAGATAGAACCGATGCGAATTACTACTAAAATTACTTTTTTGACACCGTATTTTCCAAAATTTTCAATAGTTCTGTTTTACTAATTTACAGTGCTTGTCAATCTGTAGGAGACATGTTGGAAATTCCTGTTCTACCAGCTTACACAAGTCCTTTTGCTATGGGGAAAAACGTTCTTTGGGGAGTGAATTATGCCTCAGCTGCAGGAGGAATTCTTGAAGAGACAGGACAAAATCTTGTACTAATAACTTTTTCTGGTTTGCACTCATAACTTCATTTTCAGCATTTCTTGTTGTTGATCAATGGGTAGTAAAATGACAGGGTGAAAGATTCAGCTTGTCAGAACAAGTTGAGAACTTCGAGAGCACGTTGAATCGATTGAAGAGCCAAATGGAAGATGAAGAATTGAGCAATTATTTGACTAAGGCACTAGTTATAATGGCCCTTGGTAGCAACGACTACATCAATAATTATCTGCAGCCTTCATTTTACACCACCAGCTACATCTACAGCCCTAGAGAATACGTGGATCTTCTCATTAATCGCTATACAAGGCAAATTTTGGTGAGGCTACTTGAATATCATAATTTCACTTGTTTAGTCTTTACCTAAATTATCTCCTACATGTAAATAATGGACCTTTCTTCTAGGCACTTCATAGTTTAGGCCTCAGAAAATTTTTTCTGGGAGGGATTGGACCTCTTGGTTGCATCCCTAATCAGCTAGCCACCGGTCTTCCTCCACCAGGAAAGTGTGTGGCCTACACAAACGATGTTGTTGGGATGTTCAACAAGCGGCTTGAATCTCTTGTTGATGAGCTCAACAGCAAGTATAATGGGTCTATTTTCACCTATGGCAATACTTTTGGAGCATTCATTGACATACTTAACAATGCCAAGACTTATGGTAAGAAGCATGAACTACATCCTACCCCTTTTATCATCAAGAAGATCCAATTCTGATGCATATTTTCGTTTTAATAGTTTTATCATCTTGCAGGATTTAGTGTAACAGACAGAGGGTGTTGTGGAATTGGAAGAAACCGAGGGCAGATAACATGCCTTCCATTTTCTGTCCCATGCAATAACAGAAACCAATATGTGTTCTGGGATGCTTTTCATCCAACCCAAGCAGTGAATCAAATTCTGGCTCGGCGAGCTTATTCAGGCTCTCCATCAGATTGCTACCCAGTAAATGTACAACAGATGGCACTACTGTAAAATGTTCTCTTTGAGTTTACTTCTTATGTTTATGTGATAAAATAAAGTACATGCATCTTTAAGTATCTGTGCCTTAAAACAGTTGGGCATCCCTAACCCCCACAAAAGAAACTGGTGCTAGAATTTTTATAGTATCTTACTGTCTTTGTACCAGTAGTACGGTACATTTAAGCTGCAGTAAACATCACATTCTTTCTTCTATTCCAATGCCAAAAGTAGTAAAGAGATTCTTTCCCGTATGTTTTTGCACTTGGGAGTTAGGTCAATACAGCTAGCAAAGTTTGAAGGCTAAAATACCTACAGACTCTGCTCAAGTAGGAAACTAGATAAGAATTATGCAAGCTGTACTCAGTTGCTAGCAGCTATTGAAAAGGGCTCAATTGAATTCCATTCTTCTATTGGATAACTAATTTTTACTAAGCGTAATGCCTATATAAACACTGACTTCGAGTTGAGGAGAGACACAACAGAAACAATAGCAAAGAGAATTTGTACCTAAACAGGAAAAATAACATAGTAAAGACCATGGAAGCTCATCTGTCAATTCTGCTGTTAGTCAGTGTGGCCTGTTTCATAGCTCTTTCGTCCATTGAAGCAACAGCAAAGCCACAATTTACAGCAATGTTCGTATTTGGTGATTCAATGAGTGACCCTGGAAACAACATTTATTTCGTCCAGAGTGCAGCAAAAGCCAACTATTTGCCTTATGGTATTGATTTTGATAGAGGACCTACTGGAAGATTCAGCAATGGGAAGATCCTAGTAGACTTTCTTGGTGAATCTTGTGATCATTTAGCTCACATTTTCAATTATAAAATTATTATACTTAGAGCAATTCAGCTTTCAGCTAATATTAGTTCTCATTCACCCTTCATTATCTTCAAAACTATATCTTCAAAACTTCTCTTTCATCATCACTGTTCCTTATACCATCCTGTCAACACCTACAAGCGCATTTCCAATAACTGCTAATGTTGATGAATTAAGTGAACCATAACCAGAAAGATAGAAAGTTTACAGGATAAAGAGAACTCTTTGGCAGAGAAAATTCTAGCTGTCCATGTATCATATGTCCGAGATTCAATAAGAGGATGATACACATTGTCTTAAATAAAAAGATAAAGCCACAGTATAAAAGTGAAAAAATCACTCCTTTTAGCTTGGAATGAGTGGTCTTTCAATTAGTTATACAAGAATTTTCTCAATTACTAGTTTACAACTATATTTTTTTCCCTTTCCATGCAGGTGAATTATTCGGACTTCCTCTGATTCCATCCTATGCAGATACAATTGCCAAAGGTGCCGACATTCTATCAGGAGTAAATTATGCTTCAGCTGGGGCAGGAATTCTTGAAGACACAGGATATGCTTTTGTAATGTCCACTTCACATACCTATATACATATATGTTTTGATACTGTGTTGACATTACTCATAACAAAAGTAAAATGTGAAAATATGAACAGGGCCGTGTGATCCCTCTAAGTGAACAAATTGACAACTTCAAAAGGACCTTGAATCAACTCAAAAACCAAATGCAAATGGAGGAATTGAGCAATTATTTAGCAAAGGCCATCGTATTTGTGGAAATGGGTGCTAATGATTACCTTAACAACTATTGGTTACCTCCACTCTACAAAAGTAGCCACATTTATAGTCCTCAACAGTTTGCTGATCTCCTCATAAAGCTCTACAATGGGTATATATTGGTAAGGCTGCTGATGGTTATATGTAGTTCAATTACTATCAGCTACATATATGCAGCTGTCTTAATTTTACACATGGAACTGTTTTATGCAGGAACTTCGTAGCTTGGGCCTCAGAAAGTTCTTCATACTAGAGGTTGCACCTATTGGTTGCGTACCTTTTAAAGTGGACAAAGGCCTTGCCCCCCGAGGAGAGTGTAAGTCCACCTCAAATGATTTGGTGCAAATGTTCAATTCGCGACTCAGATCTCTTGTCTATCGCCTCAATTCAGACTACCCGGGATCTGTTTTCATTCTTGGTGATTCTTTTCAATTGTTCACTTACCTGCGTGACAATGCTGATGCTTATGGTAAGAAAAAGACTTTGGTATTAATGAAAAAAGTTGAGACATTTGTTGTATATCTTGAAAAAACTACAGACACTTGACTATCTGATGCATGTGTGGTGACAGGGTTCAAGGTCATGGATAAAGGTTGTTGTGGGGTTGGAAGTAATAACTTAGGCAAACAGCTCTGTCTTCCAAATTCAATGCCATGTTCTAACAGAGATGAGTACGTCTTCTGGGATTATGCACATCTTACTCAAGCTGCCAATAGAGTTCTTGCTCATCTAGTTTACAACAGCACCTCCTACTGTTTCCCTGTGAGTATACAGCAAATGGCAAAAATGTGAGACTGTCGATCATCCAAGTTTGCTTGCTCAGAATTGGCAATCACTTGAATACTTCTGCCAAGTTAGGCTTTTGTGAATGGGATTGAGGATGGGATACCACATCTATTTGATGTTATCTTAGTCCTAGAACTCCACTAATAATATGTTTGGATCTTTGGCCAACTTTTGTAATCTTAGAAGTGTTATAATAATAGACAAGAAGCATTTTGATTGTTATCTAGTCGTTGAATTGCACTAATAATATGTTTGGATCTTAGTCCAACTTTTGTAATCTTAGAAGTGTTACAATAATCTATGTCTATCTATACCTATATCTATATTATTATAAAAGTGTGAATATTTTTTCAATTTTTGATTCGACTAAAATACCCTTTTTATATTATTAATTTTTAATGGTAATTATGTAATTTAATAAATACATAATTTTAAAATAAATAATACTTATTTTTTTAATTGATCAATGAGATTATAAAATAATTATAATAAGAGAATATCAAGAGTTCAAGTCAAACTTTACTTTCATTTATTTGATTTTCCGAAAACATGTGTGAAAATTATATATATAAGTAATTTACTTTTTATTTTCTATTTTGTCCATTTATGTGTTCATATTTCGATTCAATTATTTTGTTAAATGATTTTTTAAAAAAATAAAAAAATTTAAATAATTCAAATTTAAATAACAAAAATTAACTGTATTTAGAATTAATTAATAAATATAAACTAAGATACAAATTTTTTTTATAAAATTTATAAAAAAATTTAAAATTTGATATTATGGCATGGTTCGATAAACCAAAATAAAACACAAAATTAAATTGAATACTATTTTTTTATGAAAATAAAAATCAAATACCAAATTTAAATTTTTTGTTCGACTTTGATAAATATCAAATTTTTAGTTTTGATTTGATTCCATTGGTTTATCAAATTATTTTCACCCCTATAAAAAAGTCACATTAAATTATAATAGATAAGGATATGATACACTATATGAAAATTATTTTATTGTGAAATATGTCTATTTGAATCAACTAAATATACCTCACAGAATCCAATTTAATCAAATTCATTAAAATTAATGTGGAAATAACATTTATTTTTTTATATGAATGGAAAGATACATTCCACTATTGTATTTATAATTTTGGTTATTTCAATTCTTGAAAAAAATAAATAGAGCAAAATCTATATATTAAAGTGTATTTATGACTAAAATTAGATCTTTTTCCAAATCATGAGATTGAATTTGCAAAACCTCCTGAACTATGAGACTAAAAGTATATTTTATGTGTTCGGAAGATACGAAAATAATTATATCAGTTAATGAGATATTTAATTCCTTTAACATATATGTTATTAAGCAATCCAAATTCAAATTTTATATTATATTTACCAATTTGCTAATTTATTTTCTGAAAACATGTGGAAAAATTATATTTATAAGAAATTCACCTTTTGTTTTATCTGTTGACCATTTTTGATTTTATTATTTTGTTAAAAAATAATTTTGCTAATAAATAAATAAATAGTTCAAAATTAAATAGCAAAACCTAATTTTATTTTGAATTTATTATTTTTAGTTTGGTAAGTTAAAATTAAGAAAAAAGTATAAGATTAATTAATAAATATAAAATAAGATATAACAACTATTTATAAAATTTGTAAAAAATTAAAATTCAATATTTTGTACGATTTGATGAATTAAAATAAAAAAATAAAAAATCAAATCGAATATCAATTTTGTATGAAAATATACCTCACTATATCCAGTTTAATTAGATTCATTAAAATTAATGTGAAAATAACATCTATTTTTTATATCAATCGAAAAGCACAATCCACTGTCATATTTATAATTTTTTGTTATTCCACTTTTTGAAGAAAAAAAAAAAGAATACAACAAAATTTAAAGTATATTCATGACTAAAACTTATCTTTTTTTGAACCATGAGACTATACGAAAATAATTACATTAATTGATGAAGTATTTAATTCCTTTAATTTTGCTTTCTCAAGTCACCCACATCTGAATTTTATATCATATTTACCAATTATGAGACTATATTCCAAAAATTATGTTATCCCTTATATTTCACGTATTTTATGCACAAAATCTAAAATCTCTTTTAATCATTTGACATCGCAATCATAGTAGCCCTGTTACTGATTTTTTTTGGATAACATAAAAAAAAAAAATATTCGTTCATATGATCTTCCTGTTAGAGTAGGATGTCCAACGCCCCAATTAGATTGGTGTATTATACTCTTTTGTTTTTTGTAAAGACAATCTTATTGGAAATCATATTAATAAAAAAACATTTACTTTATCTTATGTCTTGCATTTTTTATTTCTGCACATTAGATAAAGTACTTAGACCAAATTTAGCTACGGGGTATGGTCGCGCATATGATGGCGATCATGGAACATGCTTCTATGGCTTTGGTCTTAAATAAGTTCCGACTCGAGAGTTTTTTGAGATGGGACATCAAATAGCTCAGTAAGACTCGTACATATAATGCATGCTCGTGAAACGAGGATGTCATATTCCATTGGCATTAGCGTAGAGACGTAAGTGCATATATGTGGGTGCTTGTTAGGGAACAAGTACACCGAATATGGCCCGCAAGAAATTTTTAGTTGGAGGCTTTGCCCGTCGAAATAAGAATTTCTGTGTTGCGATAGTACACGACTAGTCCTCAAACTTGAGGCACGATGGTAGCCTTGTGTGCATCCTGCAGCACTTTGATATATCTTCTGATTGCTTGACAATCACAAAAGGGGTATGTTGGGTGTTGCACTGGTGTGCATGGAAGTTTGTCAGTGGCCAACATAGAATTCGACACTTGTCTTTTTAAACAAGGGAATCTCCTGTGTTTTCATAGTTCGTGATTCAAAGACCTTGGCCAAAGCAGAATGAATTATGATTCATCAAGAATCATTGGAACTTGAAATGGGATCACAACAATTGAATCATTTAGGGTTTCGACTTATAATCTATGCCTTAGATTCAATCAAGAGATTAGCTGTCGAAAGGACCGTACGTGTATGGTACTCGCAACTGAAATAGGTTTACTCGCTATTTCACCTAAAACTAGTTTGTCATGATTACTTGTTAGGTGTTTTCATGGATAGTGATGTTTTTTAAATTAAGAAATTGATTCCAAGCGGATTAATTAATTGGAATAATTATTATTCATAAGTTGCAAATATTGCAAACCCACTAGTAGCTTAGTAGTGAATGTAAGAGGGTCACACATCTTTATGGAAAGTAACATTTTTAATTTTAGATTTTATCCAATAGTTGAAAATTAATTAATTAATACTGATCAATTAATTAATTAAGAGTTCTATTTAATTTAATAGTTAAATTAAATTATTCAATTAAGTAATTAGATTATTTAATTGGACCTAATTTGATTAAGAAGCCCAATTGGAGTAAATTAAATTAATCAATTGAATTGATTAAATTGGAATTGAATCAATTGAATTGATTTGAGAATTTTTGAGTTCAAGCCCAAAATAAATGTGGATCACTTAAGAAACCCACTAAAGTATGATGAGAATAAATTAAATAAATATAATTTATTTAATTAACATATTTATAGATAAATAAATATAGTGACCAATTTTATAGGATAAAATAGGCCACTAAGATTTAATTTATGTATAAATATAATTATAGTATATATATATGACATATATCTATCTTGATATTATTTGAAGATTTCAAATTAATATCAACAATGTATATAGACAATTTTGATGATTAATGTAGTGTCAAATTAGTCCACATACAATAGAATAGTAAAAAAGAAGAGTTTTTGGAAGATTTGGAATCCTTCCAAGATAAGGTTTTGAAGTAGTTCAAAACAGAAAAACTTTCCAAAAGTTGGAAAATGATTAAAATTTTCAGCCTTATATATATGAGGGATGAAAATTACATAATTCAATTCAAAAAATTTGAGCAAAAATATTTTGTTTAAAATCTTCTATTTTTACTCTTCAAGAAAAGAAAAGAAAGAAAAAGAAAATCAGTTTTTTGTTATTTTCTTCGTATTATTGTTTCAAGAACTTAAAGAATCAATCTTGATTGTTTTTGAAAATATACTCCGATTCTAGATTAGTAAATAATTAAAAGGATATTAGCGAATCCTTTTGATTGATGTTGCTTTCCGTATCGTGGACCTGATAGAGGGGAGACACTTGGATCCCTGCGAGTTCTGATAGTTCAGGATAAACAATTGATTGCTTCATTCCCTACAACAATCGGAGTGCACGAAATGTATAATCCGATTTTATACTTATTTATATATTCACTTGAATAAGCGCGATCGTTAAAATCGTTTTCGAATCAAAGGGGTTAAATTTATGTTTGATAAAAATTTTAATTTTCCGCTGCGTATACCCCTGCGATTATAGCGAACCCAACAGTGGTATCAGAGCCACGGTTTCGCTTATTTAGTGAATTTCGGATTTATGAATACATGTTTTTAAATTATTTAAATTCATGTTAATTATGTAAAATTTGATTTTGCATATTTTAGAAATTTTTAATTGGAATAATTTTAATTGGTTATTTAAATTATTTAAATATGAAAAAAAAAAAAAATTCGCCGGCGTCGGGTGTCAGACACCCGACGACAGCGGGTGCCGGTACACCCACGGGCGCCGGGCGCCCGGCTGCATGCTCGAGCACCCGGCAGTGGGCACCTGGCGTGCACCCGACGGGCAGCAGCGGTGCTGGTCGTGTCGTTTCGGGTCCATTTTTTTTTTTTTTTTAATTTTTTAATTTTCTGGAATATTAAAATTAAATGTTAATTTTAATTATTTCTGAAAAATTATTTTTCAAAGAAAAATTATTTTTCAAGCAATTAAAAATTATACCAAGTTAAAAGAAAAATTGTGTTTAACAATTTGGTAAATTTACATATTTTGATAATTACATATGATGTTAATTATGAGCATGTATGGGATGATCATGAGCCATTGGACCAATATGATTGGTTTTATTTAATATTTTTGGGTTTTAAAATGGGGCCGCGAGCCTCTTATTTCATTTATGTAAGTTATTTTATTTTCTGTACAGAGAGTAAAATAGATGGTAAGGTTTTTCTTTTTCTTTGAAAGACGAAGGAGAATAAAAAAGAGGCCCATGATTGTATGGGATACAATTATGTAATAGAATAGGTTCTATTCTATTTTATTACCCTTAGACTGACCTTAGGTCCATTTTTGGCTCAAATGGACCGCATAGGACTGGTTCATGATCATCTATTTATTTCATTCATTTATTTAAGTATGTATTAGATGCATGCTTAGGACTTTATTTAATACTTTTATGCTTGTGGAATGATATTATGATGTCATGCATTAAATAATCAACATAATTTAAATTATGATGAGGTTTTGGAAAAAATTAAACCCCACTTAATTTATTAAAATTAAGTAAAAGAATTTTTTGAAAATTCAATTTCAAACAAAAATGAATAAGTTAGGTAGGACCTATCGTTCCATGCCTACCATCAAAGATAGAAACATGACGACCACTACCGCACTTGATCACTGACCATGAGTCGTGGAGTGGTCTTGTGTTGGAAAGTTGTGATCTCTACCAAGCATAGAGATGCTCGTGGGATGGAATCGTCATTATGTTGACCATGAGTCGTGGGACATCTTCATGCTCTATCTACACGAAAGTTTGATGGGTATTGTTTGACACTTAGTACCATATGGACTCATAAAATTGGGGTATATGAGAAGAGGTGAGGCAAAACAAACTTGAGGGTTGTATAGTGATACAATCGTTAAAGAGTTGACTACCAATAAAAATATTTCATGGGCTCATAAAATTGGAGTGTGAAATATTTCCATTGGACCTCAAGCTCACTAGGAAATTTGATTTCCCGAAATTCCATTAGGGGTGATGGAATTCGAAGAAAACAGTGGGAGACATTTAGTATTAAAGACCTTATATTAAATGAATATGTTTTTTCCATAGTTTACTCATTTTCTGCTTCGTGCATATTTTGTAGATTATTCTATTAAAATGGCAAAAAATCTACTTGCAACAATCCTTGAACAAAACAAATTAACTAGACCTTCTGCTGCAGTCTCTGCCTCCATCATTTGACACGTTTGTTGTCAACTTTAACATGCACAACATGGAGACTAGTCTCGCTGAGCTTGTGAACATATTAAAGACGGCTGAGTCCACCATGAAAAAGGACAAGCCGGTTCTGCTTGTTGGATCTTCTTCCAAATCAAAGGCTAAAAAGCCCAAGAAAGGAAAGAAGAAAGGAAAGGGTTCCTCTAAACCCAACAAGCTGAAAGCTAAGGGCGGTGTCAAAAAGGTTTCTTCTCAAGCCAATGACAAGTGCCATTACTGCGGCAAACCAGGGCACTGGAAGAGGAATTGCAAGGAGTATCTTGCAAGCCTGAAGAGTTCAGGTATATATTTTGTTGAAGTTAACTTGTCGGTTAACAATACTTCTTGGATATTAGACACCGGTTGTGGCTCACATATTTGCAATGATGGCAAGAAGTAAGAAGCTGGATGGAGAAGAGACGGTCCTTAGGATGGGAAATGGAGCAAGAGTTGCTGCATTAGCTATAGGGACCGTTAATCTTGCTTTAGAGAATGGTTATGTAATAGTTTTAAATAATTGTCTTTTTGTTCCGGATATTATTAAGAACATTATCTCTATTCGAGTTTTGGATAGAGAAGGTTTTAGATTTACCATTGAGAATGGAAATTATTCTATTTTCAAACATTCTGATTTTATATATTCTGGTTCTTTGACGAATTGTTTATATACTATTACTCCCCATAACCCCATTTTCACAATTCAACAACATAAAAGAAAATTAGATAATCATAGTTCAATGAGCTTGTGGCACGCAAGATTAGGACATATTTTTAAGAAAAGGATTAACAAATTGGCACAATTGCTTGATCTAACGAGAGAGCAAGAACTACCAACTTGTGAATCCTGCCTCAAAGGAAAGATGACCAAATCTCCATTTATTGGACAAGTGGAGCGAGCCAAGCATCTATTGGATTTGATCCATACAGATGTATGTGGGCCACTAAATGTTAGTGCCCGTGGAAACTATAACTACTTCTTAACTTTTACCAATAACTTCTCTAGGTATGGTTATGTGTACCTTTTAAGGTACAAGTCTGAAGTATTTGAAAAGTTTAAAGAATTTAGAACTAAAGTAGAGAACTAAAGTAGAGAAATAAACTAGATTAAGTATAATAACTCTTCGATCTGATCAAGGAGGTGAATACTTAAGCACAGAATTTTTAGATTATCTAAAAGAGAATGAGATTCTCTCACAGTGGACTCCTCCTGCTACTCCCCAACTGAACAGAGTTGCGGAATGCAAGAATCGAACCTTATTGGACATGGTTCGATCTATGATGAGTTTCACTTCATTACCTCTTTCATTCTGGGGCTATGCCTTAGAAACGGCGGCATACCTATTAAACAGGGTACCATCTAAAGCTGTCCCCAAAATACCATATGAGATGTGGTATAGAAAGACATCTTCTTATAAATACCTTAGGGTATGGGGATGTGCTGCTTATGTGAAGCAGCTAGTGGAAATAAGTTGGATATGAGATCCAGCTTATGCAAGTTTGTGGGGTATCCAAAGGAGTCTATTGGATACTATTTCTATGATGCCACGAAACAAAGGGTGTTTGTTTCAAGGAATGCTACCTTCCTTGAAGAAGAATTTCTTTCAGATGGAAGTGATAATGTCGTAGAACTTGAAGAGGTTCAAGAACCACAGAACACCCCAACTAACGCAGTAAATGGTACACCAGCTAATTCTGGACCCTCTAAGGCACAATCTCTTCGAAGATCCGAAAGGGTCTCAAGGGTACCTAAGAGGTACAACTTGTTGTTAGAGAATAAAGAAGAGGGACTCCTCTTGGATAATGATCCAAGAAGCTATGGAGAGGCGATGTCTGACATCGACTCAAAGAAGTGGCAAGAAGCTATGCAGTCCGAAATGGACTCTATGTACTCCAACAAAGTATGGACTTTGGTGAACCCACCACAGGGAATTATTCCCATTGGCTGCAAATGGGTCTACAAGCGGAAGCTTGGAGTAGATGGAGAGGTAGCAACCTATAAGGCACGATTGGTAGCAAAAGGTTATACTCAGAAGCAAGGAATTGATTATGAAGAAACTTTTTCACCAGTAGCGATGCTTAAATCCATATGGATACTGTTAGCCATATCTGCATATTATGATTATGAGATATGGCAAATGGATGTAAAGACCACTTTCCTTAATGGAAACATTAAGGAAGAGATCTATATGAAGCAGCCAGAAGGCTTCATATCCAGCGGGAGCGAGCAAAAGGTTTGCAAGCTCCAGAGATCCATTTATGGACTCAAACAAGCTTCGAGGAGTTGGAACATCCGGTTTGATGAAACGATCAAAACGTTTGACTTTCATAAGAACCCGGATGAACCATGTGTCTACAAGAAGGTTAGTGGGAGTACAGTTACATTTGTTGTGCTCTATGTTGATGACATCCTATTCATTGGGAATGATGTAGGGATGTTGCAGTCAACGAGGACTTGGTTATCTAATCAGTTTTCCATGAAGGACTTGGGAGATGCATCTTTTATCCTAGGGATAAAGATCTATAGAGATAGATCCAGAAGGATGATCGGACTATCCTAGTCCATGTACATAAATAAAGTGCTAAAAAAGTTTAGCATGGAGGAATCCAAGAGAGGATTTCTGCCTATGAGTCATGGGGTTTCACTCTCTAAAGTTATGTCTCCTAAGACACCTGAAGAGAGAGAAAGGATGGCTCGCATACCTTATGCTTCTGCAATAGAGAGCATAATGTATGCAATGTTATGTACAAGGCCTGATATAGCACATGCTCTGAGTGTCACGAGCAGATATCAGTCCCATCCAGGAGAAGAACACTAGAAAGTCGTTAAGATGATCCTCAAGTACTTGAGAATGACTAAGAATATCTTTCTGATATACGGCAATAGAGAACTAAAACTAGAGGGATATACATACTCCAGTTTTCAGTCCGATATAGATGACTCAAAGTCCATGTCCGGATACATATTCACCTTGAATGGTGGTGCGGTCAGTTGGAAGAGTTCTAAGCAAGAGACGACTGTAGACTCTACCACCGAAGCTGAATATATTGCTGCATCAGATGCAGCAAAAGAAGCTGTTTGGATTAGAAATTTCATCCAAGGGTTGGATGTAATTCTATCCATTGTTGATCCAGTTATGATTTACTGTGATAATAATGGAGCTATTGCATAAGCAAAAGAGCCAAGATCTCATCAAAGATCCAAGCACATAATGAGACGATATCACTTGATCAAAGAGATCATTGGTAGAGACGACATCATTGTGGATCGAGTTGCCTCAGCAGAAAATGTAGCAGATCCACTTACTAAGCCCTTAGCATAGAAGATATTCGACGGACATCTTGAAAAGATGGGCCTTAGATACATGGGCAATTGGAGCTAGGGCAAGTGGGAGATTGTTAGAGTAGGATGCCCAACGCCCCAATTAGATTGGGTGTATTATACTCTTTTGCTTTTGTAAAGACAATCTTATTGGGAATCATATTAATAAAAAGGCATTTACTTTATCTTATATCTTGCATTTTTTATTTCTGCATATTAGATAAAGTCCTTAAACCAAATTTAGCTACGGGGCATGGTCGCGCATATGATGGCGATCATGGAACATGCCTCTAAAGCTTTGGTCTTAAATAAGTTTCGAGTCGAGAGTTTTTTGAGATGGGACATCAAATAGTTCAATAAGACTCATACATATAATGCATGCTCGTGAGACGAGGATGTCACATTCCATTGGCATTAGCGTAGAGATGTAAGTGCATATATGTGGGTGCTTGTTAGGGAACAAGTACACCGAATATAGCCCGCAAGAAATTTTTAGTTGGAGGCTTTGCCCGTCGAAATAAGAATTTATGTGTTGCGATAGTACACGACTAGTCCTCAAACTTGAGGCACGATGGTAGCCTTGTGTGCATCCTGCAGCACTTTGATATATCTTCTGATTGCTTGACAATCACAAAGGGGGTATGTTGGGTGTTGCACTGGTGTGCATGGAGGTTTGTCAGTGGCCAACATAGAATTCGACACTTGTCTTTTTAAATAAGAGAATCTCCTGTGTTTTCATAGTTCGTGATTCAAAGACCTTGGCCAAGGCAGAATGAATTGTGATTCATCAAGAATCATTGGAACTTGAAATGGGATCACAACAATTGAATCATTTAGGGTTTCGACTTATAATCTATGCCTTAGATTCAATCAAGAGATTAGCTGTCGAAAGGACCGTACGTGTATGGTACTCGCAACTGAAATAGGTTTACTCGCTATTTCACCTAAGACTAGTTTGCCATGATTACTTGTTAGGTGTTTTCATGGATAGTAAGGTTCTTGGAATTAAGGAGTTGATTCCAAGCGGATTAATTAATTAAATTAATTAATTGGAATAATTGTTATTCATAAGTTGCAAATATTGCAAACCCACTACTAGATTAGTAGTGAACCTAAAAGGGTCACACATGATTATGGAAAGTAACATTTTTAATTTTAGATTTTATCCAATAGTTGAAAATTAATTAATTAATACTGATCAATTAATTAATTAAGGGTTCTATTTAATTTAATAGTTAAATTAAATTATTCAATTAATTAATTAAATTATTTAATTGGGCCTAATTTGATTAGGAAGCCCAATTGGAGTAAATTAAATTAATCAATTGGATTGATTAAATTGGGATTGAATCAATTGAATTGATTTGAGAATTTTTGAGTTCAAGCCCAAAATAAATGTGGATCACTTAAGAAACCCACTAAAGTATGATGAGAATAAATTAAATAAATATGATTTATTTAATTAACATATTTATAGATAAATAAATATAGTGACCAATTTTATAGGATAAAATAGGCCACTAACATTTAATTTATGTATAAATATAATTATAGTATATATATATATATATGACATATATCTATCCTGATATTATTTGAAAAGTTCAAATTAATATCAACAATGTATGTAGACAATTTTGATGATTAATGTAGTGTCAAATTAGTCCACATACAATAGAAGAGTGAAAAAAGAAAAGTTTTTGGAAGATTTGGAATCCTTCTAAGATAAGGTTTTGAAGTAGTTCAAAATAGAAAAACTTTTTAAGAGTTGAAAAAAATTATAGCATACAAGTAATTAAATAAAAAATAATTTGATTACTTATGATGGTCATACTCAATGAAAGTAGTTTAATAATATTATATATATGTCGTATGTACGCCAAATAATATGTAAAAACCGACACATAATTTTGTAAATCATTAAATATTGGATATATATTTTACTTAATTTTTAATCCTGGACCCTAAATCTTTCACTTAGTTCCACATATATTCATCATTAAAAAATATATATAGATAAATTGTAGTTTTATTTATGTTCGTAAAATGGATATTTTTTAATATTAATTATCTATCTTGCTTAACATTTATATTTTTTCAATTTGCCAAATTTCTTCAATATCTAGAGAATAAGTATTGGCTACAAAGTATGAGTTGGGAGAGAGTCTCTTACTTTGTTGCAATGTCATATCGATCAATAATTAGTTTATGAAATATTTTAGAATATTTTATTTTTTATTGATTATATTTTATTTAATATTTTATAATTTATGAAGTATCTTATAATATCTTAATTTTACTCAAATAAGTTATTAAACAATACAATTAGTTTATTAAAATTATATAAATTACGTGCAACGCACATGTTACTTACTAGTACTATTATAAAAGTATGAATGATTCTTTCAATTTTTGATTTGACTAAAATACCCTTTTAATATTATTAATTTTGATGGTAATTATGTAATTTAGTAATTATGTAATTTTGGAATAAATAATGCTTATTTGTTTAATTGGTCAATGAGATTATATGATAATTACAAAAAGAGAGTACCAAAAGTCCAAAACAGACTCTATTTTCATATGTTTGAACTTCCCAAAATATGTTCATGTGTGAAAATTATATTCATAACTATTTTATCTTCTTTTTTTTTGTTCATTGATGTGTTCGATTCAATGATTTTGTTAATTTTTTTTTAAAAAATAAAAATATTAAATAGTTCAAATTTAAATAACAAAATCTAATTGTACTTTGAATTAATTATTTTTAGTGGTAAGTAAAGAATAAAAAAAGTATAAATTAATTAATAAATATAAAAATTAGTTATAAAATTTATAAAAATTAAAATGTGATTTTTGGTATAGTTTGATAAACCAAAATAAAAATTCAAATCAAATACCAAATTGAATTTTTTTGTTCGATTTTGGTACATACTGAATTTTCAGTTTTGCTTTGATTTTATCAGTTTATCGAACTATGGTCACCCCTAAAAAAAATAATATTGATATTGATTGAATTAGAATAAAAAAAGATATGGCACACTAGATAATATGAAAATTAATTTATTGTAAAATATGTTTATTTAAATAAACTAAATATACCTCACAATATTCAATCTAATTATATTCATTAAAATTAATATGGAAATAACATGACTTTTTATATCAATTCAAATACACATTCTACTGCCGTATATATAATTTTGGTTATTCCATTTTTTGAAAAAATAGAATAGAGTAAAACATATATATTAAAGTGCATTCATAATTAATATTGGATTTTTTCTGAACCATGGGACTAAATTTGCAATACCTCTCTAAATTATGAGATTAAAGTGTATTTTCTGTACTTGGAGAAATAATTACATCACATGATGGAATGTTTAATTCATTTAACATTTATTTTCTCAAGTCACCCATATTTGAATTATATATCATCTACCAATTTGCTAATTTCTTCTAAAAATTTGTTAAAATTATATTTATAAATATTTAACCTTTTGTTTTCTCTTTTGTCCATTTATATGTACATGTTACAATTCAATGATTTTGTTAAATGATTTTTTAAAATAAATTAAATAACAAAATTTAATTGTATTTTGAATTTATTATTTTTAGTTTTTTAAGTTAAAAAAGAAAAAAAGTAAGAAATTAATTAATATATAAAATAAAATATAAATATTATCTATAAAATTTTTAAAAATTAAAATTCAATGTTAGTACGGTTTGATAATAAAACACCAAAACAAACCGAATATCAAATTTTATGAAAATAAAAATTAATTACCAAATCGATTTTTTTTGTTCGGCTTTGGTAAATATCGAATTTTTAATTTTGGTTTGATTTTATTGGTTTATCTTACTATAGTCACCCCATAAAAAAGTCATATTGAATTAAAATAGAAAAATATATGGCACACTAGATTTAATATAAAAATTATTTTATGGTGAAATATATCTATTTGAATAAACTAAATATATATCACAATATCCAGTCTAATTAAATTAATTAAATTAATATGAAAATAACATTAATTTTTATATCAATTCAAAGACATATTCTACTACCATATTTATAATTTTGATTATTTCACTTTCTGAAAAATAGAATAGATCAAAACCTATATATTAAAGTGCATTCATGACTAAATTGAATTTTTTCCGAACCATGAGACTAAATTTGCAAGACGTCCTTAAATTATGAGACTAAAGTGTATTTTTCTATGCTTGGGAGATACAAATATAATTACGTTAATTGATGGAATATTTAATTACATTCGTTTTCTCAAACTACCTACATCTAAATTTTATCTCATCTTTACCAATTATAAGACCATATTCCAAAATCTATGTTATCATTATATTTCACATATTTTATGTACAAAATCCAAAATTTATTTTAATCATTTGACTTATCTTTTGGCGTTGAATCATAGTAGTTTAGTAGCAATTGCATCTGATATTTGACTTAGTGAATTTTTTTTTTGTACTTTTGAGATTTATGTTGAGTCTCTACTAGAGTCATTTTATGAAAAAAATAGATTTTTTGGTTTGATCATTTAATCTAATGAATTTTGTTTGTACTATTTTATTATCAGTTTGAATATTATAGTTTTGATTGGCCTTCTCTTGTTACTTTTCTTCCAAACATTATTTTCCTTATTCGGCTACGAACACATATTTGTCACTTGCATTTTTTGAAAATGGTATTTTTATCCCACTAGAATACCAATCATTTATTATAATATTTAGATAATCTTATACCATATTAGATCATTACTAATTACAACAAAATAACAATGACAATATATCTATACTTGAAAATGTCTCTCATTAACCACAATAAAATAATATTGATAAGATATCTACAATTAAAAATATCTTCTAAAATATATCATATTATTTATTCCAACAAAACAAATAGATTCTCATTCTGTACACATTCTCCAAACTCACTTCCCTGAATAATTTCCCCAAACGACTAGAAATATAACCAAACAAAGCCTAATTTTTTTCAAAAGAATCAAGCACAACAAAAATAAATTATATGAACTTTCATGTTGTATCACCATATTTAGACTCTTTTAGAAAACAAAATATATTACATTAAGTAGAAAATAAAATTTGTACTACATTTACTTGTATTTTTCTGAATCCTTTTACATAATTTTCTATTAAATAAATTATAGAATTAATAAATAACTGAAGCATTTTTAAGAGTATAGGGGGTAAAATGAAATTAACCCTAAAAATTTTAAGGTAATCTAATAGATAAAATATTATATATGTATAATTTTATTACAATATTGCAAAGTTATATATAGCATACTTTTAGCTCAATTTGTTCTTTATTTTTATTTCTTAACAAGATTTAATTGTATTTTGAATTTATTATTTTTAGTTTGGTAAGTTAACATAAAAAAAATAAGTATAAATTTAATTTAATAAATACAAAATAAGATATAACAAAATTTATAAAATTTGTAAAAATTAAATTCGATATTTTGTATAATTTGACAAATTGAAATAAAAAATTCAAATCAAATCGAATAGCAATTTTTTTTAAAATAAAAATCATAAATCAAACCATTTTTTTTGTCCAACTTTGGTACATATCAAATTTTTAATTTCAGTTTGCCAAATTTCTTCAATCTCTAAGGAACTTGACAAATAAAATGCAATCAATCATCAAACAAGAGTTTTAGATTTGCTTATTGGAGGACGTGGTACTGCTAGCTCTACATACACTTTTACTGTCAAATATCTCGTTGAGTTACCTGAAATTTACCATGGAGTTTACAATGATGTATATTATGCACCAACAAATATGAGAGATCTTTGGGATACATACTTTGAGGTAACGTTTGAATATTTCAAAGAGAATTAAAAACTTGAGTTATACTACATGTTGCCAAAATTTTGAAAAATTTGATTTTTTTTTTCTTGGAGAGCATGGAAAAAGCATTAGTTCATATAATATTCCAAACATCCATATTGATATAATAACATGGACAATAACTTTTCAACAGATACAAGATAAAATATCAATAAAAATACATCTGGAAGAGTATGAAGCACAAACTAAAGTTGAATCATGAACAATATAAAATTTTTTTAATGATCTTATATTATATATAAATGGACAACAATTTCTTTATTGATGGGTCAAGTGGAACACAAAAAAAATAAAATTGTACAATGTATTGTTAGCTTATTTTAGATCCAAAATTATAATAGTATTTGTAACTATGATATCTAGAGTTGCTACCACAATAATGTCAGAGGGTAAAACAATATATTCTCGTTTCAAAATACCAATAGATGCAAATAAATAATGTATGTGCACTATTTCCAAGCAAAGTGGGGTTGTAGAGATATTTCATAAAGAATAACTATTTTTATGGAAAAAACACCAATTGCGAAATGATGGGCTATTAAGAATGTTGACAAATTATTAAAAACCGTAATAAAAAATGATGAGGATTTTCGTGGAAAAGTAATAATTTTTTATGGAGATTTGAGACAAGTATTACAAGTAATTCTTAGCCCAATAATCTATTAAACTATTTCTGCAAATTTGGTGAAATCATATTTGTGGTCCAAAATAAAAAAAAAGTATTACTTTATCAAGGAACATGAGTCAATGAATGATCCAAACTTTAGTATTCTTGCTTAAAATTAAAAATAGTGAGGAACCAAATGACACTAAATGTAAAATCAAAATTTCAAAAAAGATGATTATTAAGTTTGACTATAAAGAAAACTCAATATTATGACTTATTAGGGATAATTTCCCAACCTTTAATAAGAATGCTGACTCAATTCACTACATGACAAGCCGAATAATATTAAACGCAAAAAATGAGCACGTTGATAAATTGAATAATAAGTTGATCTTTATGTTTCATTGAAAAGCAAGAACTTTTAATAGTTTTATTGAAACTGTTGATGACATGAATAACTATCATAAAGATGATGATTTGAACTCTTTAACTTCAAATGGCTTGCATTCTTATAAGTTGACACTGAGAAAAAATTGTCGAATAATTCTTTTGATGAATTTGGACCAATCAAATGGATTGTGTAATGATATAAGAATGGTATATAGAACTTCATGAATAACGTCAATAATGTAAAAATTGTATTTGGACAATATATTGGAAAACATATTTTTATACTTAGAGTGCCACTTTTACCAGTTGAAAATGAAGGTTATTCATTTCAATTTAGATATAAATAATTTCGTATTAAACTTTGATTTGTCACGACAATAAAAAACCTCGAGAACAAACAATTCTAAATGTTAATGTCTATTTGCCTCATTCGGTGTCTTTCTTATGACCAATTGTATATTTCTATCTCCAAAGGAAGTTCAATGTCTATAATCAAAGTATTTATTAAACTAGACACCTCAAATGTAAGAGGAAAGATGTGAATTAAAAATATAATGTATAGACAAGTTTTGAGTGCAAATATAATTTTTTTATATATTATTAATAGTAACTAATATTTTATATACACAACATTGAAGAAAGATATATTATAGGACAAAATTTTGATATCTAACATTCATGTTATGTGAAAAAAAATTCAACATTCAATTTTTCAATCTCTAAAAAACAAGTATCGTCTAGAAAATATGAGCTCTAAGAGTGTCTTGTTTTGTTGTAATGTCATATCGATCAATAATTAGTTTATGAAATACTTTTGAATATTGTATTTTTTATTGATTATATTTTTAGTTAATATTTTTTATTCATAAAATATCTTATAATATCTTAATTTTTTTCAAATAAATTATGAATAATACAATTAATTTAATAGAATCATATGAATCACGTGCAACACACGTTTTACTTACTAGTAGACAAGAAGCATCGGTTTAATATTAACAGGGAGTGGACAGTTTCTCCTTTCTTTGGTGGTTGGTTATTTTAGACACCAAAAATCCATGGGAACAAATGGTTTTGAATCTAGGGATGGCAACATGATCCGTCCGTTTGGGCCGAATTTTAACATTATAAACGGGTTTGAGTTAGATATTGAGTCCTTCAATTTCCAACCTGACCTGACTCATTCTCGATTGTTTATTTTAAAAAAAATATTATATACATTTATATGATATTTTTAGAAAGTTTTTAATAGTATTATTTTTTAAAAAAATATAAATTTTAAAATTACAAAATAGATCCAACGGACTATCCATCAAGTTTGAGTTTGGATCTTTAAAAACTTATTAAGTTTCCAATCAAAACAAACTCAATAAGTAAAAGTACTACTTTTAATTGTCCAAGTGGCTTTTTAATTCTACATCAAAATAAAATCAGTTTAAAATGACTAGCTAATTAATTAGCACAATGCAAGTTTGTGTAACCGAAAGAGTACTATATGACAAAAAACTAATTTAGGATTAAACTGTGGGCAACCATGTTGCGTGTGCAAAGGCTTTAATAAATGAACTTTGTCAAATATAAAATGTAAGACCACATATTAATCAACTTCTGGTTCTTGGACTAATTTGAGACAGTCATGAGGAGTTGCCATTATCACCGGACATGGAAATCAAAAAGTGCTGCCAGAAGGCGCGGAATAAGCTCAAGGAACTCTTCCCTTGAGATAGTATATTGTAACAAGAAGAAAAAGGTGATATAGAATAACGAGAGAGAGAGGTGGTTCTTGTTTGCATGGCATGGCAGGAAATGCATTGACCAGGACCAAAAAAGCCGCAAAAGAACATAGGAAATGACAAAAATCCGGTAACTGAAACTGAGAACAGCAAAAACCAGGTGGGACTAAGAAGGAGAGAAAAGGCTTGTCCTCATGCTTAAAAAGCAAGATTTCATGGCTGTTTATCCTCACGGACAGTTGGAAAGATTCACTCTATCACAGGCTCTCGCAATAGTTCTTGCAACTAAGCTGAATTAATTAGGTTCGCATACATGACTACTTGAGTAATCTCTATGAACATGGCAGAAATCACAAATATAAATATGGAGATTGGATGCATAAAGTGGATGGCTTTCCTTTTAGCCAGCATGCCTCTGATTGCTGTAATTTCTTCAACGGAGCTGGAATCGTGGCAGGGTCACCACAGTTCACTGCAATGTTTGCGTTTGGCGATTCATTGACTGATCCAGGGAACAATAATTACTTGAATTCCTTAGCAAAGGCCAACTATGTGCCTTATGGAGTCGACTTCTATGAAGGGCCTTCTGGCAGATTTTGCAATGGAAAAACTGTCATAGATTACCTTGGTAAGTATTAGTCCATTCTGTTACTGCAACCTTTTTTAATCTGTATGCATAACCATCAAAGTTAGTGTACGAGAAAAATATGTTGGGAAAAGTGATCAAGTCACTTATCAGACCTAGCATTAATTCTTTGAACTGAATATTCTACTCCTCGCTATTGTCATCTGTTTCATATGTTCTGAAGGCAAAATAAATTGCAAACTCGTCTAATTACAAGAAATTCAGACTTACTCTTAGCCTTATACTATTCACAAATTGATGGCCTAGTTTTACATATTAATGCAAAGGTGAGGCAAAGTCTAACTAGCAAGTTCTCGTCCCCCAAAAGAAGATAGAACCGATGCGAATTACTACTAAAATTACTTTTTTGACACCGTATTTTCCAAAATTTTCAATAGTTCTGCTTTACTAATTTACAGTGCTTGTCAATCTGTAGGAGACATGTTTGGAAATTCTGTTCTACCAGCTTACACAAGTCCTTTTGCTACGGGGAAAAAATCTTTGGGGAGTGAATTATGCCTCAGCTGCAGGAGGAATTCTTGAAGAGACAGGACAAAATTTGTACTATAACTTTTTCTGGTTTGCAATCATAGCTTCATTTTTAGCATTTTCTTGTTGTTGATCATGTTGGTTCGCTATAATCGCAGGGGTATACGCAGCGGAAAATTAAAATTTTTATAAACATAAATTTAACCCCTTTGATTCGAAAGCGATTTTAACGATCGCGCTTATTCAAGTGAATATATAAATAAATATAAAATCGGATTATACCTTTCGTGCACTCCGGTTGTTGTAGGGAATGAAGCAATCAATTGCTTATTCTGGACTATCAGAACTCGCAGGGATCCAAGTGTCTCCCCTCTATCAGGTCCACGATACGGAAAGCAACACCAATCAAAAGGATTCGCTAGTATCCTTTTAATTGTTTACTAATCTAGAACCGGAGTATATTTTCAAAAACAATAAAGATTAATTCTTTAAGTTCTTGAAACAATAATATGAAGAAAATAACAAGAAACTGATTTTTTTTTTCCTTTTTTTTCTTTTCTTGAAGAGTAAAAATAGAAAACTTTAAACAAAATTTTTTTGCTCAAATTTTTGAATTGAATTATGTAATTTTCATCCCTCATATATATAGGCTGAAAATTTTAATCCTTTTCCAACTCTTGGAAAGTTTTTCTATTTTGAACTATTTCAAAACCTTATCTTGGAAGGATTCCAAATCTTCCAAGAACTCTTTTTTTTTCTCTTCTATTGTATGTGGACTAATTTGAGACTACATTAATCATCAAAATTGTCTACATATATTGTTGATATTAATTTGAACTCTTCAAATAATATCAAGATAGATATATATATATATATATAATAATTATAGTATAATAAATCTTAGTGGCCTATTTTATCCTATAAAATTGGTCACTATATTTATTTATCTATAAATATGTTAATTAAATAAATCATATTTATTTAATTTATTCTCTTCATACTTTAGTGGGCTTCTTAAGTGATCCACATTTATTTTGGGCTTGGACTCAAAAATCCTCAAATCAATTCAATTGATTCAATCCCAATTTAATCAATCCAATTGATTAATTTAATTTACTCCAATTGGGCTTCCTAATCAAATTAGGTCCAATTAAATAATCCAATTACTTAATTGAATAATTTAATTTAACTATTAAATTAAATAGAACCCTTAATTAATTAATTGATCAGTATTAATTAATTAATTTCCAACCATTGGATAAAATCTAAAATTAAAAATGTTACTTTCCATAAAAATGTGTGACCCTCTTAAGTTCACTACTAAGCTAGTAGTGGGTTTGCAACATTTGCAACTTATGAATAACAATTATTCCAATTAATTAATCCGCTTGGAATCAACTCCTTAATTCCAAGAACCTCACTATCCATGAAAACACCTAGCAAGTAATCATGGCAAACTAGTCTTAGGTGAAATAGCGAGTAAACCTATTTCAGTTGCGAGTACCATACACGTACGGTCCTTTCGACAGCTAATCTCCTGATTGAATCTAAGGCATGGATTATAAGTCGAAACCCTAAATGATTCAATTATTGTGATCCCATTTCAAGTTCCAATGATTCTTGATGAATCACAATTCATTCTGCCTTGGCCAAGGTCTTTGAATCACGAACTATGAAAACACAGGAGATTCCCTTATTTAAAAAGACAAGTGTCGAATTCTATGTTGGCCACTGACAAACCTCCATGCACACCAGTGCAACACCCAACATACCCCCTTTGTGATTGTCAAGCAATCAGAAGATATATCAAAGTGCTGCAGGATGCACACAAGGCTACCATCGTGCCTCAAGTCTGAGGACTAGTCGTGTACTATCGCAACACAGAAATTCTTATTTCGACGGGCAAAGCCTCCAACTAAGAATTTCTTGCGGGCCATATTCGGTGTACTTGTTCCCTAACAAGCACCCACATATATGCACTTACGTCTCTACGCTAATGCCAATGGAATGTGACATCCTCGTCTCACGAGCATGCATTATATGTACGAGTCTTACTGAGCTATTTGATGTCCCATCTCAAAAAGCTCTCGACTCGAACTTATTTAAGACCAAAGCCTTAGGCATGTTCCATGATCGCCATCATATGCGCGACCATGCCCCGTAGCTAAATTTGGTCTAAGGACTTTATCTAATGTGTAGAAATAAAAAATGCAAGACATAAGATAAAGAAAATGTCTTTTTATTAATATGATTTCCAATAAGATTGTCTTTACAAAAGCAAAAGAGTATAATACACCCAATCTAATTGGGGCGTTGAACATCCTACTCTAACAATCTCCCACTTGCCCTAGCCAATTGCCCATGTATCTAAAGCCCATCTTCTCAAGATGTCCGTCGAATATCTTCTGTGCTAAGGGCTTAGTAAGTGGGTCTGCTACATTTTCTGCTGAGGCAACTCGATCCACAATGACGTCGCCTCTACCAATGATCTCTCTGATCAAGTGATATCGTCTCATTATGTGCTTGGATCTTTGATGAGATCTTGGCTCTTTTGCTTGCGCAATAGCTCCATTATTATCACAGTAAATCATAACTGGATCAATAATGGAAATTACATCCAACCCTTGGATGAAATTTCTAATCCAAACAGCTTCTTTTGCTGCATCTGATGCAGCAATATATTCAGCTTCGGTGGTAGAGTCTGCAGTCGTCTCTTGCTTGGAACTCTTCCAACTGATCACCACCATTCAAGGTGAATATGTATCCGGACATGGACTTTGAGTCATCTATATCGGACTGAAAACTAGAGTCTGTATATCCCTCCAGTTTTAGTTCTCCATTGTCGTATATCAGAAAGATATCCTTAGTCCTTCTCAAGTACTTGAGGATCATCTTAACGGCTTTCCAGTGTTCTTCTCCTGGATTGGACTGATATCTGCTTGTGACACTCAGAGCATGTGCTATATCAGGCCTTGTACATAACATTGCATACATTATGCTCCCTATTGCAGAAGCATAAGGTATGCGAGCCATCTTTTCTCTCTCTTCAGGTGTCTTAGGAGACATAACTTTAGAGAGTGAAACCCCATGACTCATAGGCAGAAATCCTCTCTTGGATTCCTCCATGCTAAACCTTTTTAGCACTTTGTCTATGTACATGGACTGGGATAGTCCGATCATCCTTCTGGATCTATCTCTATAGATCTTTATCCCTAGGATAAAAGATGCATCTCCCAAGTCCTTCATGGAAAACTGATTAGATAACCAAGTCCTCGTTGACTGCAACATCCCTACATCATTTCCAATGAGTAGGATGTCATCAACATAGAGCACAACAAATGTAACTCACTCCCACTAACCTTCTTGTAGACACATGGTTCATTTGGGTTCTTATGAAAGTCAAACGTTTTGATCGTTTCATCAAACCGGATGTTCCAACTCCTCGAAGCTTGTTTGAGTCCATAAATGGATCTCTGGAGCTTGCAAACCTTTTGCTCGCTCCCGCTGGATATGAAGCCTTCTGGCTGCTTCATATAGATCTCTTCTTAATGTTTCCATTAAGGAAAGCGGTCTTCACATCCATTTTCCATATCTCATAGTCATAATATGCAGATATGGCTAACAGTATCCGTATGGATTTAAGCATCGCTACTGGTGAAAAAGTTTCCTCATAATCAATTCCTTGCTTCTGAGTATAACCTTTTGCTACCAATCGTGCCTTATAGGTTGCTACCTCTCCATCTACTCCAAGCTTCCGCTTGTAGACCATTTGCAGCCAATGGGAACAATTCCCTATGGTGGGTCCACCAAAGTCCATACCTTGTTGGAGTACATAGAGTCCATTTCGGACTGCATAGCTTCTTGCCACTTCTTCGAGTCGATGTCAGACATCGCCTCTCCATAGCTTCTTGGATCATTATCCAAGGGGAGTCCCTCTTCTTTGTTCTCTAACAACAAGTTGTACCTCTTAGGTACCCTTGAGACCCTTTCGGATCTTCGAAGAGATTGTGCCTTAGAGGGTCCAGCATCAGCTGGTGTACCATTTACTGCGTCAGTTGGGGTGTTCTGTGGTTCTTGAACCTCTTCAAGTTCTACGACATTGACACTTCCATCTGAAAGAAATTCTTCTTCAAGGAAGGTAGCATTCCTCGAAACAAACACCTTTTGTTCCGTGCACATCATAGAAATAGTATCCAATAGACTCCTTTGGATACCCCACAAACTTGCATAAGCTGGATCTCATATCCAACTTATCTCCCACTAGCTGTTTCACATAAGCAGCACACCCCCATACCCTAAGGTATTTTATAAAGGTGTCTTTTCATACCACATCTCATATGGTGTTTGGGGACGGCTTTAGATGGCACCCTGTTTAATAGGTATGCCGCCATTTCTAAGCATAGCCCCAGAATGAAAGAGGTAATGAAGTGAAGCTCATCATAGATCTAACCATGTCCAACAAGGTTCGATTCCTGCGTTCCGCAACTCCGTTGAGTTGGGGAGTAGCAGGAGGAGTCCACTGTGAGAGAATCCCATTCTCTTTTAGATAATCTAAAAATTCTGTGCTTAAGTATTCACCTCCTCGATCAGATCGAAGAGTTTTTATACTTAATCCAGTTTGTTTCTCTACTTCAGTTCTGAATTCTTTGAACTTTTCAAATACTTCAGACTTGTACCTTAAAAGGTACACATAACCATACCTAGAGAAGTCATCGGTAAAGGTTAAGAAGTAGTTATAGTTCCCACGGGCACTAACATTTAGTGGCCCACATACATCTGTATGGATCAAATCCAATAGATGCTTGGCTCGCTCCACTTGTCCAACAAATGGAGATTTGGTCATCTTTCCTTTGAGGCAGGATTCACAAGTTGGTAGTTCTTGCTCTCTCGTTAGATCAAGCAATTGTGCCAATTTGTTAATTCTTTTCTCAGAAATATGTCCTAATCTTGCGTGCCACAGGCTCATTGAACTATGATTATCTAATTTTCTTTTATGTTGTTGAATTGTGAAAATGGGGTTATGGGGAGTAATAGTATATAAACAATTCGTCAAAAACCAGAATATATAAAATCAGAATGTTTGAAAATGGAACAATTTTCATTCTCAATGGTAAATCTAAAACCTTCTCTATCCAAAACTGGAATAGAGATAATGTTCTTAATAATATCTGGAACAAAAAGAGATAATTATTTAAAACTATTACATAACCATTCTCTAAAGCCAGATTAACGGTCCCTATAGCTAATGCAGCAACTCTTGCTCCATTTCCCATCCTAAGGACCGTTTCTCCTCCATCCAGCTTCCTACTTCTTGCCATCATCTGCAAATCATTGCAAATATGTGAGCCACAACCGGTATCTAATACCCAAGAAGTATTGTTAACCGACAAGTTAACTTCAACAAAATATATACCTGAACTCTTCAGGCTTGCAAGATACTCCTTGCAATTTCTCTTCCAGTGCCCTGGTTTGCCGCAGTAATGGCACTTGTCATTGGCTTGAGAAGAAACCTTTTTGACACCGCCCTTAGCTTTCAGCTTGTTGGGTTTAGAGAACCCTTTCCTTTCTTCTTTCTTTCTTGGGCTTTTTAGCCTTTGATCCGAAGAAGATCCAACAAGCAGAACCGGCTTGTCCTTTTTCATGGTGGACTCAGCCGTCTTTAACATGTTCACAAGCTCAGCGAGACTAGTCTCCATGTTGTGCATGTTAAAGTTGACAACAAAGGTGTCAAATGATGGAGGCAGAGACTGCAGCAGAAGGTCCGTATAGAGTTCGTTCTCCATAACGACTCCAAGGGACGCCAGCCTTTCAATAAGGGCTATCATCTTCAATCCATGATCATGGACTGAAGAGCCCTCAGTCATACGACATCTGAAAAGCTCTTTTGAGATCTGATATCTCGTCTGCCGAGTTCTTTCACCATACAACTCTTGTAGGTGAATGAGGATCCCATAGGCAGTATCTTGATCCTCATTCTGCCTCTGCAGCTCATTTGACATCGATGCCAGCATGTAGCATCGAGCCTGCAGATTGTCATCAACATGACGTAAATAACCTGCATAATCCTCTGAAGTAATATCCTCCGGTGGTACCGAAGGAGGCGCAGTGTCGAGGACATATGCCCTCTTCTCCGACTGAAGAACTATCTTCAGGTTTCTTAGCCAATCGACAAAATTAGGTCCAGTTAATTTATTTTGTTCAAGGATTGTTGCAAGTGGATTCTTTGCCATTTTAGTAGAATAATCTACAAAATATGCACGAAGCAGAAAATGAGTAAACTATGGGAAAAACATATTCATTTAATATAAGGTCTTTAATACTAAATGTCTCCCACTATTTTCTTCGAATTCCATCACCCCTAATGGAATTTCGGAAAATCAAATTTCCTAGTGAGCTTGAGGTCCAATGAAAATATTTCACACCCCAATTTTATGAGCCCATGAAATATTTTTATCGGTAGTCAACTCTTTGACGATTGTATCACTATACAACCCTCAAGTTTGTTTGCCTCACCTCTTCTTATATACCCCAATTTTATGAGCCCATATGGTACTAAGTGTCAAAAATACCCATCAAACTTTCGTGTAGATAGAGCATCAAGATGTCCCACGACTCATGGTCAACATAATGACGATTCCATCCCACGAGCATCTCTATGCTTGGTAGAGATCACAGCTTTCCAACACAAGACCACCCCACGACTCATGGTCAGTGATCAAGTGCGGTAGCGGTCGTCATGTCTCTATCTTTGATGGTAGGCATGGAACGATAGGTCCTACCTAACTTGTCCATTTTTGTTTGAAATCGAATTTTCAAAAAATTCTTTTACTTAATTTTAATAAATTAAGTGGGGTTTAATTTTATCCAAGACCTCATCATAATTTAAATTATGTTGGTTATTTAATGCATGACATCATAATATCATTCCACAAGCAAAAGCATTAAATAAAATCCTAAGCATGCATCTAATACATACTTAAATAAATGGATGATCATGAACCAGTCCTATGCGGTCCATTTGAGCCAAAAATGGACCTAAGGTCAGTCTAAGGGTAATAAAATGGAATAAAATATTTATTACATAATTATCCCATACAATCATGGGCCTTCTTTTTATTCTCCTTCGTCTTCCAAAGAAAAGAAAAACCTTACCATCTATTCTACTCTCTTTACAGAAAATAAAATAACTTACATAAATGAAATAAGAGGCTCGCAGACCCCATTTTTAAAACCAAAAAATATTAAATAAAACCAATCACATTGGTCCAATGGCTCATGATCATCCCATACATGCTCATAATTAACATCATATGTAATTATCAAAATATGTAAATTTACCAAATTGTTAAACGCAATTTTTCTTTTAACTTGGTATAATTTTTAATTGCTTGAAAAATAATTTTCTTTGAATAACAATTTTTCAGAAATAATTAAAATTAACATTTAATTTTAATATTCCAAAAAAAAAAAACGACCCAGAACGACACGACGAGCAGCACCACTGCTGCGCGTCGGGCGCCAGCGCCGCTGTCGGGTGCGGAGCGCGGTTGACGGGCGCAACTGCCGGGTGCCACCCGCGCAGCCGTCGGGTGTCTGACACCCGACGCCGGTGATTTTTTTTTTCTATATATTATTCATATTTAAACAATTTAAATAAGCAATTAAAATTTTTCTAAAATATGCAAAATCAATTTTACATAATTAACATGAATTTAAATAATTTAAAAACATGTATTCATAAATCCAAAATTCACTAAATAAGCGAAACCGTGGCTCTGATACCACTGTTGGGTTCGCTATAATCGCAGGGGTATACGCAGCGGAAAATTAAAATTTTTATCAAACATAAATTTAACCCCTTTGATTCGAAAGCGATTTTAACGATCGCGCTTATTCAAGTGAATATATAAATAAATATAAAATCGGATTATACCTTTCGTGCACTCCGGTTGTTGTAGGGAATGAAGCAATCAATTGCTTATCCTGGACTATCAGAACTCGTAGGGATCCAAGTGTCTCCCCTCTATCAGGTCCACGATACGGAAAGCAACACCAATCAAAAGGATTCGCTAGTATCCTTTTAATTGTTTACTAATCTAGAACCGGAGTATATTTCAAAAACAATAAAGATTAATTATTTAAGTTCTTGAAACAATAATATGAAGAAAATAACAAGAAACTGTCTTTTCTTGAAGAGTAAAAATAGAAGACTTTTAAACAAAATATTTTTGCTCAAATTTTTGAATTGAATTATGTAATTTTCATCCCTCATATAATAGGGCTGAAAATTTTAATCATTTTCCAACTCTTGGAAAGTTTTTCTATTTTGAACTATTTCAAAACCTTATCTTGAAAGGATTCCAAATCTTCCAAAAACTCTTCTTTTTTCACTCTTCTATTGTATGTGGACTAATTTGAGCCTACATTAATTATCAAAATTGTCTACATACATTGTTGATATTAATTTGAACTCTTCAAATAATATCAAGATAGATATATATCATATACATATAGTATAATTAAATTTAGTGGCCTATTTTATCTTATAAAATTGGTCACTATATTTATTTATTTATAAATATGTTAATTAAATAAATCATATTTATTTAATTTATTCTCTTCATACTTTAGTGGGCTTCTTAAGTGATCCACATTTATTTTGGGCTTGGACTCAAAAATCCTCAAATCAATTCAATTGATTCAAATCCCAATTTAATCAATCCAATTGATTAATTTAATTTAATTTAATCCAATTGGCTTCCTAGTCAAATTAGGTCCAATTAAATAATCCAATTACTTAATTGAATAATTTAATTTAACTATTAAATTAAATAAAACCCTTAATTAATTAATTGATCAGTATTAATTAATTAATTTTCAACCATTGGATAAAATCTAAAATTAAAAATGTTACTTTCCATAAAAATATGTGACCCTCTTAGGTTCACTACTAAACTAGTAGTGGGTTTGCAACATTTGCAACTTATGAATAACAATTATTCTAATTAATTAATCCAATTAATTAATCCGCTTGGAATCAACTCCTTAATTTCAAGAACCTCACTATCCATGAAAACACCTAACAAGTAATCATGGCAAACTAGTCTCAGGTGAAATAGCGAGTAAACCTATTTCAGTTGCGAGTACCATACACGTACGGTCATTTCGACAGCTAATCTCCTGATTGAATCTAAGGCATGGATTATAAGTCGAAACCCTAAATGATTCAATTGTTGTGATCCCATTTCAAGTTCCAATGATTTTTTATGAATCATAATTCATTATGCCTTGGCCAAGGTCTTTGAATCACGAATTATGAAAATACAGGAGATTCCCTTGTTTAAAAAGACAAGTGTCGAATTCTATATTGGCCACTGACAAACCTCCATGCACACCAGTGCAACACCCAGCATACCCCTTTGTGATTGTCAAGCAATCAGAAGATATATCAAAGTGCTGCAGGATGCACACAAGGCTACCATCATACCTCAAGTCTGAGGACTAGTCGTGTACTATCGCAATACAGAAATTCTTATTTCGACGGGCAAAGCCTCCAATTAAGAATTTCTTGCGGGCCATATTCGGTGTACTTGTTCCCTAACAAGCACCCACATATATGCACTTACATCTCTACGTTAATGCCAATGGAATGTGGCATCCTCGTCTCACGAGCATGGATTATATGTACGAGTCTTACTGAGCTATTTGATGTCTCATTTCAAAAAGCTCTCGATTCGAAACTTATTTAAAACCAAAGCCTTAGAGGCATGTTCCATGATCGCCATCATATGCGCGACCATGCCCCGTAGCTAAATTTGGTCTAAGGACTTTATCTAATATGCAGAAATAAAAAATGCAAGACATAAGATAAAGAAAATGCCTTTTTATTAATATGATTTCCAATAAGATTGTCTTTACACAAAAACAAAAGAGTATATATACACCCAATCTAATTGGGGCGTTAGCCATCCTACTCTAACAGATCAATGGGCAGTAAAATGACAGGGTGAAAGATTCAGCTTGTCAGAACAAGTTGAGAACTTTGAGAGCACGTTGAATCAATTGAAGAGCCAAATGGAAGATGAAGAATTGAGCAATTATTTGACTAAGGCACTAGTTATAATGGCCCTTGGTAGCAACGACTACATCAATAATTATCTGCAGCCTTCATTTTACACCACCAGCTACATCTACAGCCCTAAAGACTACGTGGATCTTCTCATTAATCGCTATACAAGGCAAATTTTGGTCAGGCTACTTGAATATCATAATTTCACTTGTTTAGTCTTTAACTAAATTATCTACTACATGTAAATAATGGACCTTTCTTGTAGGCACTTCATAGCTTAGGCCTCAGAAAATTTTTTCTGGGAGGGATTGGACCTCTTGGTTGCATCCCTAATCAGCTAGCCACCGGTCTTCCTCCACCAGGAAAGTGTGTGGCCTACACAAACGATGTCGTTGGGATGTTCAACAAGCGGCTTGAATCTCTTGTTGATGAGCTCAACAGCAAGTATAATGGGTCTATTTTCACCTATGGCAATACTTTTGGAGCATTCATTGACATACTTAACAATGCCAAGACTTATGGTAAGAAGCATGAACTACATCCTACCCCTTTTATCATCAAGAAGATCTAATTCTGATGCATATTTTCGTTTTAATAGTTTTCTTGCTGAGGCTAATTATCTTGCAGGATTTAGTGTAACAGACAGAGGGTGTTGTGGAATTGGAAGAAACCGAGGGCAGATAACATGCCTTCCATTTTCTGTCCCATGCAATAACAGAAACCAATATGTGTTCTGGGATGCTTTTCATCCAACCCAAGCAGTGAATCAGATTCTGGCTCGGCGAGCTTATTCAGGCTCTCCATCAGATTGCTACCCAGTAAATGTACAACAGATGGCACTACTGTAAAATGTTCTCTTTGAGTTTACTTCTTATGTTTATGTGATAAAATAAAGCACATACATCTTTAAGTATCTGTGCCTTAAAACAGTTAGGCATCCCTAACCCCCACAAAAGAAACTGGTGCTAGAATTTTTATAGTATCTTACTGTCTTTGTACCAGTAGTACAGTACAATTAAGCTGCAGTAAACATCACATTCTTTCTTCTATTCCAATGCCAAAAGTAGTAAAGAGATTCTTTCCCGTATGTTTTTGCACTTGGGAGTTAGGTCAATACAGCTAGCAAAGTTTGAAGGCTAAAATACCTACAGACTCTGCTCAAGTAGGAAACTAGATAAGAATTATGCAAGCCGTACTCAGTTGCTAGCAGCTATTGAAAAGGGCTCAATTGAATTCCATTCATCTATTGGATAACTAATTTTTACTAAGCGTAATGCCTATATAAACACTGACTTCGAGTTGAGGAGAGACACAACAGAAACAATAGCAAGAGAATTTGTACCTAAACAGGAAAAGTAACATAGTAAAGATCATGGAAGCTCATCTGTCAATTCTGCTGTTAATCAGTGCGGCATGTTTCATAGCTCTTTCGTCCATTGAAGCAACAGCAAAGCCACAATTTACAGCAATGTTCGTATTTGGTGATTCATTGAGTGACCCTGGAAACAACATTTATTTCGTTCAGAGTGGAGCAAAAGCCAACTATTTGCCTTATGGTATTGATTTTGATAGAGGACCTACTGGAAGATTCAGCAATGGGAAGATCCTAGTAGACTTTCTTGGTATTTATTAAGTCAAATTTTTCTTGACATTTTTTATCTTGTGATCATTTAGCTCACATTTTCAATTATAAAATTATTATACTTAGAGCAATTCAGCTTTCAGCTAATATTAGTTCTCATTCACCCTTCATTATCTTAAAAACTATTTCTTCAAAACTTCTTTGTCATCATCACTCTTCCTTATACCATCCTGTCAACACCTACAAGCGCATTTCCAATAACTGCTAATGTTGATGAATTAAGTGAACCATAACCAGAAAGATAGAAAGTTTACAGGATAAAGAGAACTCTTTGGCAGAGAAAATTCTAGCTGTCCATGTATCATATCTCCGAGATTCAATAAGAGGATGATACACATTGTCTTAAATAAAAAGATAAAGCCACAGAAGAGAAGTGAAAAAATCACAGCTTTCAGCTTGGAATGAGTGGGTTTTTCAACAGCTACACAAGAATTTTCTCAACCACTAGTTTACAACTATATTTTTTTCCCTTTCCATGCAGGTGAATTATTCGGACTTCCTCTGATTCCATCCTATGCAGATACAATTGCCAAAGGTGCCGACATTCTATCAGGAGTAAATTACGCTTCAGCTGGGGCAGGAATTCTTGAAGACACAGGATATGCTTTTGTAATGTCCACTTCACATACCTATATACATATATGTTTTGATACTCTGTTGACATTACTCATAACAAAAGTAAAATGTGAAAATATGAACAGGGCCGTGTGATCCCTCTAAGTGAACAAATTGACAACTTCAAAAGGACCTTGAATCAACTCAAGAACCAAATGCAAACGGAGGAATTGAGCAATTATTTAGCAAAGGCCATCGTATTTGTGGAAATGGGTGCTAATGATTACCTTAACAACTATTTGTTACCTCCACTCTACAAAAGTAGCCTCATTTATAGTCCTCAACAGTTTGCTGATCTCCTCATAAAGCTCTACAATGGGTATATATTGGTAAGGCTGCTGATGTTTATGTGTAGTTCAATTACTATCAGCTACATATATGCAGTTATCTTAATTTTACACTAAGGAAATGTTTTATGCAGGAACTTCGTAGCTTGGGCCTCAGAAAGTTCTTCATACCAGAGGTTGCGCCTATTGGTTGCATACCTTTTAAAGTGGACAAAGGCCTTGCCCCTCCGGGAGAGTGTGAGTCCACCTCAAATGATTTGTGTGCAAATGTTCAATTCGCGACTCGGATCTCTTGTCTATCGCCTCAATTCAGACTACCGGGGATCTGTATTCATCCTTGGTGCTTCTTTTCAAATGTTCATTGACCTGCGTGACAATGCTGATGCTTATGGTAAGAACAAGACTTTTGTATTAATGAAAAAGTTGAGACATTTGTTGTATATCTTGAAAAAACTATAGACACTTGACTATCTGATGCATGTGTGGTGACAGGGTTCAAGGTCAAGGATAAAGGTTGTTGTGGGGTTGGAAGTAATAACGTAGGCAAACAGCTCTGTCTTCCAAATTCAGTGCCATGTTTTAACAGAGATGAGTACCTCTTCTGGGATTATGCTCATCTTACTCAAGCTGCCAATAGAGTTCTTGCTCATCTAGTTTACAACAGCACCTCCTACTGTTTCCCTGTGAGTATTCAGCAAATGGAAAAAAATGAGCCTGTCGATCATCCAAGTTTGCTTGCTCAGAATTGGCAATCACTTGAATACTTCTGCCAAGTTAGGCTTTTGTGAATGGGATTGGGGATGGGATACCACATCTATTTGCACTGGCTATTTTTTTAGCTTCTGTTTCATCTTTTGGAACATTTTGATGTTATCTTAGTCCTAGAACTCCACTAATAATATGTTTGGATCTTTGGCAACTTTTGTAATCTTAGAAGTGTTATAATAATAGACAAGAAGCATTTTGATTGTTATCTAGTCCTTGAATTGCACCAATAATATGTTTGGATCTCAGTCCAACTTTTGTAATCTTAGAAGTGTTACAATAACAGACAAGAAGCATTTGTTTAATATTAACAGGGAGTGGACAGTTTCTGCTTTCTTGGTGGTTGGTTATTTAGACACCAAAAATCCATGGAAACAAATGGTGCTTGCTTTATTTGAATCTAAGGCTGACTACAGAATCCGGGTGGATTTTAATATTATAAACGGGTTTGAGTCGGATATTGGGTCATTCAATTTTAAACTAAACCTGACTCATACTCAACCGTTTATTTTCTAAAAAATTTATTATATATATTTATATGATATTTTTAGAAATTTTTAATAATATTATTTTCAAAAAAATATAATTTTTAATATTTTTAAAATTATAAAATAGATATAACGGACATCTATCGAATTTGAGTTTGAATCTTTAAAAACTTATTAGGTTTCGAATCAAGACAAACTCTATTCGATCCATTATTATCCCGGTTTATTGCAGACCAATGCATGCACGCTACTTTTAATTGTCCAAGTGACATTTTAATTATACATCAAAATAAATCAGTTTAAACTAACTAGCTAATTAATCACCACATTGCAAGTTTGTGTAACCAAAACAGCACTATTTGACAAATAACTAATTTAGGATTAAACTGTGGGCAACCATGTTTAATAAATTAACTTTGTCAAATATAAAATGTAAGATCACATATTAATCAACTTAATTCAATGAGTTATGGGGGAAATATAACTCATGATTATAAATTCGCGCCAAAGTTAAACAAATGATTATATTTGATAATTAAAGGGATATATTTAGGTAAAAATATTTAAAAGACAAAAAAATCAAATTCTAACAATTAACAACGCTTAAGTTTTGCAAGACACGTGAGACGTGACAAAATGATAAGATATATCAAGAGTGCATTAAATGATGTTTTTGTGAAAGACATTATTTTTACCACATATTTAGTGCAACAATAAATTGGTACATCATATTCCACTTTCTTGGGGGATATTATTTACCCAAGTTATACAAATGTACGTGTTGAAATATAGTATTTTACTAACTCATATATTTATGATTTATTTATGAGTAATAACTATTAAAAATGGTATTTGGTTGATCTTATAAAATTTTCAAAATATCTTATAAATTTTTAAAAAATATTTGATGATTTTTTTCTAAAAGAACTTATAAGATCCCAAAAAAAGTTATTTAAAAGCTTATAAACTCTTAAAAAAAAAAGTACTTTCACCTCATCTTATTTTCAAATTAAAATTTTATTTTTACAAACTCATTTAATTTTAATAGTTTTAATTACAAAATTATCATTACTAATATTTTAAAAACTCTATAATCTTATTTTATTCAAATACTTCAATAACTTATTTTTAAAATAAAATCAAAATCTTATAAGTTTAACCAAACACCTTCTAAGCCAAGCTAACTACTGTTGCACTTATACTATATCTTCTTGAATTTTGCTTAGTTTTTGGCCCATAAGAATAAAGTGAAAATAAGAAATACGAAAATAAATACCATAATTATGTTTCTAAAATTTTGAATATAAATATTAAAAATAATAATAATAAATAGCTATTTTGATTTATGGTTTGTGCTCCAAATAAAAAAACTGAAACCAAACAAAAAATTGAAAATTTGAAAAATAAAAAAACAAAAATCAAATTGAATTTTTCTATTTGGTTTTGGTAGGAATCAAATTTTTTAATTCATTTTCAGTTGGAATCAAATTTTCGATTCCAATTCGATTTGATCGGTTAAGCAAATTATGAACACTCGATTTTTTGCAGCTATTGGATTATACTGGGGTTTTAATAACATTTATCAAATTTGAGGGATCAAGTGAAAATATCCCTATCCAAAACATCAAAAAGAAAAAAGAAAAAAAGGACAAAAAATAAAAATAAAAATAAAAGGAGAATCTGTGTCTAATTTGCTAGCCTGCGCGGCCACTCTCGGATTCCCAATATAAATCTCTCTCTCTCGCTCTCTCTCTCTCTGGATCGAAGATTATTGTTGAAGCATCAACCTTCAACCCTCTGTGTGGCGGCCGGACTGTTTTTGGCGTTATAATCGAAATACAAGTCTCGAGGGGGCAGTTTATTTTCGTTCTACGCACAAACAAGGGATATGGAGCCGCCGGCAATAGAAGGTGGTGGTGGCGGCGGCGGCGGTGGAGAAAGGCGCCAGCAACAGCAGCAGCAACAACCGGGCGTAGGGCAGATGCTGACGGGGATAATTAGGATAGCAGTATTCTGGTATTTCGCATCCAAGTTCTTTGGACCTAAGCGATCGCCTACTCAATCCTCTCACCAGATCTCCAATCTCTTTCACAAAGGGGAACCTTTGGTCCGTAAATTTTCTATAATTTTCCTTTTTTATATGCGTATGAGAATTTTATTTGAGTTGTGAGTATTCACACCAACACATGTATGGATATGTATGTATTACAGGTATGTGATTGATCATAATAAATACCAGTTCATGGACATAGATTAATGTATTTATCTGTGTAAAACTAAACTTTGCAAAAGTCAATGTCTGGCTTATGCCTCTGCTGAAACATTAAATATGCTTATGCCTTTTTGTGTCCGCTGGTAAAGTATGATTCTCAATACGGAATACAATTCAATTCAATTCATGAAGTGTTCATATTTTGGAGATGAAATTTTAATCTTATTGGGAAAATGTCAACCCAAAGTTTTGTGTTGTTTTGGTAAGTAGGAGTCTAGATCAAACTGTCTAACAAACTTCAATCCATTTTATTTAGTGGATCAAGGAATTAGAGGAAATAAATTCTCCAAAAAGAATATTCATAGAAATCAACCATTGGATAAGATTTTTGGTTCCTATGTTTGGCTCATTGGTATGTGTTTAAATTCACTGAAGTGCATCTGATAACCTTGAGATGCTGCTATGAGAGGATTATTTTGAAAACATGATGTTCAGTGTGCATATTTTTCTATTATTATTTTGTAATATACATATATATTGATGAAATAGTCATGCAAGCAACCTCATGATCTCCAGAAACTTGGCCTGGGCTATTAGTTTACTTATTTACTTTTTTTTCTCACACCCAGCAGGTGCTGGGGGTGGCTCACATGATATTGGGGACTTTGACACTAAATATCTTATTGTAAACAAGGAAAAAGGTTGATTTTTTGCTCGTTCGGTTAATGACGATACTTTAGTTTAATGGAAATCTACTATAGCCACACCAATTGAACCTTTGGTTGTTCCATTTTTCACATTAAGATGACAATCATTCTGGATTTCTGCCATCGTGTGTCCTCAAACTTGAAAATACTTTGTATTTGTTTTCAGGATATGTGGTTATACCTTGTATTTGTTTTCAGGATATGTGGTTATACCTTTCCGAGCAGAAGAAATTTAATGACTTTGGCAGTGAAGGAGCCCTTGTTTGGCAGGAGACAAATATACCTTATGCAGTTTGGACTGCAGAGAGTAGCAGAACTCTATCCTTGAAGTATTATCCTTCTGAGGTGTTGGTTATGCTAATGATTTGATTTCTTTCAGAATTGATCATTTCAAACTTATTGATTCTTATGTTTTTGGATATCACTACTGTATTCACTATGATCGTTATTGCCTTTTATTTCATTCTTGTTGCATGAAATTAACTACAAATTACTTTACCTGTTGTCTGATTCTTAGGCTTTAAAGAACAACGGGAGTCTTTATGCTCATGTTTTCTTTGCTAGGTCTGGCTATCCGCCAGATCCCAAGGATCCTGAGTACCAGCCATTGGCTGCTTTTGGGCGGACCTACCGTGAGATTATTCTACTTATTTACTTTTGGACCCGCGTCACTGTCTATCTGCAGTATTGTGGGTGTCTAAAATCTTATAAACTTTTCTTTTTATGTATAGCTGTGGTGATATCTTTGCCCAAGTCAAAGGCTGACAAGAGGAAGAGTCTGTTGGCGAACTCAAAAGACACTAGCGATGATGAAAGTGTTTCTGAGGTACCTAGTTTTATTTGTTGTTTACCTGATTCATTCGATACTTATATTGGTTCTGCATGTTCATTACTAGGTTTAGTGTAAATTTTTATTTTGAATGTTGAATTCTTTAGATGTTGAAGTTCTTTTCTTCTGTCATAGTATTAAGAAGTTTATGGCATTATGAAGAAATTGATTTTGCTTTAGGTAGCCAAAGATTCTCAAGTTGATGACAAAGAGGATGGACTGGTTGAATGGACTTCATATTGGAAGCCTAATATTACAATAAATCTGGTTGATGATTTCACAAGGTATAATTGTCTAAACATTTATCTAGAGATGATTATGAACTGTTTATTTTGGTCTAACTAATGCTACTGGCCTGAGTCCCATTAAAGCTGATGTAAAAGTGTATGGTATCTTTTCTTTTTGGTTGTTGTCGCCAAAGATCCACCCAATCTAGCTTTGTCAAGCCAAAATCATTTTGAATCAGACATATGGGAAACTTCAGCAAATATTGTAGGTACAATTGCATATAACCTAAAGTAATGGAAATTGGTTTGACCTGAAACTCTTCTATACATTTCTAGGCTGAGGCTAACTTGGGCCGCATTGTTGATTTTGGCTCAATATACCTGTGCTTTTCACACGCACACGCTGACACACAGACAAAGAGTTGGGGGGGGGGGGGGGAGCTGTGAGAGACAATGGAAGGGAGACAGATAGAAATTGCTGATTTTTCTTTTGTCCATGTGGAGCCTGCATCTTAGCAGCCATCTAACATGGCCTTTTTAGATGGAGTGTGGTTGAGAAAATAAGGTTGTTTTTCTATATTATGTAAGTGACAGTTTTCCTGTGTGATTTAGCTCAGAAGTAACTGTCAGAGAAACAAATGAGATGGATCCCAAAAAGATGGTAAATGCAGTTAAATATTAAGCTTCTAGAGGATTCTCCCAGAGAAATTTGCTGCAATGTTCTGTATGCAAAAAATAATTAAGTAGGAAAGTACAATGTCAATGGCCATAGGCTAAGTCAGTCATACATGGTTTGGCATATTCTATCTTTTGCCTTTACCTTAGTTGTTATATTAGCTGCAAGTGGAACAGACAGTAAATCTTTCTTACAAGATTCAGTTGTTCATATGGAAGTGCATGTTTCTATGGAGGTGATTGTAGGTGGAGCTCTTCCTGCAAGTGTTAAGAAGTTCTGTGCATCATGCCATAGCATAATGCAATAACTTTCTTCATGACTATGATGTTGATTAATATATGCTGGGCTTATGTGAACTGTTGTCAGCTCTTTCATGATTTTATGGCTGATAAGATGCCTATTTGAAAAATATGCTAATGTAGGTGTTTTTTGCAGATATCCTCAGAATGCAGTTCCCCCAAATATTGCTCCTTGTATCCTTGTGTTATCTCCACCTGTATGTACACACTCATTGTAGTTTGCTTGGCTTTTATCTCTAACTTTGTCCCCTCCTTGCTGTTCCTGTGAGTGGTTTAAGTTCTCATTCGTCTTCAATTATAGAAAACTTTGTGTTGGATTAATATTTAATGAAGGGTTCCTTGAAGACATGGTTGTTGTTTTGAGAAAAGCAGATACAAGTTTTCTAGTTTAGTCATATCTATTTTGGTTTTCTGTTAAACTTCTGTATACAAACTCATTTGCTATGGAGTGACTCCCAACAGTATAAAGTAGCAGTGCAATAAATACTTTTGATAACTGCAGTCTCCTGCTAAAGTTAGTTTGTCTTTTATTATGGACACCAGTTGCTTGGATGTGCCATATGTTCTTATACGGAGCTGGTGCTTATTGAGGACAATAAGCCTCCTTTTGGGAATCAATAGAACTCGATTATGATGAATCTGAACCAAATTTGACTCCAACCCGTTGATAGAAAATCTTTCATATTAAAATCCTCAACTGCTGTTGGCTCAATTGCTTTTATTGACTGGCTTAAATTTGAATTGAGGGATTTTCTGGTATAGGTGAAGTCCCATACATGATTTCATCAGAAAGGTCATGTACCTGTATCTTTGATATGATAAAAAGTGGTTTATTTTGAAATTAACCCTCTCCATATGAGCAATTTCTCTTCGTTCTATAAATGAGATGTGAGGATATTATATAATTTGATTCCAAAGATTCCCTTTACTTTCTTCTAAAGCTTCCATTGCAAGTCTACATACATTGCCATAAGTGATGATTGTGTTCCATATATACTTAGTGTTGGTTTAAAGTGGCTTCTTTTTATTTCATAGTGTGATACACTATTTGCTTCACAGACTCAACATCTTTTTTGTTCCATAGTGTTTTTTCTTTGTAATGATCCAACATGTGCCTACAGTGATATAATCACGATTGATTTACTAAATGAAGCTTATGCATTGACAATCGAAATTAAAATTTCCAGGACATATATGTTTACTATATTTTCCTGGTTCTTTTTGCTAGAAATGCACTTTTACAAGGAAACTTTTGATTTGTGTGACTCAGTGGCAGTTCCCATTGAAAACTTTTCTGGGTCCACCTCTGCTTGCAAGGTTTCATAACTTTCTAATGGTCATTCATGGCTGTCCAGTACATTTTAGGAAGAACTTTCATTGTTATAGTATTTGCAGTGTATCTGTAATTGGGTGGTTGATTCTTTATCTGAATTTAAATGACACGTTTGGCTGACAAAAACTTTGTATTAGCTATTCCTTGACTTAAATTCTAAGACTTGAACATTGAGCCTAGTATGGGAAACTACTATCCAATCATCTTCTTCAATGAGTTCTGGTTACTCCGAGATAAGTTAATACCAATAAATGAGACAGTGAATGAATTGCCACTGAATCTGGAGGTTGGTCCCATTAGCATGACAAAATGGCAACTATTCCTACAGATTGACCAGTCATTCCAGATTCATAGGAATTATGGGAGCATGCTCGAAGGTGAAGCTGATGAACTTAAGGTATGATTATTTTCTCTATGCTACGGGTTATTTTTCACTTGCGTTGCCAAATTAGGTATTATATATGTTTCTGAAAATGCACTTAAAGTTCAGTGGAAGAAATTTTCAAGAGTAATGCTTACGCTTGTTGCTAAGGTAGCTGGAGAATGTGAAGCTTTATCCTTAGGATGTTCAATAACTTGAATTTTGAGGCAATTTTTCTAGAAAAGAGGTTTGAAATTTGCATAATATGCAAAATAGTTTGTCTTCTTTGACAATATAGACTTGCATGCCTCCTAGAATTTGATAAGAGCCTGTGTCATCTGTTTGGAGTTTGTAATGTTTATTCATCGACTAGGAGATGATATTGTTTTAAGGACATTTAATGATTCAATGATATGCTTCTGCAGCTCTTTCTGAAGTAACTTTTCCACTATTAGTACATGAATATTTCAAATGGGTTTCTAATCATTTGACCTTTTCAACAGAGAGTTTTTCTGGAAGGAAATCCTTACCTTTTGGCTGTTACCATGGTTGTTTCAGTACTCCACTCTATATTTGACTTCTTGGCTTTTAAGAATGGTAATGACATTGGTTACCTTATTATGTGCACTTACAATGAACTTGCTTTTGAACCGACTGTTGAAGCATGTTAGATTGTTTGCAGATATTCAGTTCTGGAATAAAAACAAGTCCATGGAGGGATTATCTGCCAAATCTGTTGTTGTTAATTTCTTTTGTCAGCTAATTGTCTTCCTCTATCTGCTTGACAATGAAACTTCGTGGATGATACTTGCAAGTTCTGGTGTTGGCTGCTGCATTGAGTTCTGGAAAATTGGGAAAGCCATGCACATTGAGGTATGACTTTAAAGTGTATTTTGAAACTCCATCTGGACTTTATTGATGTCGAAGTTTAAGATACTTTGTACTTTTTATTACTAATGTTGTACTGGAACTGTCATCTTTAATTTTCTTTTCATCCAGATTGACAGATCTGGTAAGATACCAATGCTGAGGTTCCGTGACCGTGAATCTTATGCTCAAAACAAAACGAAGGAATATGATGATCTCGCAATGAAGTACTTGTCATACGTTCTCTTCTGTCTTGCTGCCTGTTTCTCTGTTTACTCTCTGAAGTACGAACGCCACAAGAGCTGGTACTCTTGGATCCTCTCATCCCTTACAAGCTGCGTCTACATGTTTGGTTAGCATCTCGATCCTGTTTTCAGCTTTTTTCTTTCTTTTTTCATTATTCCTACGTTGCTTTCAGCTTTGGCTTAACTTTAGTGTCAGTAAAATTGTTCTGCATCACGTTTCTGGTACAACATTCTAAGTACTGGCATAGCCTGGAAATCTTCAAGTCCTCACTGTCTCGGAATCACTTGACTTGAAATTTGCTTTTAATATCTGCACCCTACTGATTCCCACGATACAATAATGGAAATGTTCACTTTTGATGATATTGTTGGATTCCCTACTATATCGTTCAGAACTTGGGTTTTAAGAAGCATGAATACTATGACTTGTTTTACCTCATTGGAATTACGAGAAAGCAATCAGCTGAAAAGCTAAAAACAAATGTGTGATTAGGTGAATGAGATTCTTTTGATAAATTTCCTACACCTCTTTTCTTGATGAGTCCTTAAAGAAATGCTTTAATGTTATCAAAATAGTTGAAATGAAGTTTAGCGAGTTGTGAGATTTTAACAATCAGATGTTTCCCTTTTCGGTTATAAATCGGTGGTCTTAGAAATTAACCATATTTCGTTTTCTTTGCCAGGTTTTATTATGATGTGCCCTCAGCTGTTTATCAATTATAAGCTAAAGTCTGTTGCCCATCTACCTTGGAGGCAGATGACATACAAATTTCTGAACACAATCATTGATGATCTCTTTGCATTTGTTATTAAGATGCCGGCACTACATCGACTTTCAGTCTTCCGTGATGGTGAGTTGTGGATTGAAAATTTTGTTTACTTCTATTTAAAACATCTGAATCCGGGGTTAGTTATGCTGTAAACATCGCTGGTTGCATAAGTATAATTTCTGAGGTTAACTTGTCAATGCTAGCCTTTATATCTGAAAACAAGCCGTTGGCACTCAAGTTCGTGTGAGATGGAAGGAAGAATTTCTCATGAACATCCCAAATATGATTTAGATAGAGTGTTTAATGTCTGTTTAGAGGTCATTTAGGGCTGAAATAGTTACTAGAAGTACTGAACTTTGAGTGTTAAAGAATGAGATGAGATCAAATTATCACATAGCTGGAAAGGTTAATTTTCATACGCAGGATGGTAGCAGGAGAAGTGATAAAATGAGAGTCAGGTTAAGATTGGCTTGGAATATTTGAAAGAGAGGTTATAAGTCTCATATTGAAGAGAACGAAGACAAAAGAGAAGATTAAGGTTTGGGAGTCCACCCTAGCGCATATCTAGGAATACCCCACCCCCACTCTTCTCCTCCCGATGAAGAAAATAATATAAAATAATATAGCTTCATCAAGAGTTTGGGAAGACTCGGGGCCAAACAAAACAGAAGCAATTCTACAGCTGCATGCGTCTAAACTGGATGTGAAATACTAGTGACTCCTAATACGTAAAAGCTGTTGATTAATGAAATCCCAGTTCCTTGCCTAATTGAAAAAACCATACATTTACAGCCTAAGAATCTCAAGATACAGTAGTAAACTAATTTTACAGCAACACTTGGGTGTTGCTGATGGACATTGATCTTAATCAGATACATGAATCAGTAAATTTGGTAAATAGTATCTGATTAAAGTAAATCCTTGACTTAAGGCAGTATTATAGGTCATTCATAACAGTAGTAAACTAATTTTAGGCACACTTCTTATATTTGACATGAAGAGAAATAGTGTATCTGAGATAACGAATGATCACATTTGCAGTTACTCTTTTAGTAATTTGTAGATGTAACTAAGTTTAGGACTTACGACTTGTGTCAAACGTTTTATCATTGTCTTTGGTGATTTAAGGTTTGACGTAAAGTTTCTTATTGCTGCATGGTAAAATGAACTTTTGGAGTGTCACATGTGAGAATAAAAAACATGGTGTTTGTTGTGTCATGCTCTGTGGTGTCATTATTCGTCATCTGTGTTAGTCATAAATAATGTAGTATTCTGCAGTTTCTTATTTAGTTTCTTTTTCCTTGGTTTATGGATATAACCTTTCAACTTTTGCTGTGCAGATGTTATATTTCTGATATATCTTTATCAAAGATGGGTCTATCCGGTGGACAAGAAACGAGTAAATGAATTTGGGTTTGGTGGGGAGGATGATCAAGCCACAATTGGTACAGATGCGACAGAACAGAGGGAAGACGAGAAGAAAACTAACTGAGCTAGTCGTGATCAAGCAAATTGATATTGTATAACTCAAAACAGATTCGTTATCAGATTGTAGTTGTTTTCTTTGTTATAATTATGCCTATAGCCTACTGTTCCTGCAATGGGTGAAAAATATCTAACGACTGTTGCCTTGCCTATGTGCTTGCAACGGAGGAGAGGATTACCTCTAGGTATTTTTTTTTTTTTTTTTTGATGCATCATTGTATTTTACTTTTTGAGCTGAAAGGCACATTTCAGGTAGGTAAAACAAAGAGGTGCATCAAGAAAAGGAAAAGACGTACACATAAAAGAAGTGCACCCCTAAAGACTATGAGAAGGGACTAGAGAGTACTATGGTACAAGTTAGATTCTTTCTTCAATGACTTGAAAGACCATGATCATATTCAATGGCTTTCTTGCTGTTCTGTTCTTTGGCTACTTTGTTCTTGAACCATATCAGCTGTTTATTATCCTCACTCATTCGCTTCCTTTGATTCACAACCATTTCGTGGTATGAGATCATCTAATATTTCAGTTTGGATTTACCCAAGCATTTATTGGGCAGGTGAAAAACTACCATAACCAAAGCGCAAATGAATAGTGATTCAAAATGCCGTACCAGCAGACTAGAATGGAAAACGAATTATGACTTTTGATATTCCCAATTAGAATGGAAAATGAAATATGACTTTTGATATTCCCAAATAGAATGGAAAATGAAATACGATTTGAAATTCCCACAATGCTGGCCAGTTTAAGTTGCTCATTTCTTTCTTAAGCCGTAGACTTGCATTTCATATTTTCTGGAACACAAGCCTGTAGTTCCAAGCTCAACACAAGTTTGTAATATTTTTTTTCTGTATCATGTGCGCAAATGTGTACAAAATGTCACCACTGCATTATTTTTTTTTGATAAATTCGAATACTAGTTTATATGCACATCTGCATTATTATTTTTTGTAAGCTTTGATAGAACATCGTAAGAGAACTTTTATATCTTGAATAATAACAAGGCACAACAATTTTTTTACTGACATTAATACTCCAAAACATAGTGTAACTGGTAGGGCAAAATAACCTAGAAAACATCTTGAGAATTATTTTTGGCAAAACTGTTTTTTGTCTGAAAACATTTTACATAGCATAACCAAACGTGGCCTAAATTTTTTGTTTCATTAAGGGTGGTAACGTACAAAGTATAAAGTACAACGTACAAAACCCAAAACCTGTGCGCGGGAAAAAAAAAGGACAGCAAATAATGACCCACACCCAAATCCCAGCTTTTCTCTTGCTTCCAAAAACAAATTTCAAAAACACATACAGTGGAGGAGAGGGACAGAGCAATGGTGAGTACGAGAGGCAGAGGGAGAGGGAAAACTCAGAAGAAAAAAGGAGGAGGAGCAGGAAAGGGAGGAGGAGATGGAAACAGAGCAGAGTATGAAGAGTCTCGAGTACAAAGAATTAAACAAAACACGGAGAGAATGAAGAGCCTCGGCCTTTTTGACCTCTCCAAGAAACTCAAGCATCAATCCTCAAAACCGTCTTCTTCACTGCGTAAAATGAAGCCCACATCGACACCTTCTAATGATCCGCCCAGGCGCTCTTCTAGGTGTGAATTACTTTACGTAATATTACTGTTTATCAACATCAAGATCACGTTTTTTCTTTCCTTTGTTTGGTGTTTGAGGGAGGGAGTTGCTGATTTTCTTCTCACATTTGTGCCTCTGTGTCAATAGGTTTTTGATTACTCTATTTTTCCCTCGTTTTGATGTGGGTAAATGGGTTTGTTCAGGTTGAAAGACATGACTCGAGTAAGTTACTCGGAGAGGAAAACTCCGAAGGAGGAGGATTCGGTGAAGCACGTGGAAATCCATATACCAGAAGGTGAAAATCCTGAAATTTACACAGAGGAACACGAGAAGCTGTTGGGTGATTCTAAGGCTGTTTGGACTCTCTTTGTTGACGGATACGACGAAGACAGACAGCGCATATATGATCCTGTTGAAGGCAAGACTTGCCACCAATGCAGGTATCAATACGTTGCCGTTGCAATTCTTTGTCTGTTTATTTGATGATCGGTATGATTTTTGTGGAGCATGGTAATGAGCGTTAAATTATGGAATTATCATTTACCCTTAAAACCATCCTTGTGTGTAGAATCACTGCCGTCTGGATCTGTGGTTCTCAGCTCTTTCTTACAAGAGCAGTGTTATTTCAAAACTGAAGGATAATACTTCTGTAGGCTGAGCGGTGGGTAGAGGAATGGAAGGAAGGATATAATTTTGATTTTCTCGTTATGTACGTGGATGTATTATTTTCTCTTTTGGGGTGCATTTGCTGTGGGGTGAGGGGTTTTGGGGGAAAATTTAGAGTTCAATGATCAAGGCCAAATATATTTTTGCAGTTTGAATGGATTGTAAAGTGTAAGGTTTTAGTTCGATTGTTCTGTATGGAGGGTCCTTGTGAGATCAGTACTTATCTTTTAAGTAACTAGCAATGAGCTGAGCAACTATTTGCAGGGAGGCTAGGTTAAGGATCATAGTGCTACTGTTCCAAAAAAATAAAATGGAACCAGTAATACAACTTAACAATGCTAATCCTTAAGCTTGGAAGGATACTGATTTGTGTTTGAATTTCAATTCATGAACATGTGTAGTAATTAAATCTGTAGGCAGCGTAAGTAATGAGTTATTTCATTTCCAGGTACACATACTACAAGCTGTGCAATAGATGATCTTATTTGTGAGTTGTGGCCAATGCACACACACTCTGTTTTTACTAGTATTTCTAACTGTATTTGATGTGTTGCAACAAGAAACGTGCGATAAACTTGGTCATTTATCCAATATCTAATCAAAGTGTGTGCCTATGATGTGTGTTTGGTACTTATCGTGTCTCTATCATGATCCATTTCTTTCCATGAAGGAAAACGAGTGACAACTCAGGTAAGCTTAGTTGCTTACAAACCAAGCTCTTCAAACTAATATTATAACTTTACTGTCAAATTAACTATGTAACATACAGGTAGGAAGTTAAATTGTTAAGTACTTTTAGAACAATTAGACTTTTCACATTTCATCCATTGGAGGTCCTTTGAAATGCATCCTATGATGGGGCGTTTCTCTTATCTCATCTGTGTTTCTTATATATTGTTATCAAATGCGTTCTAGATCATGAAATGCTTGCACAATCATCTACTGTTTTACTGTACTTGTCATTTCTGTTTGCTAAGAGTGTTTTCTCAAGCCTTTCCATTTGATGAGCATTGTTACATTAATTTCCAGTTTTCACTTTTCACTACTTCTTTCTTCTTCCCCAAGTTAATGATGGATACAAATGACAAAAAATTAAATTTTGCAGACAAAAAACTCTAGGACATCACACTGAATGCAGCAAGTGCGAGATGGTCACGGGGCAGTTTTGTGGAGATTGCTTATACATGAGGTTTTTGGAATAGATACTAGCATTATGATATACTGTTGAACATGATTTCATTGTTATTTTATTTGCTTTTCATCTGAACCTACAACTACTGTGTTTCATCTTTATAGTACAATGTTCCATAAATGATTATGAAACTGATATGTTGCTCTTGATCTAGATAACAAAATTTATTTCGGATCATTATAAGAACATAAATATCTGGGATGTGGCATTGGAGAGAAATTTGATGTCCATTTGTTGCTTGATTCATGCATGGTCCTTTGACCCTTAATCCTGGTAGTCTGATTTCATATTACTGTTGTCCTTCATTACATCTGAAGGTACAAAAGATTGCTAGTCAAATGAAAACAAAATTTCCACAAAAGGAGTGTTAATCCTTTCCCTCATTTTTAGGATTACCTTGAAGTTAGAAGCAAATTCTATATGAATAAATAGTTTTGCTCCTTGCTGGGTCATTAAAAATACTGCATAAATCCTGCTATCTTCTGGTTACAGAATTGATTTTTGGTTGTATTGCAAATATCAGGTATGGGGAGAATGTCACAGAAGTTAGTCAGAATCCAGATTGGGTCTGTCCCGTATGTCGTGGAATATGCAATTGCAGTCGCTGCAGAAGAGATAAAGGATGGGCACCTACTGGAGCAATCTACAGGAAGGTAAATTTGATGCGTCTTTAGTTGCCTAGTTTATTTGTTGAGAGTTCTGGCTGTAATCTGAAATTTGCTTTTGCAATATCAAGTGAGAGCTAATTCATCATGATTATAAATATCTATATATATTTAATGTGGAAGGCAATAAAAAAAGTGTTGGTATGGTTGCATAACTGGTGGTTGATGGTATTCTTGGCTAAGCATATGATTTTTCAAATTTCAGGTTGTGAGTCTTGGTTTCAAATCTGTGGCGCATTACCTCATTTACACTCGTCGTGAGAAAGCAATCATGGAAGTGGCTGCTGCTGACAATCCAATTTCTGCTGATGGATTACTTTCAATTGATGATGGAAAACAAGAATTAACTGATGCACTTTCTATGCCACCATCGGGTGGCAAGAAAAATGAAATAGAAGATGATATTAAACTGGATAGTGATGAGGAATATAGAGGAGATGATTACGAGGAGGATGATGCTAATGTTAGTAGTGGAAATGCTAGTGAGTGAGAAGATGCAAGCACTTCAGAGTTCTGAGCTACTGATTTAATTGACTTGAAAAATTAACCTAGAATCTAAGTTCTTAAGCCTTTCTTTTTTTGCAGTGCCCTGGAAGATGGCATATTTTTTTTTACTAGTATGAAGTTGCTTAACATGCAACCGCATGTAGGTGCTTTATTGGGTTTTGGATATGCATGTGAATCACATAGAACAGTAGTTCTAGCTAGTTTGTTGAGGTAGAATGACTGTGAAGAAACTTCATTTACATGTAGTAGTAAGGCTTGAGAAACTTTTCTTCTAATGCACAGTGCATGACAATGCTTGTTTTGTTCTCGGGAAGACTATTGATTAGGGTGAATTTAGAAAACTTTCCCTTTCGGATGAGCATCAGTAAGTTGTTTCCCAATGGGCACCCAAGTTTCAAGAATGATAAAAGTATACATGAATTTGAAGTATATTTTTCTTCATTCTCAACTCACTTTTACTAAGCCAAGTGGAAAGTCATTTTTCTTTTTCCTGCTTTTCTAATTAAAAGGTGTAGAGTTACACTGCACCAAGGATTTACTAAGCAACGGCGTTTTAGAATCTGTGAACTCCATAATTATTCAGTAATTAAAATCTGAAGTTCATCAGGCGTATCATATTGTCACTCTCATACCATATCTTTGCCCTCTGCCCGGTACACTTGCATGCACAGAGGTAAAATAACATACAGTATTGAGAAAATATGATTTGTGTTTCAAATACATTTATTTTCTTCACTTTTTTCCTTGTTCCTGGCAGGCAACATATACCTACATATATGTGTGGTGTTTTTCTTGCCATTACATGCAATGGAGGATTTGAAGAGTGAGCATCAATGAAAAAGTCACGTTTTATTAGTAACAGTAGTAGTAGGGGATGTGAGAGGAAACAAGGTAAGCAGCTCTGGTTCTGTCGCAAGTCTCGGCTTCGACCGAGGCGATGGGTGTAGATAAAACCTCTTTTCTTTGATAGCTTTCTCTTCTTCTCCAGGATTGAGCTCAAATGCTGATGGGGATACTCGTTTGTTTGAACACCCGACAGGCACAGGGGTGCTTATGGGGCTGGCCTGTAAACTACTGGGAGGGCTCAACAGCATAACACTGGACGGGCTTGCTGGGTAGCTCCATTGGCTGGGACCATAACCTCCTCCTGGACTGCCTGCACATAATATAGGTGGGCTTCTTGGTATCTTGGGATGCAAAGCTGCTTGAATTGGGAAACCAGCTGGTTTTGCAATCTCGATCTTGGGCTTGTTGTATTTTCTGCGCTCGTGGAGCTTTTGGGTTGGTTTGGGTGCAGGAGACTTAACTGGTGCTGGGGCCTGATTTACCGATGGGCCGGTTAAGCGTTGGACCAGGTCCCGGAAACAAGTGGAGTCAGCCTGCACAAACGTTGTCCTGGCCTTGGAACCACCACCATCACCACCACCTCCGCCTGGACTTTGGGTCACTGGCTTGGCCATGGATATGATATGTGTATGTATCTTCCCAACTGCAATAAATTTTTGATTCAGAAGTTTTGCAGGATACATACATTGGCTATAAGCACACGTTATTATGGCCATCTGCTAAAAGACTTTTGGCTATCTACTGACTTTTGTTCTTCCTTATATTCTCCCAAAAAGTGTAGATTAAGGAAAAGAAAACATCAAAAAGAATAAATAGAGATGAGAATGAAAAGGAGGCAGGCGGAGGGGAAGGACAGAAAAGCAACATCATCACCATTCTACCTTAACAGACAGAAAGACTCCCTCAAAATTTCTTTGTTTTCCCAACTCATAAAGTGGGATTTATATAATGTGGATGGAAAATCAGGAAAGATATATGGCAAAATATCTGGCAATTTCAAAGCAATTAATTCAAACATGCAATACATTTTCCAACCCCAGAAAATTCAAACATGCAACAATCCAAGAAACTTGGTAGGTAATCACGTGGATGACGATTAAGAGACGGAGCTGCTGATAATGGCGGCCGCTTCAACTCCATAAAATATTTTATTACTATATATTTTATTTATAAAACTAATAAATTTTAAAATATTGTTCTCATTGAAAAATTAAAAATATCTATTTATTTATTGTTTATTAGAAAAAAATCAATTTCGTCCTTCCCAATTTTCATTTTTGGACGGTGCCACCCATTTGGACGATGCAACAAAGAACAACAAAACAATACAAGAATTTTACAAGAATTTGTTGACATTTCATGGAAGTTTCAGGTATAATAATCTGAATTGAAACAGGAAAATACCTCCAAAGGCCTCAACCAACAAAAGATCTGGATTTGTTAAGAAATCTCACCTTGATAAATTTGAAGGAATAAAGGCAAAGAATGGAGACGATGAAGAAGAAGAATTTCAGGACAGGGGCGCCTCAAACATCAGCAGGGCTAATCAATACCTGACTGACATTTGTCTTGTCACTTGTGAAAGGATTATTGTTTAGGCTTCTCCTTGTGGAGGGGGATAATTAATGTTGGTCAACTCAAATATATATCTGCATGCATGAAATTAATGTCTTTTGAGTATACATACCCTAATTACCAGGGGTTTTAGTGTTGACTATTAGGTACATCCTACACCAGTTTGACTCTCATTCCTTCCATTCATTCCAAAAATAAATACATGTAACGCGTCGCGCACATATATATATAGAGATAAAAAGACGTAGCAAAAATATCGTTGAATAGGGAATCCTACAAGTGCAACACAAAAGAGAACGAAATGTAAATTTGGAATAAAGAATCTGAACTGAGCCAATCAAGGGAGGAATCATTATTTAGCCATAAAACCCCATAATTGAATTAGACAACAAAGCGAATTGAAAAAACAAAGTATTTTGATCGATAGATAGGGAGTTAACAGCAGCTTTCATTAGTAATGAAAGCAAAGACGTGGCATGACAAACACGTAGTATAGGTCGGGGGCAATGCGGAGGGTAGCTGAGGCCACCCCAACTCCTTCATTAAAGCCTAAACTCATGATACACCCCCTCATTGATTTAAATGCCAACCAACTTCAAAACATATACATAAATACACACCTAATTATGAATTCAACCATATCATCATCATCATCATCATCATCCTCCTGCATACTCTACATCTACACTAGTAGACAAGATTTTGAGGTATCTACACAGCCAGGAATGAGCACAGAAGAGTTCACCTTCCCCATAATTACTAGCAACAACGTTGTCCATATCACAGTCTTGCCGCCCCTCTGGAGAATTTCTTCCATCAACCATTCGGATGCCGAGTTGGAGCAGCAGCAAAATGGGAGGAAAAGAAAGATTTTCAAAAGTTTCTCACAAGAAGAAGGCCAGATCATGAAGACAGCCGATGCCTGTAACGCAGCAGAAAACGACGAAAAAGCAGAAGAAGAAGAAGAAGAAGAAGAAGAAGAAGAAGAAGAGAAGATGGACATGCTGTGGGAGGATTTCAATGAAGAATTACAAGCTGGCAGCATTGCTAATTCTTGTGTGGAAAGCAGTGGCTCCATTTCTGAAACTGATCATCATCATGAATTTGAAACCGCAGAAGAGTGCAGTAATGTGCATGAATTGGACATGGCGTGCGGCAGTTTGATTCCTACAAAGAAAAAGAAATTGATTGTCAAGATGTTGAAGAAGCTTTTCTTGCTGCAGAATATAGCTACCATCAAGAAAAGAGGTCCCAATTAATTACCATCATCACTCATCATTCATATATTTTTTATTTTAGTCTGTCCTGTACGATTTCACTTTATATATATACAAGAAATGTAATTCTGTAATACTTATGTTTCAATAGAATTATTCGACACAAAGTTTTACAAGAATCATCATGTAAAATCAATCTTAGGATGTTACATTTTGTGGATTCATTTTTTTTTTTATTTTGGACTTTTACATGGGCTTAAGAAGAAGCTTAGTTGGGCTCAATTCATTATGAACTCTCCTTTTATATTGAGCCCGAACCCAGCTCGACCCATCTATTTGACACCATTGGTTTTTTGTTCAAAAAAAGTTCTTTTGATATCATTGTTTTTATTATGTAAATTAATATCAAATGGGTAATTATATAACCAGACATGGGCCCTTAATTTTGAGCCCACAGATTGGTCGGCCTTCTTACATTAAATTTATAATGTATGCAATGATGTAATGAGAATGAAGTAATAAAGGTTCCATGGAAGTTTAGTAAACAAAGACAAATGAATTAGGTGGCGTGGGGTTGGGGTTGGGGGTTGGCTGTTGACTAGTAGAGGAAATCAAACCTTACTAACCTCTACGCCTTCGGAGAAGACGCCTCCACATTAGACGTCAAACAAGTCTTTGCTATTTCAGACAGTGAAGTTTCGACCTCTACTCTCATAGTCTGATATTACATATGAAGAAAGTCTGACAAGACTACCAGGTCTCCAGTCGGGAAATGATGCTGCACTTTCAAACTTTATGTCATGTCCAATTTTCCTACATTAATTTCTATTGATAAAATTTACTTTTATGAATGTATAAAAAAACGTGTAAAAAGATCACATACTTTATTTATTATATTCACACAAAAGAACAAACTTTTTAATTCAAAAGTATCATTATTAGTCTCAATAATTGTATTTTGAGACTATTAATCAAAATGAGTAATTAAAAAAATAAAACAAACTAAAATCTTCATAACCCTATGTTACGCATCAGATGTTGACTTTATGATGATGCAAAAGTAATGTGGCCGATGGAGATTTGAGATTTATGCATATAAAATATGAAATTCAAGAATGAATCAGATAGTAGTTCAATTAATATAATTTATTATTTTCTATAATTGAGAAATTTATTTGTGATAATAATTTGAAAATCAATTATTTTATAATTAGTATTAAGTGGGAATGGGATGTTGGATTTGCTCTGCTCTGATCCTTCTACTCTACAACGATAAACTTATAAAAAATTATGGTCGGAAGTTTGAATTGTATATCCAGCATGATGTAAGCAGAACCATGTCATCATTTTCAATTATTCACCTTCCCAAAAGACACTCCCCACTTAGCACCTAAAGACAGCTATTATACTGATTTTATTAATAATTGGGGGGGATCATTTTTATATAATTAGTAGCTTAATTATTGCATTTTCAGTTTAATGTATGGGTTAATTACAAAATCATCCTTGAAATTTATCGTAATTATAAAAACTATTCCTCTAAAATTTTAAAATATAATTACCCCTTTAACTAACAAGAGTTAGAAAAACCTAATCGAAATTGGTAGAATGCAAATTTTACCCCTACTCTTTAAGTTTTTTTTTTTTTTTTAAAGATGAAAACTAAATGTAAATAGTAGATTTCATCATTACGATGGTCCAAATTTTTTTTATTTAAAAAAAATCAAAACCCCACTTAAGTGCTACCGCACCACAGCTGGGCAGGGAGGGTGGGTTTTGGGTAGACGGGTTTGGATTGTTGGGTTTGCCAAAGGTGGAGCGGGAGCGATTGGTGAAGATTAATTTTTTTTTAATTCTTTTAATTTTGTATTTATTTTCTTTTTACCATTTTATTTAACTTCATGAAGACTTTAGTTTGAAATTTTACAAATGAAGAAGAATAATTATAAAAGAAAATATTATTTATAAAGTAATAAATTTATAGTTAAATTATATTTAGCCACAATTACATACTTATGTATTGTGAAATATTATAATTAGCCTGAATATCATTTTTTTTCCAACTTATTTCATGATACCCCGTGTCAAAATAGGGATCCCTATCTTCTTCTTATTTTTTTTTTATTTTTTATTTTTTATTTTTGGGGTGGGGGGGGGTGGTGGCTGGCTGGCTGATATCAATATTTTTTGCAATAGTAAGTGACATTTGGGACAATCTATATCAAAGAGACAAAGGTAGAGATAATAATTTTGAAATTTAGAATTGTAACTTTTCTAATTAACACATACTTCAAGTGGTTTTTGCAATTAAATTATTAAAATATTTTTTATTTCTTCCAAGTCAACAATAGGGTGCTGGTGACTTACATGTAGGTCCCAAAGTCCCCAATCACCTTCGCCTCATCTTCCACGGCCTTTCTCTTTCCCTGAAAATATATATATATATATATATATATATATATATATATAGTAAAAACAAAACATTGGTGAGAATAGTCAGTCCATACCCTCATTACAGGGCCTGTCTTTGTCTGGCCACATATTTACATTATTATTTTAGGGAAAAATAAAATGAAGAAACGACTACCTCAGAACCTTGTCCTCCAAGATTTAGTTCATCCACTTGCTTCCTATATATAGGCTTACTTCTCCATAACTGAGAAAGAAATAATTTAGTTCATCCACTTACTTCTCCATAACTGAGAAAGAAAGAATTTAGGCTTAGTGAGAATTAAGCAATCAAAGAAGATGATAACCTCCATGGGTGAGATGATGACCCAAGTAGGCTCTGCAATTGCAGGTCTAATGGTGGCTTATGCCATGTTCCAAAACTATTTCCCCTACGAACTTCGCGGCCCCATCAAACGTTACTCCCAAAAATTCATCAGTTTCTTGTACCCTTACATCCAAATAAGTTTCCCGGAGTACCACGGCGACGGCTTCGAGCGGAGCAAAGCCTTTTCTGCCATCGAGAGGTACCTCAATGCCAATTCCACCAAACAGGCCAAGCGTCTCCAGGCCAATGTTGTGCGGGACAGCGAAGCCATCGTGCTTAGCATGGCCAACCACGAGGAGGTCACCGATGAATACCAGGGCATCAAACTATGGTGGGCTTCCAGCGAGACCACCCCCAACAGGCAGTCCATTTCATTCTACCCGAGGGAGGACGAGAAGAGGTACTTCAGGCTCACTTTCCATAGAAGATATCGAGATATGATCACCAATAAGTACTTGAAGCATGTCCTGGATGAAGGAAAGGCCATCACTGTGAAGGAAAGGCGCAGAAAACTCTACACCAACAACAAGAACGATGGCTATAGCTACCGCCGGAGCATGTGGAGCCATGTTCTGTTCGATCACCCAGCCACGTTCGATACAATGGCCATGCACCCCGACAAGAAGCAAGAAATCATAAACGATCTCGTTAATTTTACCAAATCAAAGGACTATTACGCCAAGATTGGCAAGGCCTGGAAGCGTGGTTATCTCCTCTATGGGCCCCCTGGAACCGGTAAGTCCACTATGATAGCGGCCATGGCTAATCTCTTGAAATACGATATCTATGATGTGGAGCTGACGGCCGTTAAGGACAACACGGAGTTGAGGAAACTGCTGATTGACACCTCCAGCAAGTCCATTGTTGTGATCGAGGACATCGATTGCTCTCTGGACCTCACGGGGCAGAGGGAAAAGAAAAAGGACAAGAAGGAAGAAGAAGATGATAAGAAAAAAGATGAAGAGAAGGATCCAGTTAAGGAGACGAAGAAGAAAATGGAGGAGAACAAGACTAGCCAGGTCACCTTATCCGGGCTTCTCAACTTCATTGACGGGCTCTGGTCAGCTTGTGGGGGTGAAAGAATCATTGTTTTCACCACCAATTATGTGGAGAAGCTCGATCCTGCTCTCATTCGAAGAGGGAGGATGGATAAGCACATAGAATTGTCGTATTGTGGCTTTGAAGCATTCAAGGTTTTGGCCAATAATTATTTGGACATTGATTCACACGATTTGTTCCCTGCGATTAGGCGGCTGTTAGAGGAAACGAATATGACTCCTGCTGATGTTGCTGAGAATTTGATGCCTAAATCATTTGGTGAGGATGGGGAAAGTTGTCTGATGAGATTGATCAAAGCCCTGGAAGAGGCAAAGGAAGAAGCCAGGGTCAAAGCCGAAGAAGAAGAGAAGCAAAAGGCTGAGAAATTAGCCAAAGAAGAAGAACAAAAGAAGGAAAAGGAGAAGGAAAATGGTGTGGATTCAGACAGTGCTCATCAAAATTTGGCTAATGGAGTGAAAGAAAATGGTGAAGCAAATGAGGCTAACACTGAGAATTTGGAGAATGGGGTGAAAGAAAATGGAGTTGCCACCAAATGATTCTGCCTAGCTACTACTAGCTATTTCTTATATTATGGTCTAAATAATTCAACTGGTTCGGGCCTTAATTTGATTCAACTTGCAAAAATAAGAATGATTTGAAAATATTTGTATTGACTTGATTAAGTTTCTAGGGTTCTATCAGCATGTACAAATTCAATTATGATAACAGTTTATGTGTTGGTAATTGATTGGAGTGTCATTTTGTCACTGGATATAATGCTAAAAACTGTTCTTGAACTTTCATGTACTGTTCTTCTTCTTCTGGGCTCTCCTCAACATCCAAATTGGGCAAATTGGTTCTCTGTGGAAGCCCCTATTGGGATTGGGCATCTTCTTCATTACAACTTTTAGTTGTGATATTCATTTTATAATGTATTCCTATTGCAATTATAACATCAATAGTATCTTTATTGTTTGACAATGAAGTATAGAGAGGAAAAAACAGACCATGCATCCTCTCTCCACCATGAAAGCACTTGGCCATTTTTATGGCAATAACCAACATTACCATGAGCTTCTACTATATGTCTTGACTTCCAAATTCCCATGAATTGTAGCAATTCAAATATGTAGTGCTTTCACTGTGAGTCCCTTATTTTGGAGGAATTCTTAAGGGAAATGTCACAAATGCCCTTACAAGGAAATTTTTGCGGTTCACATGCTAGAGATTTAGGATCAAATCCACGCTACATCTGATAAAGTATGCACCGGGTGAAAATCCACCATTCATTCACACTCATCTATATAGGTGTGTGTGTGTGTATTTTTGTTTGTCGATGGAAAAAAAATGTAAGTTTTCTTTAAAATTATATTGTAAAAAGAAAAAATAATCCAATTATTCTTGAAATTTGAGTTATTTACAAAAAAAATCATTTAAATTTGTAAATTATAAATAATTTTTGATATATTTTTCTTTTTTTTTTAATTGATATCAACATTTTGCGTAAAAGTGATATTTTATCTTGTCTACAAACACATTAGGTTATTCCCTACATCTATGTGAATACCTCTTTGGAATTTTTAATCGGGCTCATGTTTGTATTGCTTCATACTTGTTATATTGTAAAGTGATTATTTGTCTAAATATTTGCTTGAAATATGTTACATTTGACTAAGAGCTAAAAGCATGCAAAATGGTATAATTTGACTGGTTAATTGACTAGGTTTTAAAGCGATTAAAAGAATTATTGAAATGAGTTCAAATGGAAGAAAAAAACTGTTGATAAATGAATTCCAATTTGTTGACTATTACTGATCAAATCTTGCTCTAGAATCTAATTTGATTTTGTAGTCCAAATGATCCCAACATCATTTAACTAGAAATAGTTTATCAGGGCATAAGTACGGAAAAAAGAATGTTTCTTATAGGAAATATATTGTTTCTCTCATGAAAAATAATGTAAGTTTTCATGCTACACTCGATGCACTCCACCAAATATTGCATTTAGGAGACGGAGATCCAGTTCACATCCAATACTTAAAAACTGGGTCAAATATGAAAAAGTGTAAGAGCTTATAATGTCAATATTCTTAGTGTTAATTTGGACTAACGGGGTAAAATATAGAAATATGAGGTCTACAATGAAATAAATAAGACATGAGGGATGAAAATGAAACAAATTTAAGAGATGAGGGACCATGAAGTGATTTACTCTTGACCGCGAGTTCACAACCCAGTTTCTTGGGTTTCGTTACAGTTGGGCAGAAAAACACAGTTCCAACGACGTCAACTGCAATTGGGAAAATAATGGATTTGGAGTCAGTGAAGAGGTTGGTGGAGAAAGAAGGCGGCGAGTATGAATTCACGGTGGATTCAATGCCTGCAAGATTCATAGAGCCGATAGTGATGCAAGGCCTCAAAATCGATCACATCGAACGCGGCCGCATTCTTTGCTCCTTCACTGTGCCCCCTCGCCTCCTGGTTTGTATTCATTTCTCAAGAGAAAAAATATAGCCCTCCTTTTCAATTTCTTGTTTTGCTTGCTTAATTTGGGTTCTGATTGACTGATTCATTGATTGGTTGTTGTGGGTGGTGAACTCACTCACTGAAGAATACTGGGAATTCATTGCACGGTGGAGCCACGGCAGCACTGGTGGACATAGTGGGGTCTGCTGTTATTTTCACGATGGGGGCTCCGACAACAGGTGTCTCCGTAGAGATCAATGTCTCGTACTTGAATGGCGCTTATGTTGGTGTAAGTTTCTATTCTGCCATGTTCTTCACATTTGCGTTTGCTTCATTTGTAGAATTCTGCTAAAATTCGTTTTGTTTTTTGCGCCTTTTTTTTCTCTGTTGCTTTCGCAATAAATCTTGTTGTAGAGTTTTTTGGGTGTATTGGTAAAAGGATTGTTCCCTATCTGTGAGTACCAGCCAAGTTAAACAATTGACTAATCTAGTAGTATTATAAAGGTGACTCCTTTAAACTCCTTTTCCAATTTCCCTTGCCAATTCCCCTTTAAGCTCCATCATGTATCTTCAGAAAGTCATTATAAACTTCCCTAGTTTTCGGAAATGATGCAGCTCACCTTGAAGCGAGTGGTAGCAAGAGTTTGAGGCCTGCAATATGCAAATCTCTATTTGGTGAGGGCCTTGTGACTTGATATATTGATTCAAGCAATAGGAGAATCAAGAGGAGCATATAAAGGAGTATTTTATGGAAATACAATCTCATTTTAAGGGATACTATAAATTTGGTCTTTGTTAGTTAGCTTTTACGTAGAAGTATTTAGGTATACTTCAGCTATTCTCCAATTTACAGAATCCTTAGGATCTAAGCTTAGGTGGTGTTTGATATGTCTCTGGCAATTCCAAATAGGTTAGGATTGGTTTGGTAGTGAATGCATCTCATAAAAGATAGCATAATGATGCTGCTTGATAATTCGATGAAGAAGATAGAAAGTCTATTCTCCTTGCCACACGTGGGTGTGTTTGTATGCGTGTGTGTTCGTGCACGTTGTTGTTGTTTGCTTGTTCTTTTGTGAAACCTGATTCCCTTATTAGTGTACTATTTCTATAATGAGCTTAGCCAGTGTTCTCATGTAGTTGTTATTTTGTTCGAGTCGACTTTTAGATTTGAATAAGAACTAGGAACTTATTTCGTGAGTAATGTTTTATTTATTTTTTCTCGTGCTTCATGTCATCTAAACTATTTTCTTCAGCAGCTTTATGAATTGGTTAGATTTCTTTCCTAGCATTTTCATCGCTTGGCGAACTAGCATCATCACAAAATACTTTGTTTGTATTCATATTTTTTGTTCAGGAGGAAATTGAGATAGAATCCAAGGCATTACGCGTTGGAAAGGCTCTCGCTGTTGTTAGTGTTGACTTCAGAAGTAAAAAGACCGGAAAACTTATTGCTCAAGGGCGTCACACAAAGTACCTGGTTGTCCCTAGTAAGATGTGAACACCGTATATCTGTATCTTAGTTGGAGTATCTATTGCTTGTACCAGTAAAGGAAAAACGAATATTCGTTGGTGTAAAAGTTGCTTAACAAGAACGTGTGTATTTTCTCAGTTACTTGAAGTGAAAATTTCAAGAATGTTGTTAAATCGCCAATCTTACTCGGTATCCTTTGTAGTGAAAAATTGTTGGTTAGAATCCCATTTGCACAGCACAGCACAGCCACCTAACCTTCTGCTTGTTTGGCAGGGTGGTGTAAATTCTTCAATTCTCTCATCTTTGGCACACAAACATGCACTTGCAACTTTACATTCAAAGATTATGAATGTGCTTGTAATTGCACTGCATGGATATTCAATCTCAAAGCCATTGATTGGGATCGTAATTATGGTTTTTCAGATGGATAAGCGGTGGCCACATTGGTCGTAATTGCAATGCGTGGTATCCCTCTCCATGCACGAGAAGTGTTGAACACAATCCACCAAGATTCAGAAGAATGGCTACAATATGAACTGCTGTTGAATATCATCCTAACATAACCAGTAGACATTAAAACTCTGCAATTTTATACGCGCTCTTGCAATCCCCTCATCAAGTTTTGGCAACATTACCACAAATTCTCTTGACGTTGATAAATACATGCTTGTATAAACAACAAATCCAGGCTTGTGATACCATCTTGTACCATTACGTATACTAAATTTTGTCCTTCAGATAAATTTTGGCCAGTACACTTTAGCAGCAACAGTCAAATATGATTCGGATTGTTACATACATGCAACCACCATTCAATTTTTTGCAAGTCTAACCTAAAACTTCAAGTTTGTCGTATACTTTTGGTAAGATGAGAAAAGGGCTTCAGGGGGCATCGTTAATATATTTCACAGGCATCGGATTGGATTGTGCCTTACTACTGACCGGCAACATGGTTAACGTGAAGCAACTATCAACCATGCTGAGGAGGAGCCGAGGAAACAGAATGAGACAATCTAAGCCTCTTAATTAGAATGTTGAAACTTCACCCCAAAACAAAATTAGCTATCTGTAAAAAGGAAAATCAGAGTTGAATTCAATTAGTTCTGTCAGTTGCCTCCTTTACTCTCTGTAACCCCAAATCCTAGTGCTTCCCCCAAGTTTATAGTTTTCCTCATGGTTCTCCTCCCAACACCTCCTCCATTTCCTTGTCTCATCATTGCGGCAAATTCCCCATAATCTATCTGTCCATCCTGCAACAACAGTAATAAGACAAAATCAGGGCAAACAAGCATGAACATCAGAAAAGTGAACTGAGAAGCAGAAAAGAAATACTGAGAATTTATGTTTAGGTAAAATGTCAGCAACATATTATAGCCCTGCTTTTGAGTATCTGAGTTTGTAACTTTGGTTTCCATGGTAAATGAACCAACAGAAAGGAGCTAAAAGAGAGGTCATACATGTGAACATTGTGACCTCTCTATTTAAGTATGTTCTTCACTCTAACTCCATGTTTTCCCTAACAACCTGGATGCAAAACAAGGTTCTCCTCAGATTTTACTCAGAAAATCGAGGATTCAAATGGAGCCTCAGAGGTTTGTCTGACAACAATATTTCTGTCCATTTCTAGAGGCATACCATCAGAAAAACTTCTTGCATTAAGCATATTGACAAGATCGAGGGCAAAATGACAAATCCAGTAGGACATCAGGTATAATTTGCAAAATTCACCTCCAAAGAGGCACTTTGGCCACTTTAGTCAATGGTGGATTCCAATTACTAATGAAGATGCCATTAATCCTGTCATACAGATTGACTACATAAAATGTACTTCATTTCCAGAATGTGGGAGGACTTGCACAGATCTAAATCTCTCATGAAGTGACTAAATCGAAACCAAGCTTACAACAACAGAATGGTGATTCGAGCTTTCTACTACAAACCCAAGCAATTCGTCTTAATCTTTAGCTGCCTGATTTCTGAAAAGAAAATCATGCAATAGAACACTTACGTTATCTTGATCAATCTCTCTGATCATCTCATCAAGATTAAGCTCACTCAGACCAAATTCTTTGCAGGCTTGTTGAAGTTCATCGATGGTTATGTAACCACTACCATCTTTATCAAAGAAAGAGAAGGCTGAAACCAGGTTCTCCTCTCTTTCTAACTTGTTCAAGTGTACAGTAGCTGCAAGAAACTCCCCATAATCTATTGTTCCACTGTTATCAATATCAGCCTGCAGTACCAAGAAAGCACTTGATGACAAGTTGATTGAGAAGGCAATAGGCATTCATATCAGTTTAGGTAGGAACCAGTAAAAACAGTGAAATAGAGAATTTCCTACCGCATTCATAAGATCTTTTATTTCAGACTCCATCAGCTCAGAGCCCACTCGCCTTAAACCCTCTTTGAGTTCATCGAAAGTTATGGTTCCACTATTGTCTGTATCTATCATTTTGAACAACTCCTTCAGACCACCAATTTCCTCTTCAGATAATCTATCTGCAATGACCTACAAAATAATCAAAGCCAGTGACACAGCAAGTTGATGGGTAACGAATTAGGATGATTTTGTATAAGCAATGAAATTAAGATACAGCTAAAAGCGGCAGCAATGATAATGCAATTACAAAATCAAGAAAAGTGCAAAAAACTTTACCATGTGAGTCAACTTGAGTGCACTATATAATACTAGATTGTCAAATGTCATTGCACTCTTTGACTTGGGAAGTTCATGAAACATGTGACTACTTAAAGTAAACTATACAAAAGCTAGTCAATAAAAGGTAAAGGACCAAAAGGAAAAGCAAATGTATCTAAACTGACCTAGGAATTTTGTTATCCTCTGATCCCTTTCATAGAACCAATAGTAGCAGGGTGGGGAAAGAGTTGCATTCTGAAGGTGTTAGATTCTTTTATTTCTTTTTTCCTCCAGGGAAGGTGGGGTGCAATTTAATAGAACTTAACTGGATATGCTGGAAATCAAGTTGGGTCACTCAACCCAGTGGTCTAATTACCAATAAAAAGTATGCTCTAGTGTATTCTATCTCCCATTGACTAAATAATCCCTTGTTCCCTGTGGTTTATCAAGACAAACATATTTGGAAGGCAAATCCAATTTAACACTATGCATTATAAGGACTCAGATGTCATCACATCAACTGTTGCATGAAACTCTCACCGAGATAGCCAACACATGCTTCTAATTCTTTCCACGCGAGCAAGGCATTGATGGGCTAAGAAAAGGAGAATATGCAGAAGAAATCATCAAAACTTTTTCCAACATCATGATGGGTATTCTGTAAAGTTGAGCAGCCAAGTTTCTAGCACTCATGCTAGCAAAAGCATTTTTCACACGTTTAAAGTGCTTACTATTTAGCAGATCTTTTCCTCACTTTAACAGGTTATACAGAATTTAAAATCTCCATTGAAGCTGTTATGGTTTACAGAAAGTTTAGAAAATTACAAGGAGATCATGATTGTTATTGTCCCAAAATTTGTTTGATAGCATAACTAATTGACATCCAAGTCTGGAAATTCTATACCATTATAAGCTGGAGCAGTTATTAAAACTCAGTCAGACTCTCCTGTTAATTGGATTGGGTCCATCAATCCGCCATCTAGTCCAGTTAATCAATTAGATAGTACAAGGACTCAAACTAGAGAAACTTGCCGGGTTTGTCCTTAACCAGTGCGTATTCTAGTTTTTCTAGAGCCAGCCTCATAATACTTCATTTATTGATCAGGCCAACATAACACTGCATCTATTGCTGAACGAGAATGTTTGATTACATAGCACAAAATAAGACTACAATGAATCAAGCCGACTCAAAAATTTAATCAAGCTAAGCTCGAGCCCGATTTAATTAGTTTATTAATCAAGTATTAGGGGTTCGTTTTATAGTTCTAAGTATTTATTCTAAAATGATTTAATGTTAATCAAAAGATCATATGGGATTGGATAAGACTCTCCTGGACGTGATAGGGTTAGTTTTATAGTTCTAAGTATTTATTCTAAAATGATTAAAAGTCAATCAAAAGAACATATGGGATTGGATAAGACTCTCCTGGACGTGATACAACTCTCAGCATTAAGAGACAAGTACTATGACTATCCAATTAGCAACTTATGTCGTTTCTCGTATCGTACATTCCACCTCTGATTTTTTCTATATTCTTCTTGAAACTGATTTAGTTTTGGTTTTTAGGGTTTAGGGACTTAAATACTACATACAACTTCCAGAATTACGAGACAAGTACTATAACTAACCAGTAGCAACTTATGTCAGTTCTCATATCTTACATTCCACTTCTGATTTACATTCTTTTCGAAACTAATTTTGTTTTATCTTTCCGATTATCAAACTTGTGCAAAACGTATAATGAGTATCCAACAATCAGTTTAAATTTTTTGCAGATAACCATATATGTCCAAAGTCGAGTTCTCTTAGCATGTCATACGTCTGTCACTTGGATCCACATAAAAGTAAAGCACCACAGCATCTGCTACTATAGCTTGCTAACCACAGATATAAAAATTAATAATAATAACTGATTTAAATGGATGTGAACAGAAAATGTAGAAGAATGTCTCCATGAACTTGATCTATAAAGTTTGGCTAGATTCTTCAAAACTCAATGTCAGACTCAGAATCAGATTATATTACCTCATTAAGCTACCGACTATAGATGCTAACAAGAAAACTCATAAAGCACCGATAAAATGCTTACACGTAAAGCCATCTTCTTAAGTTTGTTCATTGCAGAGAACTGCTTGAGGCGTGATAAAACTGCAGAATCAAGAGGCTTATCAGGGGCCATTGTGTCATCAACAATCCATGGATGACCTGATCAGAAAAAGAAAAATGAACAGGTCATTTCATTTAGGCTAACTGCAAAGATCAATTGTTTCAATGTGAAGGACTGATTTAAATCTTATTCTCGTGAAAGTTTCTTACACAGAACTTCATGTGCGGTTAACCTTGTCTTTGGATTTCTATCCAGCATCTTTCTTATCAAATCCTTGGCGACATCTGAAATCCCAGGCCATGGTTCAGAATCAAAATCCAGTTTTCCTCGTAATATCTGACGGAAAATTCCCATCTCAGTTTCTGGAGTCAAGAAGTGAAAAAACACTAGAGGTCTTAGGCATTTGTAGTAGAAACTGAATCTTAAGAAGATTCCAGTTCAATAGCAGACAGTAAATTTGGGCAAGAAGATACCAGCCCAGAAAGGTGGAACACCACTGAGTAAAATATATAAAATAACTCCAGCACTCCATACATCTGCCTCTGGTCCATAATGCTTCCGCAGAACCTCTGGTGCAACATAATAAGGACTTCCCACAACATCGCAGAAACTTTCGTCTGGAAAAAGACAAATATGAAACCAGCAGTTCCAAATTAAGAACAAGATTAACAAGTAAGAACAAACAACACATATTAAAAAATAAATCAGAAGCCTGGCTCTAGGCAAGGAGAAATTTTTCAATCATCAAATGTTAAATAACATCCCACCTCTATAACTAGTGAATTATATAAGTCATATAAGTCAGATAAAAAGATGCAACACCAAATACCTTCACAATTTACAGTTAAAACAGAATAATTGAGTTAGAGAAAGACAGATTGGGAGAACTCTCACTGTCTCTTCGGCAAATAAGAAAACTAATCAGGATTATTTCTAAAAAGCACAAAGGACATACTTGGATCCCATATATCAAAGCCCAAACAAACTTCATGTGCTGAATTTCAATAAAGCATATTTATGTACCACAGCTGGCAGTGAATTCCGTCTAGTTAGATCAAATTATTGCCTACAAACCCATATGGAATGTGATAAACAAAAAATTGGCATGTTTCTCTACCCGTGAAAAGCAAGCACATGAAACCAAAAACATAAGTATCAGAAACATATGCCCTCAAACACAACAAAAGAAAATGTCTATTTGTTTATATCAAAAACCTTAAAACAAAACATCAAAAAAGGGAACAGCAAGGCAAATAAACAATAAATTATCCAGTGCCTAAATAGCTAAATATTAGCGAAACAACAAAAATTAAACAATAGATTGTACTGAGGAGGATAAAAGATAAACAGATGTTGGGACATTCACTAGCTGATGTGGGAAGCCTTTATTCAACATAAAGACAACTAAAAAGGGGAAGCGTATTCGTTTTTATTTTTTTTTAACAAAAGATTATAAAATGAGAAAGATTAAACAGCTGAACACCATTCCATATGATTCCATGTGTTGTAATTAGCACTGTTCATTCCTTTTGTCTTTTAAATTTCCATTAGAATGCATAGACTGAATTACTGAAGCAGAAGCCAGTGAAAATCATAACATATTATTTCTAGTGTACAAGGTATAACCTATCCTTTACTCCTTCAGGTTTCATAATTATGGCATACAATAGATGGTGACCCAAAATCAGTAAAATTACCCATTTTCAGAGGCTAATAAGATAGAAGAAGTCTATTAACCCAAACACAAGTGTGGATGAACTCAAAATAACATAGTCTGGAAATCTGTTGAAAACTGACATATCAAGCAATCTATGATGGGATTCAGTCAGTTTTCAATCAAATACATACTAATGAAACCAGAAAAATAAGCACCAGGGGAAATATACCCTGAATCACAACAGAAGAAATGCATACATGCGATCGTATATAAGTAGTATGACATATGAACAGAAATAAAGTGCACATGGATGATGGGTGTCAAAAATCAGGATAGAGAAATGAAATAATACTAAAAAGAAGGAAGCCATAGAAGAAAAAAGTCTAGATGTGATATGATGTAGATTGAGATCCATAATCGATGGGGAAATATATCACTTCTATCTGTTTTAAAGAAAGAAGAGTAATAAAAGGGATAAAAGACTAAGAATTAGTTGAATTTACAATGCCGCAAGCCATTCAAGGAACCATGAAGCCGTTCACTTTTTCATATTAGCGTGGTGTTCCTCTACTTCTTAATAATGTTTGGTTTACTTTTGTTTTTGTTTATCTTTTCTGTATTTCGCTTCTTGTTCGGGGGGGCGGGGGGGGGGGGAGGACAGTGTTGTAAATGCAGATAATTTTTAATTATATGAACCAGAGTTAGAAAATGAAATGCCTTAAACTGAATGAAAAACATAGAACCGATGAATAAGAACAATTTTTCCTGTCCAACATACAAAAGAAAGAAAAAACAATGTCAACCAAAAATCATGAAGGGCACAATTATCATAGAAAGACCATAGACTAAATAAAATTCAAAAGTAATACTGGCATAAAGAATGAGAAGGCAGTCGAGACATTTACATTACTGAACCAAACAAAATTAATGACTCTAGGCAACCATCATGATAATGGCATGAAATGAATCTGTCTGACTTTGATTTTTAAAAGAGCATTCTGCACACTGCAACAAATGAAGCCTCTGTCTCCACAGTAAAAGCACAATCATAAACAAAAAGTATACCCAAATTAAAATCAACCAGAAAGACAAATAAAGAAAACGACCACATTGTACAACCCAGAAAATCAAGGAAATATCAAAAAACACCCAAACCGCCAATAACCCAAAAAAACTGAAAATGACCTATACCACATTCAAACTTAGAAAGTTACACCATCAAGTTCAAAATTCAAATCAAAACTGAAGATTTTTTTTGTTTTGCAAAAAAAGCTGAAGGATTTTCAAGAAACCTGGTTTATAGAAGACAGAGAGGCCAAAATCAGTAGCTTTGAGAGCAGCATCCTCATCACCACTTATAAACAAGAAGTTCTCAGGCTTCAAATCCCTATGCATGACCCCTAAAGAATGACAAGCCTCCACCACCCCAACAATAGTCTTGATCAACTTAGCTGCTTCTTTTTCACTATAATGACCCTTCTGAACAATCCTATCAAAGAGCTCCCCACCAGCGCATAACTCCATGACTATGTGCACAAACAAAGCATCCTCATAAGTACCCTTTATCCTCACCACATTAGGATGCTCAGATAAATGGTGCATTATCTGAATCTCCCTCCACACGTCCTCATAATCCTCCTTGCAGATCAGTTTCTTTTTGGGTATAGACTTACAGGCATAAGGAATGCCGCTTGATTTCTCAGTGCAAAGAAAGGTGATCCCAAACTGGCCTTGTCCAAGCTTCTTGCCTATGGTGTAAAGGCTCTTAAGGGCTGGTGTTCTGTATGGGAGAACCCATGTAGGTTTTTGTGGATACTGTGAGAAAAAAGTTGGTTTCTTGATCTCTGATGTGGGCTTTTGTGCTTCATTTTGATTTTGATTTTCGTTTTCACTGGTGGGCTTATGGTTGTGTGACGGAGGTGGAGTTGACGACGACATGGTTAATGGTTTTATGGGTGTTTCGGCTGTGAATCTTGAATTGGGTTGAGGGGTGCAGAAGACAGAAGAGAGGAGAATAACAAGTGAAAAGGATTAAAACTTGACTTTTTATTATTTTTTCTTTACTTGCATATGGTGTCTAGATTTTCTCTATCTAGATTCGGTCCATTTTCTTCATCTTTGATGTGCGCTCTGTTTGGCGAAAAATCTGTTTTCCATTACTTAAATAGTTGTACTTGATGTCTTTTTTTTTTTTCTATTATGTAAATAACTTTTTTACCCTTTCTTGCTAACTTGTTAAATTTTTTAATTTTCTTATTATAATATTTGAAAGAATTTTCTATGTCAAAGATTTAGATTTTTACCATCTCAATTTATTAAAATTATTTAAATTTTATCTTTTTAAATAAAATAATAATGTACATATTAATTTTTAATTATTATTTTTAAAGGGATAGTGTAAAAATACATAAAAAAATTATTTTTTTTAAAACTTTAATCTGTAATTTTATATTAGGTCAAATTAAATTTATCTAAAAATAGGACAAACGGAGTAATGTTTATTTTCTTTGTTCAATGAATTATATCTTTTGTATATTAATGCAAGGTACAATCATACAAGGTACTACTAATATGTACTAGTATAGATTTTGGTTTCTAGTGCATGTGTGTGTTAGGTTGCTAAGAAAGAAAAGAAAAAACTTAGAAATTAAGTTATATAGAATTCAATTTCAAAATATTTATTTAAGGTTACCCTTTTTTTCCAAACATTATGGTGGTGTAAAACAAAATTTGTGAACAAAATTTGCAAATAACGACACTTTCAAAATGAATCTCTAAATTAGACACATTATATTCCGATTGAATCTCAAATTGATTATTTGGAGATTACAACGAATTTGTTATTAAAATGATATTCAGAAAATATTCCATTGAGAATCCGATAGCTTGATCCCAAACGAACATAATAAGAAATTGATTTTATTTAATTATATAATTAGAATTTATTCAAATGAAAAAAATAATAATAATTTGATTAGTGGTTTGTTCTTGAAATGAAACCTAAAGGGGTTGATGAAGTTAATGAATTTGGCAGATTTAATGAAGCTTTAGGCTTTGAATACTTAGTTTACAGGCAAAACCTAGCATATTTGATAAGGTATCTTTTTCCAACATAAAGTATCTTTTCCCAACATGTATAAAACTGCATTAAACAATAAATTTTTGATTGCTCAAAGTGTAATAAACTCATGTTTGGCATGAAGAGGCAAAGAGAAAGGGAAAGGTAGAGAGTTCTACACTTAAAAATATTCTTTATTATATATTTAAAAATAATCAAATGAGACATTTTTTTTTAAAAATGAGATATTAAATCAATATGACTCTACTCCTTTAGTCAAATTTTACAACTTACTCATGACTCATCCAACTATATTTACAATTGTCACATGTTCCTCGAGAGTATTTTCACAAGACACTTTTTTTGAAAAATATTTTCATAGATTGCAAATGAATTCAAATATAGCAAAAACTCCTCACCCTTTCTTTTTTCACTCTATATCCATCTTTCCTCCCTACCAACTAATGGAACATCACTTTTTTTTTTTTAATTCGAAAGTTATGCATCATAAAAAATCATTAGTGGTGTTTTGTTTGACCCGATAAAAACTCTTTAATGCTCATATCAAAATACGAAACAAGTAGACGTAAGTTAGAAAATTTGAAAACAATTAAGTGTGTAATTAATCATATATCTCGCGATAATAAAGGATAAAGTTATCTATACTTTTGGTTTGGAGGGTTTTCGTGGGTCTGGTTTTAGAAATTCTACGGTCTTAAGAACTCTACAAGTTTAGTTTAAGTATTATAATCTATCTTTCTCATTCACCATTTAAATTTAGTTTATTGAGCTTTGATATAATTTGGTCCATGATCAACACTAACCCTTTAAACTAATCTGTTTGTCATTTTACAGATCATGGTCCATCACCAACATAATATTATGTATTTGTTTTGGAGAAATTTAGGCTGTTTTAGAAAATTGCCAAACATAGAATAGTGTCCCAAAATTGACAGAATTTTCAGCAAGAAAAAAATAGCGAGTTTAAAAAAAAAAAAAAAATTCCCCGGAAGAGAAAGGCGTTACTTGTATTCCAGCTTTGCCACTACTTTAAAAACGCACTACAGCCACTCAATATCAAAATCCAACTTTACATTCTTTCTACTATTTAAGGAAAAACTGAGGCAACTACTTTCAAACGATAAACAAAAATCATCACTACTTCCTCCATACCTTCTGCTCAAACTCAGACCACCTCTGCGACTCTAAAAGCCCCGTGATTTTTGTCGGGCCTGCGGCAGATTCCATGTCAACTTCATGCGCCACTTTGCCGAATTCTGTGAAACTAGAGTTGCTAGGAAGTAAAAGTTTCTCGAGACTTCATCATCACAGTAAGCTCTTGATTTTGGGCAGCACTTGTCGAATTTTTTATCAGTTCGAAAAATGAGAAACCCATGTTTGTTCTTCTTCTTTTTGTTTTGTTTTGTTTTCAAAAATGTGAAGGAAGCAGATGTGGATTGAGTAGGAGAGATATTACGTTTAAAGGAATTGTTGCTGCTGGAGCTTCAGTAATGGCTTCTGCTGTTGCTGCAGAACCCTCAAAAGCCCAAGGCAAATTTCTCTGATTCATTCATTTCTTTTTTTTTTTTCTGAGTTTTTGCTTGTTGATTAATATGTCTGGTTATGATATGGGATTGTTTCTATCTTGCTTAGGTTTGGAGAAGTTACCATTTAAACCGGAGGGATATAATTACTGGACCTGGCGAGATCGAAAAATACATTATGTAGTGGAAGGAGAGGGGTTCCCCATTGTTCTAATTCATGGGTTTGGAGCTTCTGCATTTCATTGGAGGTTGGCTTTCTTCCTTTGATACTTTTCTGTAAAGCTAGAAAATTTGACAAAGGCCCATGTTTGGCTACAATTCTAGATTTGTGAAGGAAATATGATTTATGTGCTTCCTGTTATCAAGTTGATGTCATTGAGTCCTGTCGACAAGAAAAATAAAATCCATGTACATTTTGCATTTTGCAAACTTAATATTTGAAGAATATGAACCTTGTTGCTTTTCTGGATTATCGTTCAGTTGTATCTGCATCATATGTTTGAACCCCCTGGTTGCCGCTTGGGAGCCACAGGGCACATTGTTATTAGTTAGCTTTGTCATTAGCAGCATAGTGATTACACCAAATGTAAAGTGCAGACATTTTATGATCTCCTGTCCTCTTTTACTTTTCTTTAGGTACAACATACCTGAATTGGCTAAAAACTATAAGGTCTACGCCCTAGATTTGCTGGGTTTTGGCTGGAGCGAGAAGGCACTTATTGAGTATGATGCTCTGGTGTGGAGAGATCAAGTTGTGGATTTCGTGAAGGAGATAGTTAAAGAACCCGCAGTTTTAGTCGGAAACAGGCAAGTGTTAATTTCTTTTTGTCTACTCAGTACTTGCTAAATATGTTGATGGCTAAATTTCCAATTTGTCATGGATTGTGATTCACATTGAGCACCTTGGATCTTGCATACAGCCTTCGTAATTCTATACATGTTGAGGATATCCTGACATCATTTAAACAGCAATTTACACTGTTTATGATCTTTTCTAGTGCTCCTTGAGCATGTTATAGAATTTTTAAGTGATCTTATGAAGATGAATGCTTTATTTGTACTGACCTTGTTACTTAATTGTGAACAGCATGAAAGTTGAGCACTATATAGTATTCATTTACAACTGACATCTTCAACTATTTCTACTTCATTGCATTTTCTTTATGGAGGGGATGCTATCAATGCATCGGTTTCTGTGATGTCCTTGGATTAGTAGATTTTAATACACTTTTATCTCACATGCCGAGTGAAAGCTCAATGAATGTCTTCAAGTATATGCTTAATGATCAGCTATTTAAAGTGCACTGTTTCTCTTGGTCTTAATCCTGATGTTTAATTGATAGACTATTGTAATTGATAAAATTTTCTGAATAACATTAATGAACTTTCCCCGCTCCACCCTCACCTTGATATCAAAATATGCAAGGATTAAACTAGGCATCCAACTGTCCAAGGACTTGGCTTTGACGCCTTTTGACAATTGTTGTAGTTTTGGTTGTTGTACACGGCTTCCATCTTTTCTTTGTGGGACATATTTGACCATTATGCATATAGATAATGAGCAAATCACAAGCATCGGTTTCTAGAAGATTAAAGTTTGTATTGCATTAGGATATCAGTATTATTTTCTATTGATCAATTATCTTATGTTGATGTGCTATAACTTTTTCATTTCATTTGAGATGCAATTGAAATCCATGACTTCCTTACCTAATTGATGTCTCAGTCTAGGAGGATTTACTGCTTTGGTGGCAGCAGCATTGCTGCAGGATCAAGTTAAGGGGGTTGTACTGCTAAACAGCGCTGGACAATTCGGGGATGCTAGTACTGCACCGACAGAGTCTGAAGAAACCGTCTTGCAAAAGTTTATTCTCAAACCACTGAAGGAAATTTTTCAACGTGTAGTACTTGGGTTTTTGTTTTGGCAGGCCAAGCAACCAGCACGCATTGAGTCTGTCTTGAAAAGTGTATGTCAATTCCTTAGTATTTTAGCGGAAAATTCTTTATTTTTCTCTTAAGCATATTTTCTTTCCCTTCTCTGATATTAGTCAACTTTTCTTTTATGCTTCTACATGCCATTTATTAATGAAGATTGCTCTGTCAAACACAAACAATCTGTTGTATGTTAAGACATAAAATTTACAGACTTGAAATTGTCAAATGTAATGTTGGATCTGGGATGTGGTGAGCAGAAGAGTATGACAAAACCAACAAGGTGTTAGAACCCAGTTTCAATCGATTTAGTTAATAGGAATCTCGCTAATTTCTGAACTTGACAATCTGTGGTGATGGTTTCCTGGTGAAGTTACTTCCCCAAGTAATTTTTCTCTATATCACTATGCATTTGATGGACCCCTCAATGAGATCGAACAAAAGTTGGGAAATTTTCACATAAAAGATCACCAAGTGATGGGGCTGATTCGTTGATCTTGCATGAAGTTGCCTTGTGCCCTGGATATAGATAAGTAAGACATATATTCTTATTTGTTATTCTCCAGTGACATATTGGTGCTTGATATCATCTTTTTCAGTTTAATTTTCTTTTCGCTGAGATGAATAAGACATGTTTTTATCTCAGTGGTAACGTACACTAGAATGTTTTCTTGAATTGTGCATGTGGTGGAATTACTTCTCCATTTATTTTAGGTATATATTAACGCTGCAAATGTGGATGACTACCTCATTGATTCAATTACAAGGCCCGCAGATGACCCAAATGCTGGGGAAGTTTATTACAGGTATGAAATTAATCATCAAGGTGTATTCCCCATTCCTTTTTGGGCTTAATAAGATTTTGATTCCCTAACTTTTTTTGAAAGTTCTGATTAATTTCTTATTGTCCGCGTGGTATATTCAGTTCATACCTAGATAACTTGGGATGCTATCTTGTTGGTTGAACAGACACCCCAATTCCAAATTATGGATGTCTTCAACCGTCCAACTCATCCTTTGCTAAAGCTCTAACTTTGGACAGTTTCTTGAACGGTTTGTTCAATTAGCCAATTCACCTTGGCCCCAGCCACTCCTAAAATGATAAATAACAGCATGCTTCACTAAAATAAGGTCCAGAATTCATGATGATGCATTGATTGAATTAGCAGCTGGCCCTTCACAAAGTTAAGTAAAAGAAAGAACTATAAAAAGGGTTGGACGTTATAGTGCTCCGAGACTTGGAAAAAACCCAGTTATTGATGATCTGGTGGGTGGCAGCAAATCAGGTTCACGATTTATAGACTTTTGTGAGACGATTTTATGGGGGTGGAAATAGCTGCTCAGATCACATATATTGCATTGCATGTTGGGGTCGTAAAGGGGTGAAGTAGTCTTGGTAATTTTGTCGATTATTAGGAAGAGAATCAGAATTGTGAGGAAGGTGAACATGTGTTATTAGATTATAACCATTTCTGTCTACAGTAGAGGACAGGAGGGTTTCACTTTCCCCTATTAAAATTATCAGTTCCGGTAACAGTGGGGGATAATGAACTAGGATGGAGTAGTTTTGAAATGCAAGTGAGCTATTCTTGCCTCTTTCTTACGGATTGTCAGGCTAAGTGGCTTTTGACCCCTCTAAAATAACGATTTGCTATTAAATAGATCTGTTGACATAAGAATTAAATAGATCTGTCGAAGTAGTAATGCAATCCTCATTTCTCTTATACTTCTTCCATTATCTTCTCTAGTTGTATGATCCTTCAAATAATTGAAAACAACTCTTTTTGAGCTAGAGCTACTAGTACATTGTCCTGAATTGGTTGAGCTGATGGAGCAAATGGATTCAGCATCGGAAAATATTTAGTTCCAGTTACATGCTGTAAACCATTAATAGGTGCTGGCATCCTTCACCTTGATGGTTTAGATCATATATCCTGATCATGTAATTATAATACGATTATGAGATCCTACTGCTATCTACTCAGATTGTTTGTACTCTAGCAACAACTCAGATTGTTTGAACTCGATTTGTTACTGTGATTTTTCAAAAATGATGTCAAATATAGGCCTTGTTCCTCCTCATTCTTGGACTAACTTTTGCATATTTCGCGGAATAATTTCTCCCATTCACTATTTTCAGACTAATGACAAGATTCATTTCCAACCAAAGAAAGTACACACTTGACAGTGTCTTGAGCCAACTCACTTGCCCATTGCTACTGGTCTGGGGGGACTTAGATCCTTGGGTTGGTCCAGCTAAAGCTCTTCGAATCAAGGAATTCTATCCAGATACTTCGATCGTAAACCTACAGGCAGGACACTGTCCACATGATGAAGTTCCAGAGCTTGTGAATAAGGCCTTGTTGGATTGGCTGTCAACTGTAACATCTGCACCTTCTCTTCAAACTTTGTGAACATGTTTGGGACATTTTTAGCCTCTCGACTTATACCAGGATTCAGGTTTTACCATTACCAATTCTTCATTGGTGTATGTAAAAAAAAAAAAAAAAAAAAAAGCAGCATTTTTAGTTACATAAGGTCACATTTCCTCTCTCTTGACTTTGTATATAAACCATTGTGATTTCCTACACATTCTATAGCGAAAACGACATTGAATTGAGGGGAAGGGAGTAGTGAATGGTTCAAGTAGGTTGCATTACATTGAAATGATCGTTTAAAAGTGGAAAAAACTACTCAATCCATCCGTTGAATTGTTGAACAACACGGTTGTTGAATCGTTTACACAAGGAATCAAACTTCAGAAACATTTTTTACACCACCATCAGCGCCTAATTTTTCTGGGGATTTTTTGAATAAGTTAAATCGGTCTAAATGTAATAAATAAGGAAACCCTTTTGTAAGATATTTTTACCTCACTTTGGTGACTCAATTTTGGATATTTAGTTGTAAACAAATTTTTAATGTAAATACAGCCAAATTCGAATTTCTAAGACTCAAAAAGGGCGACTGGAATTCTATTGTCTTGCTTGTGGCAGCCATGGACAATGCAGATCCTGACAATGTACTACATGTTTGTGCACACAATTTCTCCTTGGTGATCATGAATGCTTCTCTTGTCCTGAGTGATTCGGAGTCGAAGTTCGTGGGTCAAATAAAATTTTGATTCGATTTTTCAAACTGTGTAATGGCTGTTAGGGAAGGATATTTATAATAAATGAATTATATAGTAAGTGAGTAAGATTATTAGTACTTACATAAAAGTAGTGACGTAGTTATCGAGTTTATTTCGAGTGAATCGAGATATCAAACGCGTAAAAAACATAAATATTAACTTATTTTGAGATTATATTTTAATTACGCGAAATATTTTGAAAAACTGGTGTAAATTCCGGGAACTAAGCGTAATGTATGTACGTCAGCAGTTTCTCACAATGAATGAGTCATCATTGGAATCTTGTAATAAAGCCATAATTTCCAAGACTTCATTTTCCACATACGAGAAACAAAAAAAAAAAAACGGAAAATGGACAAATGACGAAGAGTGAGTGGGTACATTATCTTACAAAATTCATCAAATATTTTTTGAATTTTCAGAAGTCGTCGTCTTTTATTAGCCTTATCCAAATTTGAAATGTGAAAATGATGATGTTTTACATGTGACGTTGGAAAGTGACGATGTCCAGTCAACTTATAACTTTGGGTTGACTTAACTTTATTCTTGGTCGTCTTCTTTAATAGTTTTCATATTCCTATACCTAAGACTTTTTAATAATCCATGTTACCAAGAACGCTTCATATTCACTGTCAATCGGACCTAATGAACAAATTTATATATTTTTAAATTTAATGGTTATAGGCTTAAAGTCGATTTGTAAATTTATTCTTTTACTCGACTCAAATTTAGCTTATATTTTCCTTTGGAGCTTATTTTAAGTTAATTTTGAGAAACTACAATATAAAATGTGATTGAGACTAGTCTTACCTGATTCACAGGTAAAGGCTTGAGACAATGAAACTAGACAAAGTCCAAATTTGTAATATATAATACAAAATATTAAGAAAAAAATTAAATTTAAAAGCCAAGGTCTAAAAATCTACATTAACACTTATCAAAATTATTTACAAAATTATTTAAACGGCGCAATGGATAACGCTTGGAGCACCAACGTTAATGTTGAGAGTTCGATTTCTCTTAAATATTTAAAAAGATTGTTTGAGAGGTGAGTTCAAGTGTATTGTGTGCTTTAGGCAGAAATCATATATCGAATTACCGACTCTATATAGGTGTGTGTACACTATGGATATCACACAACCGGCTTTACTCAATGGATGTATTTGAGGGTGGACATTCACTTCAAGATTTAATCGAAACATAAGTCTCGGATACCTGAATATAAAAAAAAAAAAAATACTTCAAGAGTTTTTTTTCCAAAATTTCTTTCCATTACATCCCCTAGTAAGCTTCTTCCAACAAATTTACAGATATCTCACTTTATTCAATTTCCCAAATAATTTAATTATATGACAGTAGATAATTGCATTAAAAGATTTAAATTGTGACTAAAATATTAAGGATTGGGACTGAGCTTAATAAGGCGCAAATTTAACTCATAAATTTATCGGCTTCAATTTGGATGTTAAATTAGATTTAATTAGACTCCGCTCAAATATATTCGGGCCAAACAATTAGTTTCTGACTCAATTAACAGCCATACTCAAATAATTGAATATCTAATCAGCGACATCTGTTTCTTTTCAATATACAAATTACATGAATATAAAGTGATAGATACACATGATATTATTGTTAACACAATAATTAAAACAAGAATTTTTAAGGAAAGACAATTGTCTTAATAATAAAACTTTTCTGTTACAAACTCAATAATTAGAAGAATTTTTATGAAAAGTAACAATTGTTTCAATAATTAAAATTTGTGCATGCAGACATCTACAGTTGAAAATGTTTAAGTTACATAAATACTCCAACCACATACTATCACTTAATGAAACCATAAATATCCAATTTATATATATATCCCAAATTCCCAAATCGCATATGACAGTACGATTTTTGTTAAATTTTGAATTATAAATAAAAATTAAAGAGAGTAAGAAAAATATAAAGATATAACGTGGTTCGAGTGTAGTGTACATCTACGGATAAAGTGTTCAAATACTATAAAATTGTATATTATAATAAATACTTATTAATTAGATATATATTGTTGTGATCACTCCAAAATCAAAATAAAAATATTATAATAATTAATTAAATATATATTATTATAATTTTATTATTATATTAAAGAATCAATTCTTGATTCGCGGGCACTTCAAATTCCAACCCACAATTTATACAATACTTTAAAAATATATGATGTTATGCGGGGATATTCGAACGATCTCTCAATTTTTTTTATGATTAGGACCTTTAGACTCCAGCAACTAGTTAATCTCGTAGAAGATTGTTACAAATCTAACATCTTTGGACTCTTGTGTCATTATTACCAATCATGCTCGACAAGTTATGTTAAACTATATTATTGTAATACATGTTGCATTTATTATATTATCCATGAATTATAATATTTCAAATACCATTTATGTTACTAATGAATAGGTCCGATATTAATATAAGCAAAAATTCAATATAAAATTTAACTGATGTTGACGGTGGTGTATCCCGCGTGCATGATACTCTGAGGGGTGATTGATATTAAGAAATTAAATATAAATGAAATGAATTTAGAAATTGAATGGTAATATAAATGAAATGATATGTGTGTATTAATATATTTATTTGCTATGTATAAAGAATGAGAAATAAATGTAATCGTCATTATTTGTTGTTTCATTATAATATCATAATTCGTAATTAGAAATAAATGATATGAATGGAATAAAATAATTTTAAATATTAAAATACTCTTTAATAAAAAAATTATAAAATAAAATTATATTTAATATATTGTGCATCAATGAGTTTACTATTATTATTTTGAAGGATGTTAAACAATATATATACATATATATAGAATATAGATAAAATTTTATATTAATATATATATTTTTAAAAAATATAAAAGACTGACAAATGAGGTTTTGAGTAAATTTCACATTTTAATTTTTTTAAATTTGAATAGGAAGTGAATACGACCCTTGAAAAACTACATATATTTTTTATTTATAATATATGTATTTATGTGATATAAATTTATATACACAACATGTTACATATATACTAACAATATAAATATGATACTCTCATGATAATAATATAAAATTAATGAATAGTTTATGCTAATAATGTAAAAGTAATAAATATATTTAAATTTTTTAATTTTTAATAATTAAAAATAAAGAATTATTTTTATTAAAAGTATTATTTTCTCATATATAGAAATTTCAGGTCTATAAAAGTTTTGATAGGTCGGGTTTCGAGTTTACCTAATAATTTTGTTATATTTAGATGGTTAATTTTATTAAAAATAAATACAACTTTATTCCTAAATGATTGAGAATACCTAAACCTATTGGGGGAGAAAGAGTTAATTTATATTTTTTTAAATGATAATTTTTATAAAAATAAATATTTTTATTCCTAAATTATATAAATTATATGTTTAAAAATAAACTTAAAAATTGTCATGTCATTCACCAACCATCATCAAGTCTTCTTTGGTACATAATAAACAAACAAACAGTGAAAGAGGAAATAAAAAAAAAAAAAAAAAAAAAACATTTGACTGGTATAGACTTAAGAAGTAACGTTTGCAGGGTGGCAACGGCCCAAACTCTGGAAATTTGGTAGAAAATGCACTATCCAAATTCTCCGCCCATTCAAATATTGAATCTTTTACAAATTCTTGTCTTTATAAATTTGGTTGAACTCGGGTTTTTTCATGGAACTGGCCAACAAACTCACCAAAAGCAGGAAACTCATTGGTTTTTCTATATTTAAAAGGAGGCGAAATTCATTGAACATTCAAAAAAGGGAAGCTTTTTAATTTTCTGAAAGACGCGGTTTTTCTGTATTTAAAGCCTCAGCAATTGCCACAAGAGGTTTTAGAATTAGAGGGACAATTTTTTTGGGAGACGGAGAGATATATAGATACATACAAATTAAAATTGCTTTTTTGTAGTCAATCATGGGGAATTGCTTTTCTGATGTGAAGGGCGGTCAGCAGGCGGTTGGTGGTGGGGCCCAGGGTGTTGGCGGCGGCGGCGGTAGCGCCGCCACCCCCGCTGGCCACAACGACGCCGTGGACTACTTCTTCATGGCCAAAGGGGAACATGCTCTTTTCACGCCAATCGAGGTACGAAAAGGGTGAAAAGAAGAAACCAACTGTTTTTCCTGTACATAGAAACTATGCTTGTCGGGTCTTGTGGTCCATGCACAAAACTTGTTCGTGGGGATTAAACTTCTGTATGCCATCAGCGCTGAAATATACGATGTTGCTGTCCTGGTCAAGTCCTAATCCTATGTTGACTTTTTAATTTCCATTTAATTGATTTTCTGTCTTCATCCTAAATTTTCGCCGCTAAACAGTACTATTTAACTTTTAAAAAAAAAGTTAAAATACTTTATAAATTTAAAGATTAGATAACTACATAGAGTGCAAGGTTTTCACTTTGTGCCTGCGGCTTGTGTCCGTATCTGATCAATGATCTAGTGTTTGCATGGAAATTAATTGGGCTAATCAACTTTGCATGTTTTCAATGAAAAAAGAATGAGAACGAGGATATCTTGTTTGTGTTGATGGAGTATCATGGAGTCTGTGGAGGAGCCAAGAATTTAGAGTAGGTGGGCGACATTACTTTAAGGGAGGCAAGAACTAAGTTTTTCATTGATTTGCACATGAAATTTAAATATCCTTTTGGAAGTGTTTACCCTTGTGTTGATGATGCACAATATTTTCCCGTAATCACTTCTTCCTGACAGCATATGATTCAGTCATGTTACAGGATGGAGTCCTATGTGGCTCCTTAAATTGTAAGTAGAGAATTCACAGGTTGATGAGAATTGAATAAAGTCCGAGAAACTGCCGAACAGAAAATGTTTTATTAATTTATGAGGGACGCATGATGGAAATATTTTGAAGTATTGAATCTCAGACTTGCCTACTGTGCAGGTTTCCTACGCTTAGTTTTAAGTTCTAATTACAAACAATGTTAAAACTAAACACATCCTCTCTCAAGCATCAGAATTATTTTTTGGGATGAGCGGGGACATCACAGTTACTTTAATCATTTAATGAAATCATGGTGCAGCCACCTAAGATAATGAGGACTTCTAATTTGATCCTCTTGTTAAGAGTTCTATCTCTCTTTTGCACTTGCATTGGAAGTCTATTTAACTCCTGTGACGTGACATTTTGTTTATTTGAGTTGCAGTTGTCTCTATCAGCTTCTAAGCTACTTGATCGTGATGTCGTATCAAAGGTAAAAGAAGAGGTTTAGTTGGATTTTGGAACATGTTCTCTTATTATCTTTCACGTTTCAAGTTCTTGATATCCTCCGTAATTGTATTGATGTTGTCTTGTTAAGGCCAATTGACTTCTTGTATGACTAGGTCATTATTTTTTCAGAGAAGATAGCTTTTTCTTTATCTGCAACTTTTCTTCTTTCTGGTAGTTTGAAACCCTGAACTGAATCAACTTACCCTTATCCCATTTATTTGGCATTGGCTATAGGGATTTTTTTTATTTATTTATTTGGCATTGACTATATGGATTTTCTTTTCCCATTCTGCTCTACAAGAGCCATCTCAACAAGTTGAAACACTACCAAGTTAATTCATTTCAAGTATTGGTTGGTTATCTTTTATCAAATCCTCCTAATAACGATGAACTATCTTAGATCCTCCTAATACTGATGAGCTAGCTAAATGCTTTTTGCATGCCTCAATAATATACCCACTGAAGTTGGAAGTGACGAGAAACCAAATGAAGAAGGCATGGAAAATAAACTAATATCATAACATCAAAAGTAAATTTTCTTCAAAAGTTGAAGTTAGAAAAACTTAGATATAAGCAGCATCTTTATATTGTTTTCTCTTGCTACAGTTAAGCTTCTTTTGGATCACAGGACATAGAAGTGTTGCTTTACATCAAGCTTGGACCAATAATTTACTGCCATCCCAAAGTGTTGATGTTTTTCTTATCTTTTCCACTAATTGACATCATAAGTTAACTTGAGCTAGTTGTCTCAGTCTATTTGCTTGTGTATAATTTCAAGCTGGACAATCAGATTCTTCTTTCTTGCAGAGTGATCCTATGGCGGTGGTTTACATGAAGAGAAGGGATGGGAAGCTTGAGGAACTTGGCCGCACTGAAGTAATATTGAACGATCTAGACCCTACTTGGATTCAGAAGATAAATGTCACTTACCAATTTGAGATTGTTCAAACATTGATGTATGTGATCATACTTCCCTTTCATATTTTTTTTTAGATTTATAGATTGCTTTTCTTTGTAATCTTTAATGGTTATTTAATCCTAATTATTCTTTTCCAGCTTTCACTTGTACGATGTCGACACGAAATATCATAATTTACCTGTGAAGGTATGCTGTATTTCCTGCTAGTGATTTTGATGTTTAATTTCAGTTAAGATGCTGCAGTGTTTTGCGACTCGTTTGAATTTTAAAAAATGTTTGGAAATTGATCATCTGATGCTGGGCTAAAAACTGCACGTTTTGAAGTTCTATCATAAGCAGTCATGGTTGTGCATATGTGATGAAGCAACCTTTTTATTCCATCAATTCAATTTGGCTTTAAATTTAACAGTGAGCATAAAGAACTATGAAGATATCTGTATTCCGCTGCTTCATGTGTTTGTGAATCAGATAATACCACTCAATGTCTGAGAGTTTTGCCAATTATATTACAAAATTTGATTCAACAGACATTCTTTAGTTAATGTTTGATGCCAAATTCTGACAAGAGAAGGAGGACAAAATGATTCATTAGTAGAATGTTAACCAAATTAATGCAAGTTTAACAATTTTTTTTCTTGTGGATCTGTGGTCTTTGTTACATGATGGCGTGACTGATTTTATCGTATCTGAAGTCGTATTATGTATCATTTGATTTCAGACTCCAAGCTCTTGTTTCCTGTTTTGTAGAATATTAGTTGATTTAATTTTCAATCTTTCTTTTTGTTCCATCTTCTATTTCTCGATCACTTTAACGACAAGTGGTATTGGTACTGAATTTGGTATCAGAGATGTACTTTAAAAATCCTACTTCAATTTAGTTGGAAATAGCTGTCTTAATCATAGTTTTTTCTTCAGATTTTGGCCATTGGTCATTTCAAGATGGTTAAGTTCATATTGATTTGGTCAATTTTTCAGATGCTGAAGTTAAAAGATCAAGATTTCCTCGGTGAAGCTAGTTGTGTTGTCTCTGAGGTAAGTTTCTTCTCATGGTGTTTACTGTTAAACACTTAAACTATGACAACTGTGTTGCTGTGGCACCTTTATATGCTTTTTGTATCTACCTTTAATTATTTTCATGAAGATGGTGAAGGGTGTGCGTGAGGCTGCACTTCAATTTTTGGAAGAAAGCACAGATTATTCTTTTTTTAAATTTGAATGACGGTTTATCTGTTGAACGAATTTTCATTGAATATTATGGCTGCCAACAAGTCACGGGGATGACTGCAGATTTGCAACCATCCTATTCATGATTACTTTTTATTTTTATTTTCTTTTCTATCTCATGCTGACAATTGCAATTGATGATGCCAAAGCTCACTTCAGTTAAATGCCTCCTCTCTGATTCATTTTTTTAATTCAATTTCACCTCGACTTTGATATATATGTCCCCACTAACTTTGAATTCACATGCATGTTTTAAATATATAACAATTTCTGCATGAAAATGTAGGTTAAGATAATAATCCATCTCTTCCTTTATCTCAATATCCTTGAGGTTTATTACTTCAGCTGTATAATTTCTTCACATTTCTAGGCAAGGTTGAATCCGCTTTGTATCTGCTTGTTTTGCTTTAAAAAATTTCATCTTTGAGTAATCTGTGGCGTAACTATGTCTATGTCAATTTCCATGACAGATTGTGACTAAACGAAATCGGAGTTTGACCTTGAATCTTCATAATAGAGATGGACGCGCTTTAAAAAACTTGGGGACGCTTACTGTCCATGCGGAGGAAAGTGTTGCTTCAAGGAATGCTGTGGAGATCACATTTCGTTGTTCAGCTCTAGAAAACAAGGATCTATTTTCAAAAAGCGTATGTGTTTTCAGATCCACAGTTCTTGGGGTTATAGAATATTTTTCAATTAATTTTTTTTGGTTTTCTTTTTTTTTGGCTTAATTTCATAGACTTTATTTTTCAGGATCCTTTCTTAAGAATCTCTAGGACTGTTGAGACTGGAGGTTCTGTTCCTATTTGCAAGACAGAAGTCGTGAACAACAACTTGAATCCAACTTGGAAACCTGTATGTCTGACAATGCAACAATTTGTGAGCAAGGTAATAACTTCTTGGCAACTGCATTGCTTTCACAAGGCAAACTACTTTTACTCATTTTAATGATAAACGACAAGAAATAAATCTTTATGTCTGCCATTATATCACATTTGATTCTTATTTATTTGTTCGTAAGTGTATGCTTGATTTTCTTAACATATGGAATTTTGAACTTTTTGCTTTTTAGATGAATTATTAACAGTAAATAAAGTGATCAATCTCTACAACCCCCATTTTTGTTTCAATGTTTTGTTACGGCGGCAGTTACATCATACCAATTTATTTTACTTCTTTCTAATTCTGTTTTATCTTTTTTGCAGGAGAACCCTTTGGTGATTGAGTGCTTTGATTTCAATAGCAGTGGAAATCATCTGCTAATCGGGTAACTATTGAATAGTCTTTTATCATTTGCATGTTTTCTTGTTAATGTTGTTTGCCTCCAAGGAAAGCATGTTTTCCACATATGTCATGTTCGTTTTATATTTTGCATCACCTTTTTTGCTTATTGTTCAATTGGTAATAAAAGTGTATCAACATCCTTTTTTAAACAGAAAATTACAAAAATCAGTGGCGGAACTGGAAACCCTTTACCAAAGTAAAGCTGGTGCAAATTTCATATCGCCATCTTCCGGATTCCGGCATCATGAAAAGGTTTTCACACTCTCCTGAAATCTCTGTATCTGCAAGAGTTGTTTGCAAAAAATTTCATTTCTGACTTATACTCATTTAGGTTCTGAAGAGTGAATTTTTTGTCGATGGATTTGTTGAGAAACAATTGTACAGCTTTCTCGACTATATCTCCAGTGGATTTGAACTTAGTTTCATGGTTGCTGTTGACTTTACTGGTAGGTAACCAGCTCTCGCAATTTTAAAATTTCCTTTTTTTCTTCAGTTCATAATTCCTCTGGAAGTTCCTAATTAATGCATATGCGTTTAAATTTGTCCAGCTTCCAATGGAAATCCCAGAAATCCAGATTCTCTGCATTACATTGATCCTTCAGGTCGCCTAAACGCCTACCAGCGGGTAACCCATCTGAATAACTGTGACACTTTTGGTGCAAGGGAATGGGGATGCCAAAATTACGTCCACATCTCCTAACACTAATGGCTGTTAGAATATCCTAACTTAAATTATGAAATGATTATTTTGTCCGTTGTTAAAATTACACAAACGTTTTTTGTGTCACATTACAAATACATCCCTTAACTTTTTTTTATTTTACAGTTGGACCCCTTATATTTTATTGTAATAAAATTTTCTAAACATTTAAAGACACTTTTAACCGTAAATGAAGCTAAATGTCTAAAATCCAAATTCGGTCCATGACTTAGATCTATAGATGTAGGCCATTAGACTTTTCCTTCTCACTCGCTAAAGTCTTCATGTTCACTGGTAACCTAACAATTTAAAGTTAACTGGTTTTAGTTGATTGAGTACTACTGTGCTCATTAATTTGAAAAAGTAAAAGATAAAATGATAGAAAAAATAAAATGTAAGAGATATGTAATTAATTTTCTAAATACTAATAGAATACACTTTTTAAAATTATTGAATGTAATTTCAAAATTTTATCATAAGTTAGACATATTAAATCTTAAGTGAAGTTAGTACAAACTAGAAAAATCTTAGGGAGATTTGTGTAAATATGGACAAATTTCAGTTAGATGTTCTTTTATTTGGTTAAAAGAAGGGAGTTTTAAACTTGTCATTTTTTACACAATATGATATCAGTGTATAACAAATGGCTGGCTTATATGTAATATGAGAACAAATGTTGGGGGAAGTGGGTGTAGTTTCAGAATCTTAGGGGTCTACCCATATTTAGACCAAACCCAGGGGGATTTATGTAATTATCCATAAGTATAATTACATTGATTATTTTTGTTGATGTCATCATTTTCTATGAAAGAAAACATAACTGCTTTTGATGGAGTAATAGAGTAGTCCATTATTGAATGGACATATGTTTTAGCAAAATTGCATCTGGATATTTGTTTTTTTCACTTTGCATCTTGACTTGGGTGTTAAATACTGCAAAACTCATTGTAGGCTATAATGGAGATTGGGGAGGTCATACAATTCTACGATTCAGATAGACGCTTTCCTGCTTGGGGATTTGGTGGAAGAACACTCAATGGCTCAGTATCTCACTGTTTCAACTTAAATGGAGGCCCTTCTGATTTTGAGGTACTATAATGTCTACTTTAGTGGAGAAACTATAGTTTCAATTTATTTCAGTTATTACTCGATGACTTTGCTCATGAAGGTTCTTCCTATTTACATTAAAGAAGGTAAGAAAAATTAAATGTCTAAGTTAATGGCATAATCATGTGTTGTTTTAACAAAATTTTAAAACTTAAGGACCAACAACAGGATCAATTGATTTCTAGATATTAGTTAAATGACAATTCCCTAATTTGGTCTCTTTCCTAATTTGCAACATTAGCACTATATACTTATATTTTATGCTTTTTCATCTGTGAATGAAAATGAACCTAATACAGGCTTCAATGTCGGAATTCTGTATATCCTATACAGGAGTATCCTAGAGTGGATATGTTATCAAAACTTGGGAAAAATTAAAAGCAGAAACTGCTAACTTTGATATATTCTCTGAAAACAAGGATGTAACACCCCCGAAAAATAAAATATCAGAACATGCACTTAGAAAACTGCAGGGCCACTACAGATTAACATATGACAAAGCTCTTAGAGTTATCGAACATTGGTTTGTGTACTATTCTGAACCCAAATCATATCGTACGGGTTCAGACGCAGAAATTTGCAAATTGCAATGAAGTAGCCTGAAATTTCTTCCCAATTTGAGTTGTTTTGACTGAAGTAGTATTCATAGGCAAATTCCACTGGCCAGTTTTCTGTGTTTTGCCTTCTGTGATATGCTTTGAACAAGGGAGTATCGCATGGAAATTAAGGATCCATGTTTTTTTTTTTTCTTATTTTTTCTCTGGTTGCTCTAGGTTGAAGGTGTGGAAGGTATCATGGCTGCTTACATGAGTGCTTTACACAATGTAGCTCTTGCTGGACCTACACTATTCGGTCAAGTCATAAATAAGGCTGCAGATATTGCTGGTCACTCACTTTCTTGCCAGCATGCCAAGTATTACATCCTGTTGATTATAACGGTAGGCAATTGAGCGAAATGTGATTGTGTCCTTCTTGCCAATCTTAAATATGTTCTTCTTGGTAATTAACTTTTAACTTTGTAGGATGGCGTGGTCTCTGATCTCCAAGAAACCATAAATTCTGTGGTTAGGGCATCTGACTTGCCGCTTTCAATCCTTATTGTTGGAGTTGGTAATGCGGATTTCAAGGAAATGGAGGTCTCTCTTTATTATGATGCTTACACTCAATGGAATATTTTGTTGTTGCTAAGGCCCCTGTCGGTCTCACATTTGAATGTATTTTTTGTCCCACCAGATTCTTGATGCTGACAACGGACGTCGATTAGAGAGTTCCACTGGAAGGATAGCAACACGAGACATTGTTCAGTTTGTTCCTATGCGTGAAGTGCATGGTAAGTACGTCAAATGATGATACACGATGCTACACTCCCTTCATACTATTGCTGCTTTGGATACTTGAAATGCATCTTTCTTATCTTGGATAAAGAAACAATCTTTACTATACTTTGGATGACTATACGACTTAAATTCAAGAAATTCTTCGATCGTTTTGTGCAGGCGGACAAATCTCAGTGGTTCAGGCTCTTCTCGAAGAATTGCCATCTCAGTTTCTAACCTACGTGCGTTGTAGAGATATCAAGCCTCTTAATGTGTCTCAAACTTACGATCAAGACCGTGCTTTGTAGTGTTATAAGTACAGCGTATCCATTGAAGTTATATCGTACCAAATGAAGGATGAAGTGTGACTTGGTTAGCTTATTTCTACAGTGTAGCAATCATGTAAAGGAAAATTCAAAGCAAAATGATATGAGGGAAACTTGAAAGCAAAAGTGTGAAATATGTATAGTTTGGTATGCTGTTTTGGGTTTTGTCTTCAATTTTATGCAGCTTTGAGCCTAAATTTATGCCCCTACGATGAGCAGCAAATGTTGGATTGTGGTCTTTGAGTCTGTCGGGAATTAAGTTTCAAGTTGTTCCACTGTTTTGTGAGTGGATTAATTTGATTCATATTCTTGCATGTAACTGAAGCAAATCAACAAATGAAAGATACATAAAAATATTAGTATACCAAGAGTCCCATGGATATATATAACTTAGTGGGCTAATTAGACTTCTCTTTCTTCTAAAATAATTAAATTATTAACTTTTTAATAGGATTAAAAAAATTATTCATTATTTGAGATTGATCATTAAAAATTTGAGTTTGATTCGTTAAATACAAATCTTAAACATATTTTTTAATTCGGTAAGATTTAGAGCTCGATTCAAACTCGATTTGATTAATGAAAAATAAATAAAATTTTGTATTCAATTTGATTACAATTCGTTCAAATTCGATACAATTAAATTAATTTCAAATACAATTTTTAAAGTTGGATAAAAATTCAAATAAATTTAAACAATGATTTATTCGTCTCGATTCATTTACACTCTACTTCTCAATCTTTTTTAATAATTATAAAATATAAATTAAAATAAGTGTTAATTACTTCCTGATTTCTTAAGTATCAGCTTCTAAAATTCACTGGATATGATTTTTTATTACAAATCATTTTAGATTTCATTGCATTGCATGAGAGTTACTCACATATAAAAAAATTATTTGCAAAGTATAAATATGACGGGACAATTTATTATACAACTTATTAAATATTTGAATTCCCAAAATGAAGGCATAGGTAGTTCTTGGAAACTGCAATTAAAAGACAACCTGGGATTTCATTGTTTGTGAATAAATATGTGCTGTGTCTAAGCTTGCATGCGAGCTGTTTATATGCGTATTCGCTGGTTGCTGTCCTAGCTTGTGTGAACACGCCGACATTCTCATCGTCTTCACCGATGCTTGATCCATAAAACATAGCTGTCTCAAATATAAGCATAGACAATGGTCTCAACATCATGCATTCGCTTCTCAAACCTCACTTTCAAGAATTTGGAATCTTCCATCAGACAAAACTCAATTGTAACTTCTCAGCCACCTCAAATTCATTGATCATTCAAACATGTTTCTACATTTCCAGGCATTATAAGCAACTCTGCTCTGAAGAATTTGGATATCTAGTCCAGGAGTTGTAGGATAAGATTGGTAAGAATGGAGAGTTCTTTGCGGTACAATAGGAGAAGAAGCGGGTATGAGCCATCAGACACAGAGACTGATTGGCACGCCAGTCCCAGGCGCGAGGATAGACAACCTGAGAATATGGGCTTTGATCACAGTAGGAACAAGAGTCCTCTGACTACTGTCAGCAGGATGCCATCAGCCATGCTTGAAATGGAGGCTCCAATTTCAGGTACTGCTCCAAGGAGGTACAGCAAGTCCCCGTATAAACCACGTGGAGTGGATGGTAATGTTCTTCCCCCACTCCATAATTCTGATTTGCACAGAAATGTTAACCCTCTTTCCTGTAGAACGTATTCTGATCTTCGTAGAAATGTTAGTCCATTTTTGAGGTCTGAACAGAGGGCTAATCCTGATTATATTAACGGAAATGTTTGTCCATTTTCACTATCTGAACGCAGGATTAATCCTGATAAGAATACAGAAAATGTCAATCCCTTTTCAGTATCCGAACGCAGGAGACTTGCCTCTCCATACAAGACTACGGGAGAGGGTCATGGTTTGGACTATAGACATAGGGGGAGTGAAATGTCGAATTTTGGTCGGAGGGCAGCATCTGCTCCTAGAGCAAGATTGAGAGAAAGAGGGCAACAGATCAAGTATGAACAAGAGGAGGAAAAGAAAGGAGACAGGACTTTCTCCCCTCTGCCTCAAGAGGAGAGGGATCTTTCTAATAAACGTTTCCCTTCGGTAGGTGAAATCAATGAAATGGTTGCAAATGCTCAGATTTCTAGAGGGTTGAATGGCCATGTTCCAAACTTTGAGAGCACAGACTCCATTTCTCAAGGGAACATTTTCTTTTCGAGGGATTATCCTGGCTTTCAGAATGTTGTTTTTCCGAAAAATGCAGGGGTGGATCCAACTAGATATCTCCCGAAGCCACCAGGTTTTGTAGAAAGAAATCCTGGTTGTCATCAGGCCAACAAGGTGAATGGCAGTTTCAATCATCATAGTCAGGCGATGTCACAAACAACTACAAACTCTAGCTTTGCTGAAAGCAGGCAGAGTACCGTGAGTAACTCCAGTAGTAGGGCAAGTGCTAGTACAGAAAAATTCATAGCAAGCAGAAGGAAGAGCCAGACAGATGCCTGGTTTTCATGTCTCAAGAAAGGATCATGCAAGACATCGCATATATCTCCAGAAATAGACAGACCTTTTGATGAAGCTTTGTTTATTGGGAAGGCAATTGTGGTTCAGAGCTTACGACCATTTTGGGCTGACAAACATCAGCCTGCTTTGTTGATTGGATTCACTTGCCACAAGCAAGAAGCTCTGCTTCTTCAGCAACTTGTAAGTGGTTCTAATTATATTCCAAATGAAAGACTATTCTCCTGTATCTGATAAAAGGAATGTACCTTATCAAGCAAATGAGTATATGACTGTAGAAAAGAAAAGCATTTTCCCAGTGTAACTGGATAATTTAGACTATGAAACATAGAAATTTACTAACTTGTTCTTCCTTTTATTTATTTCTTGCTTTTGCTTTGTTCTTAGGCAACCAATGAACTCTTGCCACACATTTTGCTGAAAGGACCTCCTGGTTCCGGTAAGAAAGCATTGACAATGGCTCTTCTGCGTGAAATATATGGGGATCCTGTTTGGAATGTAGGTGTTTTGTTAATAATGCATAACTCTAGAATTATTAAGGTCAATTTGGATGGATAACTGAAGATTTACTCTATCTTTTTTCCTTTCTTTTTGCAGATATCTCATGATTTACAATACTTTCATATTCTGGTATGTCTTTTATCATTATTTTGTGCCTATGAACAATCTGCATTTATAAGATGACTGAATACTTGACTTGAGACTTGCTCGACTCTTGTTCATTTCTTTTTCTTAAGTTTTCCGCAATATGGAGTCGATCACTATTGAGAAGTGACGAAAGAAATATATAGGATTGCATCTTTCATTTGATCTATCCATGCATGGATACTTTGGATAGAATTCTTTTGACATGAATTTGAAAACATCATTGTTGAATCTAAATAGATGAACTTATGCAGGTAGCTTTTTCAGCATACTGCATTACTCAACTTCCAGTGATCATGCTTTCACATTCCATAATTGTTGAGATCTACTTGTCTTACCAGATTTATAGATTTGATTAAGATTTTCATGATTGGTTTTTGGCCTTATATTTCCCAATCATGTCATCAATTGGACATAAATGCATCTTCAGATACAAACAAGACTGGCTCATTTAAAAAGCCTTGAACTTTCTTCTTTGTTGTTGCATCTCCAGATACGAGACTGTTTTTTGTCTCATTGTTGCTTAGAAAAATTTCTTTCCATGTCGTATTCAATTCCTTGGTTTTCAGTTGTCTTGTAATATCAACAGGAATCAAGGCCCATGCAAGTTGTTGTTCCTGTAAGCTCAAGTCCTCACCATATGGAACTCAATGTTTACTTAGAGCCTAAAGCAGCATATACATTAACAGCTTTAGTGAAGCAAATAAGCAGGGAGCACGCTGTCACCCCTGAAATCTTTACAGCCACTACGAAGGCAGATTATAAAGGTCAGCTTCCATGATTGGATAAACAGTTTTATTCATACTCCATTCTACACGTTCAAAAAGTTCTAATGTAGTAACAAATTTTGTGATTTACAGTATTGGTTCTCTATGATGTTGATAAAGCCACAGAGAATGTACAGCACCTAATAAAATGGATCATGGATGGCTTCTCAGATTTGTGTAAACTCATCCTTTGCTGTGAAGATGATGAAGATATCCTTGAATCAGTTAAGGGCCGCTGCAAAGTTATTAAGGTTGAAACTCCTGCACTCATGAAGTAAGTTTCCAAATAATCTTTGCTAACTCGATCGTGTTACTTGTTCTGTAATTTCTTTATCCTCATCATGCACAATCACACATCTGAACTCGCATTTTTTTGCTTATTGAAAGAGATAATAGAACTATTCTTGCATACAAACTGTTTTGCATAGAATAAACTCTTTTATGCTAAAAGTTGCAGATGTGGTTTCCACTTTCCACATGAGTTACATATTTGGAAGACAAACTGATAGACTCAGCACAGCTTAAGACAGTTATCTGATATAGCTCTTTTTAAGCTTAGGAGGAATCTGATTAATGAAAAATTGATGTGAGAGGCTCTCTGACCCATAACAGTACAAGAGTAAAATGAGTTATTCCTTATCACCCCTTCCTCACATGGTAACATTGAACATTTCACCTTAGTGGCATCCTGAAATACAATATAGCATATCATATATTGATCAGTGTTCAGAAAAATATGTAGTTCAAACATTGGAAGGAAAAAAGACGAGTAGTGTTAGACCTTCAGCCCCATCAGGCACATCTTAATGGTTCTGTTCATGGACTGACACTCTTAAAATTGTCTCTTTTCATTAAATTTTATTGCGAGTACAAACTCAAAGTTGCCTACTAGTCTTTTCAGTGACTTCTGCTAGATCGTGGCGTAGAGATTTTCAACTGCCACTGAAAAACTTTTTGGTCCAGATTCTCATGATTTCTCTAATCTTTTTCATATTACCTAGGTAATAGAAGTTCTTATTCAGATAGCCAAAAAAGAAGGTTTTGAACTATCCACGAGCTTCGCTGCTGAGATTGCAACCAAATCAAAGCAAAACCTCAGGAGAGCAATCATGGCACTTGAAGCCTGTAAGGCACCCAAGTAAGATCCTTTGTAAGAAATGTGTTGGCTCATTAGGTTGTTTATAACTTACTTAGCTATCACCCATCTTCAGCTATCCTTTTGTCGAGGACCAACCTATTCCACTAGGATGGGAAGAGGCCATTGTGGAACTTGCAGCAGATAATCTAGCAGATCCATTGCAAAAGCAGTAAAATCCTTGATTCTATCTCTTACTACTTTGTGTTGCAACAAGTATTAATCTAACTTTTTAGTTAACACAACAATCTTAATTTCTTGTTTGACACCATTGGTATCACCTAGTTGCCTACTCTTGGACACTGGTTAGTTCAAAGCATTTACAACAATCTTCATCTGCTCCACCGCCTCCAGTTTGTAGGAACTAATGATTAATCCTCCAAAAGAAGTTATAAATGCAGCATAACTATGGTAGAAGCTATACCGCGTCTGTGTTCTCTTACTGTGTCATTATTTCTTAAGCGAATTATAAAAAACTTGTTATATAAGACTAATCACAAAGACAATTAGTCAGTGCTCATGTCTCTCTCTCTATATATATATCACTCTCACACGCACATACAAAAGAAAGAAAGAAAACTTTATGCACACCTCTAGTCTAATGTAAAGGTGCTGCTGAATCTTTTTACCTTTTTATTATTCGTACCAATTATTCTTTGCTTGCACTTTATTCATGTTTCTAAACTGCAAATTCTGGCAGGAATAGACTTTGAGAACATCTTTCATCGAATAAAGTTAATAAAGAGAGAAAACAACAAAATTCTAGAAAGTCCTTTAAGTTCGATTACTCCAAAACCAGAATACTGCACTATGGAAAATCATCAAAACTCATTGTTTAGGTTAATTTGGTCGACTAAGCTTAGTTCACAACCTATAAGCATGCCTGAGAGCCATATTTTCATGTTTACCCACCTAACAAAATTTCTGAACTCCAAGAATTCTTAACATATACACTTAAAATGAGAAAGGAACTTTCTTAGCAGTGCCTAAGAACACCTGTGAGCTGTTCTTGAAAAAGTAAATCCCTATTGTCATCAACATTAATTAGTTGTCATGTACCGCCAAATCTAACAGTGAGTTCTTATTTTGTCATGATCAGGTTACTTATCATCCGGGGCAAGATTCAAAAACTTCTTTCTGACTTTGTTCACCCTAAACTGATTCTCCTGATAAATGTACTGTATGCATTCATAAGTTTTGCAATTTGCATTACCTGTGTAAATATTGTGTGTACCATAACTAAGTGTAATTGTGCAGAAACTTGTCAAGCAATTCCTAAAAGGAATAGAGGCTAGTTTGAAAAGGGAACTGTACTATTGGTATGCTTACTATGTAAGTTTGATCCTTCACTGCCTTTCCAAATTACGTCCCAAAAGATAAAATAAGAAAAGGAAAACAGATGAGTTAATCAATATTCTTCTGCAGGATAAGAGACTCCCGACTGGAACGAGTGCCTTAATAAAGTTAGAAGGTAATGTACAAGAAGGACCACTTTGAAAGCTGAATCCTGTATGTTCATGATAATATTTGTAACCGTTTTCTTTGGGACATGTTATGTTCCAGAGAAATGCATATGCAATCTTTTGAGACTAATCTTGCAGCAATATCGTTTATCTGAAAAGTTTTCACTGTTGCTAGTGTATGATCTTGTTACTGAATTGACACTTGTTTTGATGAATTTGCTAATATACTCAGCAGTTCACTAATGTCACTTGATGGTGCAGAATTTGTGGCCAAGTTTATGAGCATATATAGGAAGAGTTCCTCCAACCGGCAGTTCTGATAGTGTGTATATGGCCTGAGGAATATTCTCTCCAGTTCGAGTGATTATTTTCCATGCTTCTTCCTGGTTATATGTTTATTTGGTTCCTGGGGTTGGGTTGGGTTGGGTTGGGGGGGGGGGGGGGTTGGTTATCAGAATCTTGTAGTGATGAATGATGCTTCACCTTTAATACCCTTTATTCCAGATAATGTGGATAATCTTTGTTCTGAGAAAGTTGTGAAGGATCCATCAGCACAAGAGAATACAGAAGTTGGTATTTCATGGGTATCTATGAAGACATTTCTAGTAGTGTTTTCTATTGACAAGGAATAGGATGAATTCAGCATTGGCTTTGTATCTGTCTGATGATCCAGATGGTTTGTAACTTAGAAAACATGTAAAAATTGTAATCCTTAAAGCAAGCTAGACTTGAGGAATGATGATATTAGCCCCCCCTTTTTTTTCTTTTGTGTGTGTGTGTGTGCTTGTTTTCTTTATTGGTTTATGACAATTAAGATCTCAAAATCCTTACTAATTAGCCCTGTTTTGCATTTCAAACTGTCTATTACACACCTTCTTGATGACACCAATTTCATTAATCAAGTGACAACACTAATAATTTTACCATAGATTTTTTTACTTCTTCTGTCCATTTTTGAATGCCAACAAATCAAATTGCTTAATCTTTTACCTTAATGTATTATACTAGATTTGGCACGAAATTTTAATTAGGGTTGAAAAAAATAATTTTTTTATATTATTAATTTTAAAAATAGTGATTGAAAGTTAGTATTATTAATTTTAAGAGTTATTATACTATTAAAATTGATAAAATCAATTATAAAGTAAATATAATTGAAAAAGACTTTAAACATTGGTGAAAAAGAAAATCATGTAATTCTTTTTCAGGATTATTCCGGCACTAGTAACTGACGCATAAAAAACGTCTATGCAAAGGTCAAACTACGTGGCACAACCTGATTGGTTTCTCCCTGTTGCCTTTTCTCGAGGTAACATTCTCCCTTTGGTGTGGCACCTTATTGACCGTTGGATGTAGACAGAATCATACATCCGACGACACAGGTTGGCAAAGGACAAACATTTGCCAGAAAAAGTGCCACATCACTCTCACACCCCCACGTATGGCATTGCCACTCTCTCTTTCTCTTACAGACACACACTGAACTCTTCATAACGCCAATTGGGAAAACTTGTTACTTGCCATTTCTCACATCCTTCTCATTGTAAGTCACAATTCTCTTATCCCATCTCAAGAAAATCTTTGTTTTAATTTTCTTTCTTGTTTCTTGTAAATTACTTATTCCTTGAAATTACTATGTATTTGCTTATGGTTTTGAGCAAGTGTGGGTGGTTTTTCAGTACAGTACTTTCATGGGTATGCTTTTCTTGTATTCTTGGCGGTTGGATTGTGAGAGTTCTTATGTTATGTTTCCTTTTCTACTTGGCCTTTGTTTAGCTTACTAGTTTGACGATGATAATCCGTGTTTGCTTTATTTTGATTTTTCGTTTTTTTTTTTTTTTTGCCTTTGCCTTTTTCAATCATTGGTTATTGTTTTTTTTATTTGTGTCTCTTGATCATTTGTGTTCAAACTCGTTTCTTCCTCATGGAATGGGAGTCTGAGACTTCATTTTCTTGATTTTGATTCTCGCGGATGGATAGCAATTTTTAATTGAGTTGCATTGCAGCATGTTTACAGGTCAATTCTTGTTTTTTCTTGGTTATTCTTTTACTTTTCCTCCTGATAGAGCATTATTATTGAATACTATTTGGTTCTAGTTAAGTCAAGAAGAGTATGACTTTGAGTAATTTGACAATTGAAAATTTGATTGCCTCCCAGAAGGCAAAAAATAAAGTAAAAGAAAATATTGAAGAATGAAAGAAAGCAAGTGAAGAAAGCAGTGCTTGTTCTTGTAGGAATTTTGTGTTAAATATAAGTCATGTCACTACATATTTATATACGATGGAATCGGACGAAAACCATTAGTTGAATTCAGTATTAGTTGCTGAATCTGTGACTTGTTGACAACTTTGTTGGTGACAAATGCTTTGTTGGCTTGGTCGCTGATCTGATAGGCTATGGCTTGACTAATAACACTTGTCAATCATCATTAAGTTGTAGCATTTACAATTATATATCCAGTTGGTTCTAGCTAGTTTGAAAGCTAAATTTGGCTAATCTTGTCTTTTTTTTTTTTTTTTTTAAATGGATTTAGTTGAATATGGCTGACAAGAGTGGACAAGGTACTGGAAAAGTTCGGAAAACTCTCGTGTTGCCCTCAATGAAAGGATTCTTTCTTCTATGTCAAGAAGATCCGTTGCTGCTCATCCATGGCATGACTTGGAAATTGGTAAGAGTTTTTATAAGCTGTACATATCAATCAGGGTTTTCCTATTATTATAGCGGGAGACTGTGAGAATCATTTTGGCAATGATAGATCAAGTTTACGGTGTGAATGAATGCTTGCCACCTTGCTTTTAACTTTCAAGAATTTACCTCTTTGAAGGCAATTCTGTTTGATGCTTCCTGTTTTATAGTGTTGTCAATTTTTTATATTGAGTGTTATGTATATGCAGGGCCAGGAGCGCCATCAATTTTCAACTGTGTGAGTGGTTCTTCTCCTTGCATACAACCTTTTTTTCATTTTGTAAACTGCAAAACAGATTTTGGTAGTTTAGGTGCATATTATTCTGTTAAAGAGCCATAGTGAAAGTGCGTGGTACATTTTTGCTTCATATCTGTAGTGCATGACTCCAAAAGATGCATCACAATTCTTTTTAATTATAATTCTTCACTTTCATATAAAAAGTCAGGTGACAGAATCACTAATTAGGAATGTTGATAATTTGCATTTCTGTTCCATGTCACCAAGTAATTTTTTTTTTTTTTTTTTTGTTCATATTACCTGGTAATGGTACATTTTTTGCTCGGTAAATATCAAATGCTTTTACCCTAGTTTTAAAATATACAAGTTGAACAGCATATTGATCCAAAGTAACTTGGCAGGTGGTTGAAATTGGAAAAGGCAGCAAAGTGAAATATGAGCTTGACAAAACTAGTGGCCTTATCAAAGTGAGCAACTCCTTTCAGTCTTTGTGCTTTGACATGAAAAAAACTAAGCAATGTGCTTTTAGAAACTGTACTTGGTTGAAAAGTTATTGCAAGTTGAGGAGAAATAATTTCTGTTCAATTAAATGACAATATGCTTTTGCCTATTTATATTCCTGTGTCGTATGGCTTAATCAACTACATACTAGTCCAAAATTGAAAGATCTTTTATCTGTTTACCTGTTGGCTCTTCAATGGGGCGAGATGCGCGCGCGTGTGTATGCATATGCAGTATGTATCCATGTGTTGAATGTATGTATCAATTTCTTTAGCCTGCGACTGTGGTATCTGATCTCATATGTGTTCATGGTATCATGACAGTTGGTAATAACAATTTCGTGTATTTTCTTATTTTTGCACGCAGCTGCTGCCAGTTTCCTTCTTCTGTCTTGTTTTAATTTATGCATGCAGCTTCCCTTGTGTTGGCCTAGGAACAATGTTCAAGGGCATTTAATAGCATCATTTACTTTTCTTTTCACAACTCACTATGTTCACATCCAGCCTTTCTATTGGAAATAACTTTTTCCTGGTGCTTCTTGAATGCACTCACATTTTATGTCTTGTTTGTATTCTCCATTCTTACTGCGAATTACTGAAGGAAATAATTATTTTACAGGTAGATAGAGTCCTTTACTCATCAGTTGTATATCCACACAACTATGGTTTCATTCCACGAACCCTCTGTGAAGACGGTGATCCCCTGGATGTTCTGATCCTGATGCAGGTTGCTCCTAAGTTAACAAAAGTCTCATCTTCTGATGTTTCTTTGAAATTGCTCAATTGGATTTTGCTTAATGTTTGTTTGGTTCCCGTGCAGGAACCTGTTCTTCCTGGTAGTTACCTTCGTGCACGTGCCATTGGATTGATGCCAATGATAGATCAGGTAAAACTCTTCCTTTCCACAACTAGTATAGAGGATGAACTGCCAGGACCAAAATATTTAGTGGTTTTCGTAAGAGTAATGAGGTGGAGTTCTTATACTACTAAACTAGGTTCACATAAAGTATCTTACTACAGCTTTGACTATTCTGAAACACCAGAACTCAATTTAGTTTGTCAAGTTTGTGATTCTTGATTAAATCTAGTTTCTATCTGCCTGAGAAATCTTGGTACCATTAAGTACCTAATTTTTAAAACTGGAAATCACAAAAAAATATTGTTTTATATAGAACTGTAGGAAAATGCATTTATTACAGAATAGGTTGAATAATCTCAAAAATTTCGATGTTTTAAATACTCTCTAGACGTTCTTCTGTATCAAACTTGGACCTGACGTCAGCTGGTCTATGAAACTCATTTTTGAAGTGAACTATTCCACAGGGTGAGAAGGATGACAAAATAATCGCAGTATGTGCTGACGACCCTGAGTTCCGCCACCATAAGGACATAAAGGATCTTCCACCGCACCGCCTTGCTGAAATTCGCCGCTTCTTTGAGGACTGTATCCTTCCAACATGCATAACTACCCATTTTTCACTGCTAAACTAGTATTTTCTTTTGTACCCTCTGAAAATAATTTATGAAGGTATTGAAGTTGCAAACTTTAGCAATTTAGTAGCTCTATATCAAATTGTTGCTTATTACTGTTACACAATTTCAGCCTCCCTTGGGGTAAAAGTTCAAATGATCAAGTTGCTATGGTTATTTACTCATACCTGCTGTTTGTTTGCCGTCCTTCACTTCTATTGAATAGATAAAAAGAACGAGAACAAGTCAGTTGCAGTGGAAGACTTCCTGCCAGCTGAAGCAGCAATTGATGCTATCAATCACTCCATGTGAGTCATCTTGAGATTCTCTTGCTCATAGGAAATTAAGATATTTGCCAGCTTTTATGTGTTAAAAGGAAATCTGAACAAGACTAATTGTAAGAATTTTGCTATGACTGTGGCTGTGATTGCAGGGATTTGTATGCTTCCTACATTGTGGAGAGCTTGAGGCAGTGACTACCGAATGAATCAAACATTTTCAAGCATGTAGAGGCGATAACTAAAGCTGATAGGCTTCTTGCACATGGTTGTCTAACCTCATACCAAACTTGTATTTCATCGTCCATGTTGTCCTAAAGATGTTTGTGTAACATCCTTCTGGTTTAGTGTCGTGTTTACAGAAGTTATATCCATTAAACTATTTGCTTAATGCACACAGAGAAAAGTATGTGTATTTGACTTCTTGTAATATTCGGTTAAAGAAATAAATAAAAACCCGTCAACTACATCACCAGGAACCGTTTCCTTTTACTTGCCATTTTGCTTGTCCTTTCATTCTTAAGATAGATATGTTATTTCAGATTGAATAATAAAAAAAAATAATTTTGAAGAAAAAGAAATGAGTTTTAAGAGTGTTTTTGGATGTAAGTTATTTTTTTTAAAATTTATGGGGATGTGGGTATATTTTTTGAAAATAATCTACAAATTAAATATAAAAGTAGAATGAATATAGTTGATGTGATATGTAATGTTTAAATATAAATAAATTTTTAAAAATTACAAAAGCTTGTTCTGAAAATATTTTTAAGAAAAAAAAATAAAAATTGTTATGGTATGATTTTTTCTGCAAAAATTTCATAGGCAATTACAGCCATAGGAACTCAGGTTGACAAAAAACTGAGACCTCTCTCTCATTTTGCCAAGATTCAAGAAGGGAACTGCAAACAGGAGGAAGAAAGGAACTATGGATGGCCTGTCATCTGAAGTTACAACCAGGGATGGAATTGTCAGACGATATTATTATTTTTTTTTTAAGGACAATGGACGGGGGATATTTTTAATCACATAGGTAATTTTATTATTTTTAAGATGATAAAATTTTACATTATTATAGGCTCATATAAATTTGAGGGGCGACTGCTGTCGCTCACCTTCCCCCTTTCAAGTTGCAACCATATAGTTATAGGGGGTATAAAATGAATAAGTTATAGTTATCAAAATTTGAATATTATAAGCTATTTTTCATTTATAATTACATTATCTTTCATTGACCTGAATTTGAGCAAGTAGGTAACTGCATTGGATTATGGCATTCACAACGCCATGGACCAGATGGGGTTAGTAATCATTGATCCTTTATTTGGACCATAAACTCATGACATAAGTCCATATTGTGGTTTGACAAATATTTTGAAATTTATTTGGCAAATAATTTGAAATTGAAAACACTAGAATAAAAAAAATTACAAAATGAAATTTATAATTAGAAGAGTTGACATAATTGCTCCTATTTTCTCCTAATTTGCCATAATAAAACACACACACACACATAAATATATATATATATATATATATGATTTGCCTATAATACCCTTGAAATATAATTACTCAATAGACTAGAATTCGCATATTTTTACTGGGATTGGGTTTAGATTCGAGTACTATGGTTTGGTTTGGGGCGACCAAAACTATAAAATCATTGATAACATTACATGTCTTTCAATCCAATATTAAAAAGACATTTGTCCACGTGTTCCCTGTGTGACTATCGTCTATAAATACCTTCAGTCTGCCATAGTAAACATATAATGTGATTTTTGATATTTTTCTTATACTTGTTCGTATTTGATTTTTTTTTTTCCAAACCTGATCTAATTTAAATATTGAATAATCTTAGTTAGAAGTCATTTCAACGAACCTAACGTTATCCTAAGTGTTGGTCAGGTTGACAATTAAGAATCGAATTGAACCAAACCCATAATCCGAACCCAACCTTGAGTCGAGCTACATCATATATATATATATATATGTATATATTAAGACTAGTAAGTAACACGTGATCCATATGATTCTTTTAAATTAATTGTATTATTTAATAATTTATTTTAAAAAAATAAGATATTATAAGACATTTTATGAATAAAAAAATATTAAATAAAAATATAATCAATAAAAAATAAAATATTCAAAAGTATTTCATAAACTAATTATTAATTAATATGACATTACAACAAATCAAGACACTCTTATAGTTCATACTTTCTAAACGATACTTATTTTTTTGAAATTGAAGATTGAATATTGGAAATTTTTTCACATTACATGAATGTTAAATATCAAAACTCTGTCCAATAATATATCATGCTTCAATGTTGTGTATATAAAATATTAATTACTATTAATAATATATAATATATTACTTAAGAAAAAAATTTGTACTTGCACTCAAAATTTATTTATACATTATATTTTTAGTCCATATCTTTTCTCTTACATTTGAGGTGTCAAGTTTAATAAATACTTTGATTATAGACATTCAACTTCCTTTGGAGATAGAAATAAATAATTGATCATAAGAAAGACATCGAATGAGGCAAATAGATATTAACATTTAAAATTATTTGTTCTCAAGCTTTTTTATTGTCGTGACAAAACAAAATTTAATACGAAATTGTTTACATCTAAATTGAAATACATAACCTTCATTTTTCAGTTGGTAAAAGTGATACTCTAAGTATAAAGACATGTTTTCCAATATATTATTTAAATACAGTTTTTACATTATTTACACTATCCATGAAATTCTACATACCATTCTTGTACCATTACACAATCCATTTGATTAATCCAAATTCATCAAAAGAATTATTTGACAATTTTTTCTCAGCGCTAACTTATGAGGATGCAAACCATTTAAAATTAAAGAGTTCAAATCATCATCTTTATGATAGTTATTCATGTTATCAACAGTTTCACCAAAACTACTAAAAGTTATTACCTTTCAATGAAACATAAAGATCGATTTATTATTTTAAATTTATCAACGTGCTCATTTTTTGCATTTAATATTGCTTGACTTGTCATATAGTGAATTAAGTCAGCATTCTTATTAAAGATTATAAAAATATCCTTAATAAGTCATAATATTGAGTTTTCTTCATTGTTATACTTAATAATTATTTTTTTTGAAATTTTGATTTTACATTTAGTATTGCTTGTTTCCTTACTATTTCTAATTTTAAGTAAAAATACTAAAGTTTAGATCATTCATCGACTCATGTTCCTTGATAAAGTAATATTTTTTTTATATTTTGGTCCACAAATATGATTTCACCAAACTTGCAAAAATAGTTTAATATATTATTGCGCTAATAATTACTGATAATACTTGTCTAAAATCTTTACAAAAAAATATTTCCACTAAAATCCTCATCATTATTCATACGTTTTTTAATAATTTCTCAACATTCTTGATAGTCTATCACTTTGTAATTGGTGTTTTTTCGTTTTGAAATTGGTGTTTTTTTCATAAAAATAGTTATGCTTTATGCAATAACTCTACAACCCCAGTTTATTTGGAAATAGTACATATACATGATTCATTTGCATCTATTGGTATTTTGAAGCGATAATATGTTGTTTTACCCTATAGCATTATTATGGTAGCAACTCTATATATCACAATTACAAATACTATTAGAATTTTGGATCTAAGATGAACTAACAATGTATGATACAAAAATCTTTTTTGTGTTCCACTTGACCCATTAATAAAGAAATTGTTGCTCATTTGTATATAATATAATATCAATAAAAAAATTTTATATTGTTCCTGATTCAACTTTAGTTTGTGTTTCATATTCTTCCAAATGTATTTTTATTGATATTTTATTTTGTATCTCTTGAAAAATTATTATTCATATTATTATATCAATATGAATGTTTGAAATATTATATGAACTAATGTATTTCTAATGCTTTCCAAAAAAAAAATCAAAATTTTCAAAGTAATGTGTAGTATAACTCAAGTTTCTAATTCTCTTTAAAATATTCAAACATTACATCAAAATATGTATCTCAAAGATATCTTACATTTGTTGGTGCACAATATACACCCTTGTAAACTCCATGGTAAATTTAAGGCAACTCAATCAGATATTTGACAGTAAAAGTGTATATAGAACTAGTAGTATCATGTCCTCCAATAAACAAATCTAAAACTCTTGTTTGATAGTTGATTGTATTTTATTTTTTAAGTTTGGCATATTGATGTATATCAATAATTTCGAAAGCATGCAATTAAGGTATACAAATATTGATACTTACAATTTTTATAATTTTATTTTTTTGGTAATTTATTAATTGAAAATATAAATAAACTCGAGAAAAAGATGATGAATTGAAATTAATATGAAAAAATTAAGTATTTCAAATGAATATAAATTAAAGTATTACAAAATTTTTTTACAGTTGACAATGCAACAAACCAAGAAACTCTTTTTCAACTCACACTTTATAAGTGATATTTGTTTTTTAGAGATTGAAGAAATTTGACAAAGTGAAACTCAAAATTCGATATGTATCAAAGTTGGACAAAAAAAATTGGTTTGATTTATGATTTTTATTTTCAAAAAGAATTTAATTTTTACAAATTTTATAAATTTTGTTATATCTAATTTTGTATTTATTAAATTAAATTTATACTTTTTTTTTATGTTTACTTATCAAACTAAACATAATAAATTCAAAATATAATTAAAACTTGTTAAGAAATGAAAATAAAGAACAAATTGAGCTAAAAGTATGCTATATATATCTTTGAAATATTTTAATAATATATATACATATATAATATTTTATCTACTAGATTACCTTGAAATATTTAGAGTTAATTTCATTTTACTTCCTATAATTAAAAATGCTTCAATTATTTATTAATTCTATAATTTATTTAATAAAAATTTATGTAAAAGGATTAAGAAATACACAAGTAAATGCAGTGCAAAAAATTATTTTCTACTTAATGTAATATACTTTCTTCTCTAAAATAGTCTAAATATGGTGATACAACATGAAAGTTCATATAATTTATTTTATTTTTGTCGTACTTGATTCTTTTGAAAAAATTTAGGCTTGTTTGGTTACATTTCTAGTCGTTTGGGGAAATTGTTCAGGAAAGTGAGTTTGGAGAATATGTACAAAATGAGAATCTATTTGTTTTATTGGGATAAATGATATGATATATTTTAGATGATATTTTTAATTGTAGATATTTTATCAATATTATTTTATTGTGGTTAATGAGAGAACATGCTCAACTATAGATATATTGTCATTATTATTTGTTGTAATTAGTAATGATATAATAGGGTATAAGATTATCCATCAATATTATTTGTTGTCATTATTAGTATTCTATTGGGATAAAAATACTATTTCCAAAAAATGCAAGTGATAAATACGTGTTCGTAACCGAAAAAGGAAAATAATATTTGGAAGAAAAGTAGCAAAAGAAAGCCAATCAAAATTGTAAAATTCAAATTGATAATAAAATAGTACAAATAAAATTTATTAGATTAAATGATCAAACCAAAAAATTTATTTTTTCATAAAGTGACTCCAAGAAAGACTTAACATAGATATCAAAAGTACAAAAAAAAAAAAAAAAGAATATTAGGTCAAATATCATATGCAATTGCTATTGAGCTCCTATTATTCGACAACAAAAGATAAGTTAAATGATTAAAACAAATTTTGAATTTTGTGCATAAAATATGTGAAATATAATGATAATATAGCTTTTGGAATATGATCTTCTAATTGGTAAAGATGATATAAAATTCAGATGTGGATGGTTTAAGAAAATGAATGCTAAAAGAATAAAGTATTTTATCAATTAATGTAATTATATTTGTATCTCTCAAGCATTGAAAAATACACTTTAGTCTCATAATTTAAGGAGGTCTTACAAATTGAGTCTCATGGTTCGGAAAAAAATTCAATTTTAGTCATAAATGCACTTTAATGTATATGTTTTGCTCTATCATATTTTTCAGAAAATAGAATAATCAAAATTATAAATATTGTAGTAGAATATGCATTTGAATTGATATAAAAATTGATGTTATTTTCACATTAATTTTAATAAATTTAATTAGACTGGATACTGTGAGATATATTTAGTTTATTCAAATAAATATATTTCACCATAAAATAATTTTTATATTAAATCAAGTGTGTCATATATTTTTCTATTTTAATTCAATATGACTTTTTTTTATAGTGGTGACTACAGTTAGCTAAATTGATAAAATCAAACCAAGATTAAAATTCGATATGTACCAAAGCTGAACAAAAAAATTAATTTGGTATTTAATTTTTATTTTCATAAAATTTGATATTCGGTTTATTTTGGTGTTTTATTATCAAATCATACCAACATCGAATTTTAATTTTTAAAAACTTTATAGATAATTTTTATATTTTATTTTATATATTAATTAATTTCATACTTTTTTTCTTTTTTAACTTAAAAAACTAAAAATAATAAATTTAAAATACAATTAAATTTTGTTATTTAACTTATTTTAAAAATTCATTTAACAAAATCATTGAATTGTAACATGTACATATAAATGGCCAAAAGAGAAAACAAAAGGTTAAATATTTATAAATATAATATTTACAAATTTTCAAAAGAAATTAACAAATTGGTAGATGATATATAATTCAAATATGGGTGGTTTGAGAAAGTAAATGTTAAATTAATCAAATATTCCATCAAGTGATGTAATTATTTCTCCAAATACAGAAAATACACTTTAATCTCTAGTTCAGATAGGTATTGCAAATTTAGTCCCATGGTCTAGAAAAGATTCAATATTAATTATTAATGCACTTTACTATATGAGTTTTACTCTATTCTATTTTTTCAAAAAACGAAATAACCAAAATTATAAATACGACAATAGAATGTGCATTTGAATTGATATAAAAAGTCGATATTATTTCTATATTAATTTTAATGAATATAATTAGATTAAATATTGTGAGATATATTTAATTTATTCTAATAAACATATTTCACAGTAAACTAATTTTTATATTATCTAGTGTGCCATATCTTTTTTTATTCTAATTCAATCAATATGAATGTTATTTTTTTTTAGGAGTAACCATAGTTCGATAAACCGATAAAATCAAAGTGAAACTGAAAATTCTGTATGTACCAAAATTGAATATAAAAAATTTAATTTGATATTTAATTTTTATTTTCATAAAAATTTGGTGTTCAGTTTGATTTTGAATTTTATTTTGCTTTATCATATTATATCGAAAATCATATTTTAATTTTTATAAATTTTATAAATAATTCTTACATTTATTAATTAATTTATACTTTTTTTATTCTTTACTTACCACTAAAAATAATTAATTCAGAATACAATTATATTTTATTATTTAAATTTAAAATATTTAATATTTTTTTTATTTTTTAAATTAACAAAATCATTGAATCGAACACATCAATAGACAAAAAAATAAAATAAAATAAAATAATTATAAATATAATTTTCATACATGACATATATTTTGATAAGATCAAGTAAATGAAAACAAAGTTTGCTTTGTATTTTTGGTATTCTTTTTTTGTAATTATCGTATGAGAAATATTCATACTTTTATGATAGTATAGATATAGATGTATACATATAACTATACACGTTTTTTATTGTATATCCAAATATTTCTTTTATCTTAAATTTATTGCTTGTTTCATTATAATATAGGTCAAATGTTTTAATTTTTCAAACTAATAAAGTATATTAGGCTTTTTTATCATTTCACTAGATCTCATTGAATTAGAAAAAAATAATTAATTACTTATTATTACACATGATAAAATAATTATATTAGCTAATAAATAGACTTATAATTTGGTATTGTGGGGATATTATGATATTTAAATTGTTATACTTTTATTTCCAAGATTAAAGAAATAGAAAAAATAAAAGGTAAGACGAGGCGAGTAGTAACTCAGTGGTCTACTCATGTGAACTCAGCTGCGTCCATTTTCAGTCACTGTGTGGTCTCCCACTTCTTTTCACTCTTTCCCCAGAAAAATTGCTCCTCAAATCAAACTTCCATTTCTCTCTGCGAATTCCCAATTCCTAAACCCGAGAGCAGAAACACCCAATTCGGAGTCCAGGTGAAGAAAACAAGAAGAAGAAGAAGATGGGTTCTTTGGGGAGAGCTATCTACACCGTTGGTTTCTGGATCAGGGAAACCGGCCAAGCCCTCGATCGCCTCGGCTCCCGCCTCCAGGGAAACCACCTTTTCCAAGAACAAGGTAATTATCCAGTGTTCTTTTTGCTTAACCTAGTAGATCATTCCAACTTCCGCTGCCTGCATTTCTCTATTAATTTAGTTTTCGTTGGCTTTATAAAAACTGTGGTGAACCACGTGGTTTATAAGTGTTTAAGTTTTACTAGACCTAGATTAGAAGTATGTTGGCTCAGTCACTACTCACTGTTCTTTTGAGTTTATGGTCAGTGTTGCTAGAGGGCACCCGGGGGGTGGGGGGGCGGTGGTGGAGACGGATGAGCAGGCATATCTCATCTTGATAACTGCAAGTTTAGCGAGCTTGGGCTTCAGGCAGGACTTACTTTCGTGCATCTTATGCTACCCATCTCATCTACCCTTGCAATGTTGTTCAATTGGGGTGATTTTATGCGATATAAAGAGCATCAGACCAGTTGACTCTTCTCTCACCCATTGAAATGTTTATGTATGGTGGAGATAGATATAAGGCTGCCGGACACAGGTTTAGCATAGAATCGGACAACAATAGTTTGATTGTAAAAGTTACAATTGTGGTCCACGGAGAGAAGTCATAGTAATTCATTATCCTCTACAAGGCATCAAGCCTTGGAGATTTCTATGCGAAATTCTCAAGGTTAAGTGATCCTTAAGTTTGTTTGTCATATGCCTGCATTAGTCTCTCGTGGTACCACATTTCTAATTGCTATAAAATCTAGAGAAGCAAAAATCCTGATTTGGGCTAAAGAATCAATATATCACGCATCACAATATGTCAGACAAATGCTTTAATCTGCCAAAGTTAGTGGGGTCTTAGCGTATTTCCTGTGTTAAAGAGATTTACAATGGGGAGGTTCAATCACCACAAGCATAAGTTTCCATTAGTGCAAATCAACAGTCCTAGGAGATAGGTGTTATTGGGAGCAAGAGATTGCAATGCATTTGGGTGTTTTCCAAGCTCTGACCTTTAGGCATATCTACTATACGTTGTGCTCCAAACAAAAAATACCATTTTATTTCCTTTTCTTTTTCTCAAAATTCTTCTGCTGCTGTCACTGCTACAAGTTGGAAGTTAACTACCCAACATCTCTGGTTTTGTCTCTTCACTTATGTATGGATAATTGGATGTAGACCTATTAACATGTGTGTCTTTAATTGGTATGGTAAATCTTCTTCTTACATTGTTGGGACATTTTTTGACATAACTTTTTACCAGTGTCGAGGCATAGAACACTCATGAACTTATTTGACAAAGTTCCCGTGGTTGATAAGGACGCCTTTGTGGCCCCTAGTGCATCCATCATCGGGGACGTTCATGTCGGAAGTAGTTCCTCCATTTGGTATGGATGTATTCTCAGAGGTATGCTCTTCATTGAATCAAATATGGCTGTTTCTTGTGTTTTAGTTGACTTTGATTGCTATAAAAAATAGATGATTAACTCCCATCAATTTCTTGCGCCTCGCAATTATATTTTATGGTGTGCGATACCTATAATCCCTTAATTCAATATTGCTTTCTAATTAGCTTAAATCATAATGGCAGTGAGCTTGTCCTTACTATGTGAAAACAAAGGTCAATCTTTAGTTGAAAAAATGGCATAGAACTGCATTTTGAAGTTCAGGTGGAACAGGAAGAAAAAATTAGGTGGGATTGAACTGATGACCTTGAGGAGTGGTTAGAAGCAATTTAAGTGCTGGCCACTCTTTTTTCCCTGCATCTGATTTGTTAGTGCCATTGCAATTTTTTGTGCTGCTTTGGTTTGCACTTTGATTCCTTTTCCCTTCTCTTAGACTATGCATTATAATCCATGACAGTATTAAGGAATGCCTTTTGCCCCATTAACTTTGTCGTTAATTGTGTGCAAGCTTTTCTGAAATACCTTATACATCTGGTATGCAGTGTTGTTAGCTGTTGCCCATTTATGTTTTTAATTGCCTTAAGTGGCTTAAGAATTCCTTGAGTAATATAATGTTTAATTAGTGACTTCAAGTAGATTGTAAGATAATTCCTTTGAATCTAAGAGAGGTCTCAAATTTTAGTTTTTTCTGAGGTTTGGACATTCATTTTGCTCCTTGCCTTGTAACATGCCTTTCATGCAGAATCTCCTATGTTTTTGGTCGTTAGACACTAAGTTGTCTTAAATACTGACATCTATTGGTATGTGCACTGATGTCAAGAACTATTTAAATCTCAATTGAGCCAAAGACACTTGTATTGTACCGTCCTGTGGATTTTGGAGATCACAGAAAGGAATCATTTGGTTCATGGTGGTTCTTTTGATTCGAAGTTATGCTGATGGTTCCTAGTCAAATGTGATTTATTTTAAACATAATCGGTATGCTTTTGCAACCTTTTCGAGTTTCAAGATTTGTTTCACATCTTCCATAGTGTAGTCTTGAGCTTAAAATTTTATAGGTTGACTGAGTGACAAAGGAGAATTTCGTGAGCAATGTATGAAGTCAATGAGACCCTAAAAGTTTGTCCATATGATTTTTTCTGTTTTTAGTGACACCTCTTTTTTTATATTCATTACTGAAGTGCATAGGCCATTTGTTTTGAATTGTGTTATGTTCCCTACAATCTAGATATATTGTTGCCTATCTTCTTTTTTCTAGTTCCGAGGGGAGGATTAAAGTGTCCTATATGAAGTCATTATTGTGTATGTATTCCATCTTCCACCAGGTACTCTTTGCAAATGCTTTTGGATCAATGAAAACCAAATTTTCTCTTGTTTCTATTCAGAGATAAATAGATGGTGAAAGATGGAATTGAGTTATCAATATTTTTCATTTTTGCGCACCTCCATTGCATCTATTTAAAATTCTCTCTCGTCTTTAAATACAAATGAAATTGAGTGTCATGAAAAAAGACAAATTAAATAGATGTATAAGTTAATAAATATTTCTCAGAAGTAGATTTTTCAAAAAAAAAATTCCTTTAACTAAATGGAAAATGTTTTCATCACTAAAATCCAAGGTTTCAACTGTCAACATAGTGTGAGTAAATATAATTAAGTGGCATCATCTGGACATGTTTTGCTTGTTTCTGTTTTATCTCTGCGGGTCTCCTCATGGTATTTGGGCATGGTGTGCTTGCATTTTGATTTTTGTTTAAAATTTATTGGTTTTGATGCAGGTGATGTGAACAGCATCAGTATCGGAACTGGAACCAACATACAAGACAATTCTCTTGTTCATGTAGCCAAATCTAATCTAAGTGGGAAGGTCTTGCCTACCCTAATTGGTGACAATGTCACTGTAGGTTAGTAACATTAATCAATTCTTTTATGAAAACCTGGCCCTGCTTGGGATTTTCTAGGTCCTGAGGGATAATTTACACATTGGAATGGGCAGGTCATAGTGCTGTCTTGCATGGATGTACTGTAGAGGATGAGACGTTTGTTGGTATGGGTGCAACATTGCTTGATGGGGTGATTGTGGAGAAACACGCAATGGTTGCTGCTGGAGCTCTTGTGAGACAGAATACAAGAATACCCTCTGGAGAGGTTTGTAAGATATATGGCTGAGCTATCAATTACCATGTCTTATGACAGTTTAATGATGTCAATACGCATAAAAGTGTTATTAGGTGCATGAAGTTTGTTCTTTCTGGGTCAGCTCTAATTATATCTGAGTAGCTAGACCAAATCCTTTACAATTATTCATTCACAAACTTCAGGCTCTTTTCATGTCGGCTTCAAATCAGGTAACTGAATTTGCAAAAAACAGTTATACTTCTGTGCTATATTTGTTATTCAATGAGAATTTGAAATATTGAGTGCTGGCCAAGAGATACTTAATGGTATTGTTTTGTTGTGGTTTAATTTATTTAATGACTTGGGTGGTTTAAACAAAGAGAAAGGGCCATTAAGATTGCAAATGAAAGTCTTGCTTAATATGTGATTTTTCAATCCCAGGTATGGGGAGGAAATCCCGCAAAATTTTTGAGGAAGCTGACAGATGACGAAATTGCGTTCATATCTCAGTCAGCTATCAATTACGCAAACCTAGCCCAAGTTCATGCTGCTGAAAATGATAAGGGCTTCGACAAGGTAGAGTTTGAAAAGGTACTTCGCAAGAAATTTGCTAGGCAGGATGAAGAATATGACTCAATGTTGGGCGTTGTTAGTGAGACATCACCAGAACGTATCCTACCTGATAACATTAAAGCTCCAAAGGCTTCCTAATGTGCAACATATTCAAACTTTTTGTCGTTTCCTGTGGATTTCTAGAAAAATCCCTGAGTTTCACTTCCAATAAATTCTGGGGCCAGGCTGAAGTTCAAAGGATCAATCCTGGTACACATTGTTTCTTATGCACGGCTCTTCGTCTTTGGTTAATGAATCACTTAAACATTTGCTTATTTGTTTCATGATTTTTTTTTTCTACTTCGTTGAATGCACTTTCTTTTGATATCCGTTGGAAGGCACCTGAAAGCTGAGTGGTTATGACAAAAAATTTGAAGTCGGATGACACAAAATCATACTAGGCAGAAACTAAAGCCAGGCAGAGTGGCTGGATCATAGCCTATAAAATGGCGCATTCATTGAACAAATTGTGGAAGGGCATTTTTGAACAAAATGTGGAAGTTTAGAGGCTATGGTGCATTAGTAGCTTGCAATTTGCACAAATCTGTGTACTAGAAAAGAGCCTAATCCAGGAACAAGGAGAGCCAGACAATCGTCCGACTTCTTACTGCTGCTGCCCACTTCACCAATCACCGACTCTCTTTTAAATCCTCACTTTTCATTCCCCATTCTGCTCCTCTAATTCCCCCCTGAACCCTGCTCCTACAGTCCCACTCCGACTGCTTAAAAGCCAGACAAAGCAAAAGAGGAAGAAATAGAAAATAGAACACCCAAGGAAAGGCGAAATGATATCCCTCCCCAAGTGGAAACCATTTCCCAATCCAATGTTGGTAATCTGGGCCGTTTTGTCTGCTTGGTGTACCGTCGTCCATCCCAGAACATTTTACTTTGAGCAAGTAAATTCTTTCAAGTATTATTCTGGTCAGTTAGCTCTTGCAATATTCGGTGTAAATTTGCTCTTAACAAAACTGGCAGAAAATATATCATAAAAACGAAAGGGTCTAAATAAAATGTGATTCCAAATTCATTAGTTGCCAGGATTTATTACAGTGTTTGGAGATGATATTGCGGTGGAGCACTAAAAGCATCTTGTTTTCTTGGTTTCAAACACTCCATGAGATTGAAAAGCTGAAATGGCCTTCATACAGAACAACATAGTTGAAAACAACAAACCAACAAAACAACACAATTTTCTCCATGTTCTAGATTCCGCCATTGCTATGTTTGTTTGCAATGTCCGAAAGCAGGCAATTCTCTTGTCCTGCGGCCTGTTTTTCCTTTGAAGTTGGAAGCAAGTCTTTTTCTTCACCATCGAGGTGTTTTTCCAGGGAATTTGTAAGGTATCCCTTCTCTTCTCCATTGGTGTGGATTTGAGTGGAATATGGGTCTGAAAGCAGGCCATCCTCGTGTCCTTCAGCATGTTTTTCCTTTGAAGTTGGAAGCAGCTCTTTTTCTTGACCATCGGAGTGTTTTTCCAGGGGATTCAGATTCAAAAGGTATTCCTTCTCTTCTTCATTGGTGTGGATTTGAGTGGAGTATGGGAGCAATCCCTTCTCTCGGCAAGTCTCAATGGCTCCTCTAAACATGTCCTCTAATGTGTACTTGAATGAAAAACCCATTCCCATCAACTTCTTGGAGGAGAAACACACCACTGGTATGTCCTTCTCGATGCCTTCAAATCTGTCCATGAAAACATTGTCTCTCTGTTCAGTAATACTAAAATTTAGGGTTCAGGCTTCGGCCAAATCGGATATACATTCATCCATTAGAACAAGAAGAAGTAGAAGAAACAGAGAGAGGCTTACTCAGTTGGGATATGATATTCAGGCCATTTCTCTCCGATCATATTGGCTATATCATAAATGGTGGCATCATGAGAGGAGCAAATGTATCTTCCTTCTGCTGTGGGATGCTCAAACAAGAATATATGAGCCTCACATAGATCATCTACATGCACAAATTGTCCTTGCTTTATAATAGAGTAGTGAGCTTCATTCCCTAGTTAAAATTAAAGGAAAATATTAGTCGAAATCAACTCTGGAAGTTAACTCTAAGTAGAGATAGATATAAGAAAATCACCAGTAATGGGGGAAAGTGCAGTGATTAGGCTAGGTGGGAAGGTGGGCATGGTGAATGGACCAACCACTACAGGTGGTATAATGCTGATGAATTCAATGTTGTTCTCTTTAGCTGCTTCCATTGCTGCTTTCTCAGCCAAAATCTTAGACACAAAATACATCTGCAGGAAAGAAGAAGATTTCAATAATTAAATAATTATATACCTGATTCAGTTTTGAGATCAATTAAGATATTGATGAAGAAGTGAGTAAAACTAACCCATCCAGTCATTTTCTTGGAGTAAATGAAATCCAGGTCACTCCAATTGGTTTCATCATAGACTGGTTTTTGGTGTTCTTCAACATTCAAAGTCCCAGCTGAGTTTGTGAAAATCAATTTCTTGACAGTTTTGGCTTTGGCACATGATCTTATGATGCTCAACACACCCTCAACTGTTGGCTTGATCACTTCATTCTGCCACAAAACAATAAGAGATTTTTTTTTTTTTTTTGGGTTATTCATCGAGATGATGCTATACCCCATTTTTTCATATTTACCCCCAAATCCCATCCATTATTGTCTTAACAGGACCACATCAAAAAGAAAAAAAAACATGGATCAAAACTCGACCTGATTGGTTGTTAAATTTAGACCATAGGTCCACTGCCTTGACATGATTTGAGATTATGTCACCTGATTCGAAACACATGCAACTTGCATATCATACCTTGCTATATATAGCCTATTAATTATTTGTTAATTTACATCGATTTTATCGATCTTTATTAATCTAAACCCTAAGGACTTAGGCTAGGGATAGCCATAGCTAGCCCGCCACATCTTTACTTATAATAATAATATTCTTGTTGGATCGAGTTTGAGTCGGATACTTTACAAATCGGGTTGGGGTTCGATATTGACCCTACTGTCACATTCTGGTACAACGCTGCAAGTTACTTGTAATTGATGAGGGATATCCACAAGAAACAGTGGGACACATTTGACACATTTGAGGAATGATAACGACTAGTTCAAAGCAAATGCTCCACCATTACCAATGGTTTTGTTGAATTCATCCAAATCACTGGTGAGCTTGTAACTTTATTTTTGTACTTTCAAAATATTTGCAAGTTTGTAATTTGAGAATCAAAACATTAATCACTGTATCATTGTGTTCTCATTTTCCAGTCAAAGTACAATCCAATTTATGATTGGTACAACTGAGAATTAAATAAATTGGGCATAAAGGTACAATTCAGCATTAAATAACTCGGGTGGAGAAAATGATGATCAGAAACCTTTTCTCAACATCACTCAAACGTGACTCTAAACTATTGCAGTCGTTCTCCAATCTCGTATTCCTATTTTCCCACGTAATATTTTATGCATATTGTACTTTGTTTCACGACGTTTTAAAAATATATATTTAGCCACCTAAAATTTTAAAATATTTTATTTTACCATGGAATCCATATTTTGGTAGAATGAAGTAAAATATTTTACAAAAAAACATTGTCCTGCGCCACTCAATTTCTAATATATCAAAATTTCAATCAATTCAAGTTATTTTATAATTATAAATTAATTTTATGGTTATATTTTCTAAGTTTATGTGCGTGAGATAATTAAGAGTTTTTTTTTAGAGTTATCTCCTTAAATAATTGTTATCGTATATATAAATTAGTGCTTATTTGTTCACTGAAGAATATGAGCCGTTTAGTGGATGTTGGCAGCAAAATATGTAGATTTTAGTAACATGATCTTTTCCTAGATTTAATTTGCAAATATCCCATATCCTTTACTAAACAAATGTGCATAATGTTACATATGGTATAACAATTATTTGAGGGATAATCATAAAAAAAAAAAAAATAATTATCTCATGCACATAAAGTTAGGTAAAAATAACCATAAAATTGCTATTTCATGGCAATATTTTTTGATAAAATATTCGACTTTATTCCACCAAAATAAGAATTTGACGGTAAAAGTAGAATATTCTATAACATTTTAAACGTTTAAATGCACATTTTTTCAAAAGTTAGAAGGCAAAATGCAACATGCCCAACGTATTTTAGCATCTCCGATGAAATATTTTATCGAAAAATAAGATCACAAGCTATTTGGTGGCTTTTAACATTTTATCCTAAATTATAGTCGCAATATTTAATTTAATATTATTATTGAGGATGTTTGGTAACATACCTCAGGATCCTGAGATTCAAAATCCATAGGCGTGGCCAAATGAAACACCCCTTCACAACCTTGGATTGCTTCATCAAAGCTTCCTTCCATGTTCATGTCCGCCCTCCACAGTGTCAAGTTTGTGTCGGCTTTCGGCAACTCTATTAGGTGTTTTACCTTCTTCGTGTTCCCTACACATACACACCGCAACGTGTCATCAATCAATCAATCAAGCACGTGCGATGCATGGTGCATGTACACGAAGATTTTTTAAATCATTGAAACGTCGTGTAAAAAGAATATTGAACTAGTTATACCAGGATCACGAACGGTTGCACGAACAGTGTAACCACGTTCAAGAAGCTTCATGACAAGCCATGAGCCGACGAAGCCGGCAGCTCCGGTGACACATACTGTGGTGGCTGGAGGTGGTGCGACGGTGGTTTCCACCGACATGTTTAGAGAGATTTTTGGGTTTTGGAGGGTTGGAGGGAAAGAAATAGACTATAAAACCAAAAAGGTTTTGTTTTTCAATTTTTAACACACTGAATGTGAAGCATTTCCAGGCATTGTGGGTGGTAAAATGGTCTCATTTAAATACTAATAGAACGTAGTATCCACATGCCAAACAGGTGGTTGTACAGGCACGTGTGACGTACCATTCGGTGTTGGAAAGGTTGGGCAAATTCGCAATATTGGCTAATTTCTGGGTGGAAAGTTAGTTGGAGAGGTTGGGCAAATTCGCAATATTGGATAATTTGTGGGTGGAAAGTTAGTTATAGCGAAACTCAAGACTACTTGACAAATAATTAAAGTAAATGTCCAGCAAAGAATATAGTGACTCTTATTTCAAGTAGCAGACTATATATATATATAAAAAAAAAAAAAGGACTACATATAAAGTTCACCACTTGTTGTACGATAGATATTAATTTCAATTTAAATGAGATTGGACTACCTTACGTAAATTCTAAGTATTATTTATGAAGAAAAAGTAACAAATCCATCTATGAGTCACAAGATTATAATTAATATTATGATAAGCCGATCATATTCATAACTCTCACGAAGCAACTTACAAAAAGGGGCAACATATAAAGTTCACCACTTGTTATGTGGTAGACATTATTTTGAATTTAACTAGGATTGGGCCACTTCACATAAATTCTAAGTGTTATTTATGAAGAAAAAATAATAGAATCATCTTGAGTCACCAGATAATAATTAAGGTTATGATAAGTCGAGCATATTCGTAATTCTGATGAGCCAGCTTACAAAAAAAGACTACATATAAAATTCGTCACTTCTTATATGGTAGATATTATTTTCAATTTAATTGGGATTGAGTCTCTCTACATAAATTCTAAGTGTTATTTATAAAGAAAAAATAACGAATCCATCATATAATTAAGATTATGATAAATCAAGCTTGTTCATAAGTCTGGGGAACCAACTTACATAGCATCATGCTGGAGCTCAAGCTTGCAAGTTAGTTGAGCTCAAGTCAAAATATAATTGCTCAAAGGCACAATTATGAATTAATAGATGGAGAAAAAATGATAACGTGATAATATTTTTTTTTTCAATTAAAGGATGAAATTTGCAAGACCAGAAAAGCGAGAGGTCCAACTTGCAAATCCTCTTTTCTCTGCGCGCGCGCGCGCGCACACACACACACACACATATATATATATATATATATATTGATAGAATTAATCTTATAATGAGAGGTCCATCTAAATTGATATCATTGGAAAACACATATGGGGATAATAAAAATCTTAACACTTATATCTTATTATTTTGTAGCAATTTGGACCCTAAACTTTTAAGTGTATCAAACACCACCTCTATAGCCAAAACTATCTGAAAAAAAAAATAAAAAAAATATTTATATCTACCTCCACTAGGGTTTAAGCTTCTAGTATTCACCTCCACTAAAATTTGAATTTTTCACAAATACTTCCCTTTAGTATTATTTGGTCAATTTTTTTTTTAAGATTAATAAAAAGACCAAATACAGCCATCTCTATACCTTTTTAAACATAAGTAAAAGATCAAATTAAAGCCTAAGTCATATTTAAAAAATAAGGAGTATAGATTAACTTGTATATATTTAAAATGAATGCCAATTATTAAGCAATATACATCGTTTAAAATGCATAATTAAAAAAAAAAAAAAGAGATTGTTCAATAATGTATAGAATATGGATTGTTATTTATGCACGGAATATAACAAATTTGATAATAACTCCTACTTGATCATTTTGAAAATTATAACACGATTGATTATATGAATAAAGATGGCCTTTTTAATTAATTTTAGTCTACATTTTTGAAAATATGTATTTCATTGTAAAATATTTATAATTATTTTTCACATGTAAAAATTGGTATTAATCAATACCCCTCATATCATTCAAAAGATTTTAACATTTAAAATTTGATCGTACTCATTTATTTTTTTAAATGCTATGCATTACTAAAAGAAAAAATTCATATGAGTTTTTCTGAAAGTTCTTTTTTTCTTTCTTTCATAAGCATAGGAATGGGAGCTTTTTGGTCTTTAATAAAATTATATTAATTTTTTAGTCAAATAGTAATATTATTTACTAAAAATTCAAACATTAAAGAAGGTAGATATCAAATGATAAATCCTTAGTCGATATGGATACAAATATATTTTTTTCTGATTGGTAAGTTTGGTTAGAAAAATTATATTTGGTACATATTAAGATGTTTAAGAGTTAAATTTGAACAATAAAAATTTTAGAGCCCAAATTAATACAAATAAAAATTTTAAAGACCTATACCTAAATCTAGTAAGTAGTCATGTTAGATTTAGAAATATTAAAAATTATATTTTTTAAAAATAATATTATTAAAATTTTCTAAAAAAATATCATATAAATATATATAATAATTTTTTTAAAAAATAAAATAAACGGGACGAGTCGAGTTTGAAATGAAAAAAATTAAAACTCGACTCAAACTCATTTTTACTGTAAAAAATTTGAGTTTGAATCCGTTTTATTACCGTTAACGAGAAATGATAAGTAGTTCATCCCTTCTATATAATCATAACTTAGCCCCAAAGGCTTATGGAAATTACACGACTTTGCCATTTTGCATACTTATCATGATTAGAGCAATAAAATAAGAAGACCTATTTTCAAACAATGGGGGCTACTCAATTTTCTTGTCAATTGAAAAAAGCCATTCTAAGGGTGGAGGCTCTCTCATTCTTCAAAAGTTAGTTAGGCTTTGCACCAAGAAGTCAACAAAGGGACACATCAACTTACAATTCTTGTTTTCAAACTAAAGTTAACCTAGTCCTCATCACTGGTCCAAGCCACAGAACTAGTCAAACAATTACAACTGCGCAAGCGAGTATATACAGGATCTTCTAATACATCCTACCACCGTCGTCTTGAAATTTGTATAAAAAATGGACATTGTATGACTAATAGTCGTATCATTTAAGGCTATTTCCATCAAAATTTAATAAAACATACTGAGTTAGTTGTTAGTCACACTCTCATCCAAATATATTTTTGAGAAATAGTAAAATTAGATTGAAAATTCATTTTTATTAATAATAAAATTCAAATTAAAATATTAAATATTTATAATGTGTGAAGTAGGAGCAGTGAGTTATTAAAAAGAATTATTAATCGTCTTACTAAAGTTATGCACATATGATTAATTTTAAATATATATTTAATAAAAAATATGTATTATATAAAATTCAAAATACAATATAAAATTATAATAGAATATTCGAATTTGAATTATACAACCAATGATCACGCAAAAACAAAGCCAGAAGCCTCCACAAAATAACTTAAACATAGCCATCACACAGAGAAATCTGTTCATCATATTGGTTAAACAAAACTACACCATCCTCACCTACCTCTCAATCTTCCCTCAATCCAAGAATTGCAATTACTTCTGCATCAATTTTTTGTCATCCATCTCTCTGAGCAATGTTTAGAGCTCTGAGCACAAGAAGAAGCCGGCGGGGCTACGAGCAATTAGGCGATGAGGCCTCAACAGCAGCTTTGGTGCCTAAGCTGAGCAGAGCCAAAAGTTTGCCTGCCAAAATCCTCAGCTGTTCCAAAAAGATAACTACTCCAGCACCAGCAGCCAACACTCCCTCTGAACAAGTTAAGAAGGCAAGTAAAGTTCATCCCTTTTTCAGTCTTTTCGAGACGAAGCGAAAGAAGAAGGCAACTGCAAAGCCAGAGTTCTCAAGGTACTTGGAGTATGTCAAGGAGGGAGGAACATGGGACATGAGAGCAAACATGCCTGTTATGTACTACAAATGAAGTTTACTGTTAGGGTTTGTGCCAACCATGTCTTTTAATTAGTGTACCAGTAATTTTTACTTGGTTTATAAATCCAGGTTCTGCAGAAATGTGTTGGTGAAGAGTAGATGCTACTTTCCTGGTTATTCAAATCAATCTTGTGTACCTGGAGATTAAGGTCTTCTAATCTCTTCTTGCTTAATTCTTGTTTCTGTTTTTCCTGTCTTTTCCCATATGGGGCTTGAAGGATGCATGATTTTAAGGGGTTCTGAAATCTTAGAATAGTTTGAATCAACACTTAAGCATGAAATTCTACTTGGTTTTGTAAATTTTTGTACATGGAAATTTGAGAGATTCTGAAGCAATAGCAGGGTGGGTTGAATCAAGATCTCCTGGTTATCAATCATTTTCTTGCATATAAGGGCAGCCCATGTTCCAGAAAGGGCACATAAAACATGATATGCAGTGATGAAATACATTGACCTAGTTCCCGCAAAAAATCTGTGATATGGTATGTTGAATTATTGGGCTGATCGAAATTAATATAACCTTCAACGATCAAATCAATATTTGAGCATAGAAATATTAAAATAGTTTCACAAAGTATTAAAGTTACACAACATTGTTTCCAATGGGTTATGCCCCGTCCACCATAGAGTTTATGAAGTCTGGATTAGGCCTTTCTATACATGGACTAAAATTATTCTTATGCCCATATTAACCAACTAGCTACTCCCTTGTAAAGATAATGCAAAGGTGTTCTCCACTCCAACTATCATTTAAGCAAATACTTAACCTTGAATCATCCTATCCACTAGAAACTTGGTTGCGAGCCTTTGGGATTGAGAATATAATTTGTTAATCAACTGTATTTTTTTAAAAAATATTCTATACTCATATATATTATATAAAATATAAAATGAAATATCATATTGAAATAAAACTGCTCGATCATCATTGATCTATATTGCGTGTCTCATCAAAGGTGGACTGGCCCAATTCTTCTTGTTTTGTGATGGGCCATCTACTATTACAACAGCCCACAATTAAAGCAAACTTTGATTCTCCAATCCAAGCAAACAGATCATCTATAGTAAACTGTTAAACATTTTGTGGGCTATTGGGAAATAAATAAATTTAAAGACAGGTTGATTTACTTTCTTTTGGTGAAACGTGGCCCGTTCCAATTTCATACGTTAAGGCGACCAATTGAGACAACCATTTTGAGAAAACATAATTTTATGTCAGCAGTTTTTCTAACTACTCTGACCCTGTTTTTTTAAGCAATTTTTTCTTCTCAAGAAAGTCGTGATTAATTTTAATTAAAGTACCACCACTTGGTAGGTTTTAGGTTTTCATTTTCTATATATAAAGTTGAATTAAAGAGTGAGGTCATCTATAATTTTATATCATCATTTTCGTGTTACTGTTTCTAATTAAATCAACTAAACATACAACTAACATAATATCTAAAGAAAAATATAGGTAAAAAATTGAGTCAAATTTAATATTCGAGCACCCGTCTTTCCGAAAAAGCCGAACAACTTACCTATACTCGACATAAATAAATAAATAAAGAATATTTAACGAGTTTGGATGTCAGTTCTAGTTTAATGCTTCAACCTTAAGTTTTTATGAGGTTGAGTTCTCCACTTCTCTTTTGTGAACTCAAATTAGAGCTCAAGTCTGAAAAAAATAGTTGGATTTTGAGATTTGAAAATTTGTTGTACTCAACTCATTTTACACAATAAAGAAAATTTGGTAATAATCAAAATTAAATGTACAATAAAAAAAGAAAAAGGGAAAAATATAAGTACTTTCGAGAATGAGGGAGGGAGTGAGCGATGCGCCGACCAAGACACAGACCCACGAAAATCGCACCCACGTACTAAAATTCAAACAAATTAACCAATAAAGAGAATTAGAAGAGGAGGAAGAAGAAGAAAGAGAGAGACTGTTGTGTCACATAACAGACTCTCTCATCTTTCTCCCAAAGTTTACGCTGACAATTTCTTACTTTGGGCAGATTAGAGAGAGAGAGAGAGAGAGAGAGAGAGAGAGAGAGATGATTGAAGTCATGGATCGATCCTTCGTTTCTCACGCCATTGAAGCTGAACCCATAAATTCTACAGCTCTTTAGATGAAGGGTTTCTTCTTTTTTTCGACGATTGTTGTTGTTCCCTTCAAATCCTCAGATCAAGGGTTTCTTCTTTTTTCTTCTCTGGCGGTGAGTATCCTTTCATTTTACGTTTTTCCTTTTTCCTTTGCCCTGTCGTTGGGATAAATCGATCATTTTGACGAGTTGGGTTTTGTTGTTTGTGTGGAAATTGTATGCTCACTGTGAATTTCATTTGTGTTTTGGTGGAAAGTTGCTGTCTTTGGATTTGGAATTACCGTTTTTTTGGTGTCTTGAAGCCTGTGTTGTTAAGTTTTTGGTTCTTTGTTCTGTCATTGATGGTTTCAAGATGCTATTCTTACGGTTGTTTGAATTTTGAAAATTTTCAGGTGTAGATTTTTCAGGGAAAAAGAAAACTAATATACAAAATTGAGTTAGCTGAGGAAATGCCCCTCAATAAAATAAGAATGAACTACCGGACAATGAATTTTCTTATTTTGCTTGTTTTCTGCAGAGAATTGTGAGCATGGAATTGGTTTAGCTGCGATTCTGGAATTTATCCGCAATATCACTAGTTAGGTTCCTACGATATGTGATGCACATTTCCTTTCTGTTGTAATGGAGCTTTTTAGCAGTAATTTAGAGAACATTATTTGCTGCTGGAGCCTATTTGTGAATTTAATTTTTTGTTTTCTGTTGAAATGAACTTCTTTTGTGTAATTACTTTTTGCGGCGATTAAGATGGTGTTTATTTATCTGTTCAGATTGTTTGATGCTGGAAAGTCATGCCGACATTTACAGCTATAGCTATTGATAGACTGATAGAACCTGGTGCTGCAAAGTCCATGGTACCAGTGAGACATTCTCCTGACTCAAAACTTGAGAGGAGACATAGCACTCCGAACTCTAGGCAAGACAGGGGAAAGGATGCTCCTAGTTCAAAGCTGGAAAGGGGAGTTAGCATTCCTCCAAACCCGAAGCTGGAGAGGGGAGTTAGCATTCCTCCAAACCCGAAGCTGGAGAGGGGAGTTAGCGTTCCTCCTAATGCGAAGCTAGAGAGGGGAGTTATTATTCCTTCTAATCCGAAGCTTGATAGGAGAAATGGTGCATCAACTACAACTACATCAGTTGTAGATAAAAAGCACCATTGGACTCAAATCTCGCCAGCACTCTATGCCACTCCCGAATCGACCCCGCTTCCTGATTCTCCATCTTCATTCCCCCCATCACCTTACATTATTAATCACAAACGACGGGGTCCACGACTCATGAAGAGTTTCTCTGAGGATGATGTTGCAACTTGGAAACAGGTCACTGATGAGATTAAGGTAGATGAAAATGGGAATGCTGCTGAAAAGGTGGTAGCAAGTGTATCTCAGGATGACAGTTATGTTCCTATGAAGGTTCCGGATTCTACCATGGATGATAACATTGAACCATCCAGCCCTGGAGATGCCAAGGAAAAGCATTTCAATGGTGCTTGTAATGACGAATATGGAAGTAGTGCTATGGAAAATGGTCCAGCAGGGCAAAATGGCTTGATGAAGTCTGTTGCATTTAATTTGCAGCAAGATGGTGAGGTTGATGATTTTGTTGATCCACAGGACTCGATGAGTGTTAAGAGCATAGGTGAAAGTGAGGGTAATGGTGGAGCAGAACGGTCTTTGAATTCTATAACACCAATGGCTGAGTTCTATGATGCTTGGGAAGGTGCCTTCTTTTGCTTTTTGCTTTTTATTTTTTATTTTATACTTTTTTTAAGGATAAGGTTTTCCTGATTTTTGTAATACAGCTCAAATTGAAAGGGATTTCTTGTCTCTACTGAATATTTTAGTACATGTTCATGTGACATGTTTCTTTCCTTAAATGTTACAGTCTACATTCATAACTGAGTGAAGAAGATTCTGGACTTCTACTCATTAACGGATTGCTCTGTGAATCAAATATCAAGATATTGCCATAAAAAGAAAGGAAAGATTTTTTTCTCTTTGGGGTTGGTTTGGGGGGATTTAGGGAGGGCTGACGTGAAATTAAACATTCTTCTCATTATTTTTGTTAGTTATCAACTACCTCAAACCTCATGAAGTAATTGTTTCAATATCTCGGGTTTTGCTGTTTGTGACTTATTTGCATCTCATGCCTCAGAATTGTCATCAGAGAGTGGGCCTCAGCTTCCAATTCCTGATATTGAAAGTGAATTGTGTGAAATAAGATTGAGTTTGTTGATGGAGATAGAAAAGAGGAAGCAAGCAGAAGAAACCCTAAATAAAGTGCAAAACCAATGGCAGAGGATTCGCGAACAATTATCTCTTGTGGGGTTGACACTCCCTGTAGATCCAACTACTTTGCCGGAGGGTGAACAACCTGCTGATCCTGCAGCAGAGGTATGTCAACAAGTCTATCTTGCTCGGTTTGTGTCTAATTCAATTGGGAGGGGAACGGCAAAAGCTGAGGTTGAGATGGAGATGGAGGCTCAAATAAAGCTGAAGAACTTCGAGATTGCTCGCTTATGGGATAGGCTTCATTATTATGAAGCTGTGAACCAGGAAATGTCTCAGAGGAACCAAGAAGTTGTAGGTCAGTGAGCTTAGTTTTGACTTATGTTGATTGTCTAGAATAAAATTGCGAAAAGCAATATCTGTTGCATTTCAAATACCCTAGTTCAGCTTTTCTGCATTTGCTACATGCTGAAGCCAATTATGTAGAAAACGTTGCATGGCAAGACTTGTTTCTTCATAATTTCTTTTATGCAATGAAGGAAACAAACATTGGAGGGTTTGTTGGGGAGATATAGAGAGAACAGTTGAAAATAACTTTTCTTTGGTTACTTTTTTACCTGGTTATAATCATGGCATTTGCTTTAGGTTCTATATTTTCTTTTCGAACTATATACCAATTATATATATATTTTTTTAATTCATTTGCTTTAATGGTATAGTTATCCTAGTGTGAGTTAGTTTTTGTTACTGTATATTTCAAATAGACTTTACGAATAATTTTGCTTGATATTTTCACCTATTTAAGTATTTGAAGATCCAGCACATTTTCCCCTTCAAGTTCTATTCCTAGTTTCTGCTCTATTCACGGTTTCATTTGACGGTTCTTTTGATTGTTTGGTGTTGTGTCGCTACATTCTCCTCATGAGATGAGTAACATTTGGAGGCTCCCCTCCTCTTGGTGATACATGAAAAATGAAAAAGAAAGAAAATTTCGATGAGTTTCTCTGTCCTCTCGTTCTGGCATTTTTTTATTTTCAGTTATATTTATTTCAAGTATGTATAAATTGCTTACCCTGCTTGTTTTTCTAGCAACACATACAATTATGAAAGTTGATAATAGGTTTTCTGATTAATTTGTCTTAAATATGTCTTATCTTAAGTAGTTGTATCACTGCTTTTCATTTATGTGAACAAACATGTCCTTTAAGTATGGTTTATCCTTCAATTCTTTTATGCATTTCGTATATAGAACAGAGCAGAGTAGAACTAAAAGTGTTGCCCTATGGTTAAACCCCCATATATCATCAATGTTTCGAATTGTTGGTTTCAGTTCTTATTCTGAAAAAACACTTCTGTACGTCATGCATTTGCATGGCGACCCAGCCAGCGGAGGTATTATATTGAGGCAATTTTTCAGTCTTAAGAGGAATGGATATGTGTCATTTTTTTGAATCTTAGTTCTAAATTTGCATGAATTTTCTGTTGATCTAAATTTGTCTTCTTAATCATCAAGCAAACAAATTTTGTTTAGAGGATTGCACAAGGCTGTTAAATTCTTCCCTTTTTTGCAATTGTTCTCTTGGGCATTGATACATGTAACGTTCTCATCTTATACTGTCTTTATCTTGTGTAGAGACGGCAAGGCGACTTAGGCAAAGAAGGAAGCGAAGACAGAAATGGGTCTGGGGTTCTATTGCTACTGCAATTACACTTGGTTCAGTTGTCTTGGCATACTCTTACTTCCAGAGTGGAAAAGGATCATCTTCCCAAAGCCCATCGCATACTCCTGCGGTTGACCATGACCCAAACTAGTGAACTCCAATTGGATAGCGTAGTGCAGTCCGTAACATAGAAAAAAATAACAAACAAGGGGGTTATCACAATGTTGTGAATACACAAACATTGTCTTTTCTCTGTTGGTTGCATATTTTCTGCTATTGCAGGATGTATAAATTCAATAAAAGCATAGTACTACACAAAAGTGTCCTAGCTAGCAATTTAAAATGCTAACATATGTTTATTTGTACATGCTTTCTGATTGAAATCGTTCTACACTGCTTGAAAAACATGCTTACGCAAACATGCAGCTTGACATGAGTGATGGCTTGTAAGATGCATTTACAGTCTGAGGTCAGTTAAAGCCTCGTTACATACAGCTTAGAGGTATCCTGGCACTTGCCAAAAATAATGAACACATTATGCATGTTTGCCTTCGTGTCCATGGATAATTGAGTTACTGACGTATGGTGTTCTAATCTTTCATGTATGTTGCAATCTCTTTGAATATCATCTGTGACAGCAATCATTACTGTCTTCGACTCATTGGTGGCCATCTCCAACCTGATCTTCATTTTGGTAAATTCTGGTGGTACATTTTAAACTGAAATCTTTTTGGCGTGCTCAAACTCTTGTATGTGTGGGAAACAAATGACCTGTGTACCTAGCTGACTGGTAAAATGCAGGCAGATTGAACTTTCGAGCTGTAGTCAGCTTGGGATACCCTCTGTCAATGAGGCAAGCATGTTTTTTCTTCCATATTTTGGACCTTAGCTCCTTGGAACAAACTTTTGATGCCACCATTAACTTTTTGGAGCTGTCATATAGAGAAATCGCAACTCTCCATCAAAAATGATCCATTGAGGATGCAACTAGACTACCTGACTAAGCATGAACGAGAAACATATAGTTTTCGTGGTTCACTATCTTGAACTTCTGATTCTTTAATTGTCAACATCTTCTCAAATGTTTTTTCCTTCTTTGCGATCTTGAAAATTTACATTCACATAAAAATTTCCATTTCATTTCTCCTGTAGAGGTGACAGTTTAACCTCCTTAAGTCGGTGTCTTTCTGCTTTTAGAACCAACTCTGAGTCTGGCGCAATTGCAATGACCAATTTTCGAAGCAAGAAGCCAAGTTAGCCACAAGTTCTGTGTGAAATTGCGATACAGATAACAGCTGCAACTCTGCCTATAACCGCTAAATCCTCCTGGAAGCCTGGTCATTTCATGTTCCCATGGCAATTGGATATTCAACCACAAGCAACAATTTCGGTCTTCCCAACAAAACCCATTCTTTCACAAAAGTGTGCTAACTGAGTAATAATACAAATGCTACCAGTTCTTATGAGCACAAGATTATACTGACAGAATTTTGGGAGCTCATCAAATCGAAGTTCAAATATGGTATAACAATCAAGTGCTCAATATGACACCGCAGTCCAAAAAAAAATTACAGATGAGATAAACAATACAGAAGTGAAATTGAGTCTTAACTGATGGAAAGTAAATTGCTAAACAGAAAAGTTGTGTCCTGCAATGTGATCCTCATGCCATTATTTTGGCAGACCTTGCATAAAGGCTGTCTACAACCTTCTCCATATTTGAAATAGTCTCCAAGGTTGCTGGGTAGATTGCATCTGTCTTGGGATCATCAAATATGATTAGGCATCCAGCACCCTGGTCTAGAGTCCCTGCAAACTTCTTATCCAGAATCATCTGAGATAATTTCTTTTCAACATGGTGAGCTGGCAATTCAATCAACTCAGCAATGTGCGCGATCTCAACTCTTGAAAAGGGCTCGATCAACCTGCAAAGATTCTGCTCAAGTAGTGTGTCATAGAGAGAAGAAAGGTGCCTATGGACAATAGGGTCTTCATCCAGCTGGGTCCTAAAATTCTGCAGAGCAATCTCAAAGAGCTTGAGAGAGCGCTTTGAGTAAGCATCAGCAACAGCTTTCATTGCATCTAGTTCTGGTCCTTGATATTGCAAACCAACCTTCGGTGAGGATATTATTCCTGCCACATCGTCAGCCTGGTTCACCATAATTTTGCACAGCAGCATGTACTTAAGGCTGTAAATGGCCTGGGGATCTTCAAGAGCATTAAAAGCTTCAAATGCTTCAATGAAGTAGCTGTAGGCAGTTTTGTAGTCCTTCTCTTCTGCATGGAGAATTCCACTTTGCAAATCTATAGTGCCCTGCTGTGCTGGAGGCACGTATATAGCATTCGCTGCTGTTCTTGCAGCAGTAAGTGCAGCCTTGGCTTTGGGCAGGTTTCTCAGAGAGAAATGGAGTTTGCTCTCAAGCAAGTCAATTTCCACTAGTAGCAGCTTGTCATCTAATCTTCTGACCTCCTTGATAAGACCTGAAAGGAGATTCAGTGCTTCTGAATATTCCTTGCTTTCCAGCAAAAGAGCTGCAAGCCTAGCCTCGATTCGCTGACGGAGAAAAGTTCGCTTTTCAGCACGTGTCCATTGCACTATTTCCTTGCAGAGAGAGATCTGGAGATCAGACGTGCCAGGTATTTTAGCAACTGCATCAACAATACCACGGACAATTTTTGCAGTTTTTGCCTTTGGGATCAAGGAAAAGAAAGGTCGCAATTTAGTTAGGAGGTTTTGAAGATCTTCTGCTCGACCCTCTTGTCTAAGAAGGTCCGAGAGATTGGTAATAGCCTGTTCTTTAATCCGTAGGGCTTCTGAAGAAGATGAAGGGTTTTCAAGAATCCCGTAAAGAACAGAGATAGCCTCAGCTGGAGTTTTAGCTTCAGAAGCTTGAATAAGTGAATCAGTGGTGGCAGGGAGCTGTGATGAAGACATAGTTGTGGCTTTCAGATCCGCACTTCTACAAATTTAAACTCTGCATTAATGACAATATCACCATTACGAATTAACAATATATTGCCAACCAGTAGACGGTGTCACACCCACAAACAAAATGAAAAAATAAAAAATAAAACTGATTCAGTACATATCCATTTGATGAGGCTCGTTTTACACCAATTAAAATCTAAAAATAAAATCTTTGAGACAACAACCATCTTATCTTAATAAGAAATCAAATAAAAAATAAAGGATAAAAGCCCAAGCAACATAGGAGCACTAAAATCGTTCCTCAAATCTTTTCCCCTTTCTTTCCTGATCCTTTTCTTTAGCGAAACTTCAAGATTAAAGCTTCAGTACTAGTTGATATTAGCATTGAGCATTTATCACTTCAAAAGTTTCACAAATATTTCCCCTAAATATCAGGATTAACCATGCTGTTTCAGGTACACAATTTACATAATGTAATTAAACTACCTGAGAGACAATAGAACGTAAAAGATAATTATTTTATCTAACATACCCTCATTAAGCTATAAACTAATTACTGTTTATTCATGAACAGTTAATAAATCAAAATTAGATTTCTATATATGCAACTAGGGAAAAAAAAAAGAAACAGAAATCAAGAATCTAACATACAATTAGCAGAATAAAGGCAAAATAAAAGCAAAAAATAATAATCATAAAATTGGAAAACGAGGACAACTGACCGGTAATTCTCAGAGCTAATCCACCGCAGATGCGAAAGAGAGGAAAAGGCGAAGCTTCAAGAGATTTTCACAGACCTGAATCCCAAATTAAACCTTTTCTTGTTGGAGGGGGCGACCGCCAATTTTGGGCCTTACGAGGATTTTAAGAATATCTTGGCCCATAATGATTTAAAGAGCCCATATTCTGTACAACGTTGGAGGATCTATGAATAAGGGAAATACCAAGAATGCCCTTATTTAGAAACGTCGTCGTAACAGGTGATGCCACTGTCCTAAGCGGATGATGTCATATTGAACAGATAACATTTCGTTTTGGCTATGGATGGAGGGCACTCCCACCACTATACTGCACCGCAACTCGTACTTGTCGAAAAGTAACTTACACCGTCAAGCGGCGGCGGAGGAGGAGGAGGACGACACGGCGGCGATGTTCTTTGCATTTTACTGGTAATTCTTGAAACCCAAAATGAAGGAATTAGCTCTGCAGTACAATATTCCCCTCCCTCCCACCACAAAACTCAGAATCCACCAAAGAAAAACTCTTCCTAATTTTCAAGCCACGAGAAGGAGGAATAGCAAAGGGGCTATAACTTACAGCTCTACCACCAATGATAAAAGAACATCAACTACTCCTCTTGAAGTTCAAGAATTCGAAGAAGGATTGCGGAGCAGTAGATATTATATGAGAAGTAAAGATAAGGAAGAGTACGAGGAGGAGGAGGATGCAGCAACATCGTCTTCGATGTTGCTGTCTTTGAGCGTGAAGCCTGACAGGAACATGGCTTTGCTAGACGATTACGAGATGGAGGAAATGGACTTGGTGCCCGACGACCCGAATCACCGGAGCGGGTACGTGGCGGTGGTGGGGAAGCCCAATGTTGGGAAGAGTACGCTGTCCAACCAAATGCTTGGCCAGAAGCTATCAATCGTCACCGATAAGCCTCAGACTACTAGACACCGTATTCTTGGTATTTGCTCTGGTTCAGACTATCAGGTTTGGTTTTCTTTGATTTTGATGTAATTTTTGTATGATTTTGGTTCATATAACAGCTGTGGAATTGATAGATGATTAGTTTGCTAGCGAGGTTTGCCCTCATTCTGGGTGCAGGCTTTCATATGTGTGTTGTATTTGAACATTGCATCAGCCTCGTACTGCTTGTGGTGTTGTCTGAGTAACTATCGATGACTTGAAATCTTGTGAAAACAAATATAGCATGTTTGCTCCGTTAATCTACCTGTTGGGATTTCTTGTAGATGATACTTTATGACACACCGGGTGTTATTGAGAAGAAAATGCACAAGTTGGACTCTATGATGATGAAGAATGTCCGAAGTGCTGCCATCAATGCAGACTGTGTAATTGTTGTTGTTGATGCTTGTAAGGCACCTCACAAGGTATCCTCTTTGAGGTTAGAAAGAAAATTTCAACTTTTGCTGCTTTAACTAATAGTACTCATCTTCGATCAGATTGATGAAGTGTTGGAAGAAGGAGTAGGAGACCTCAAAAATAAGTTACCCACCCTGCTTGTTTTAAACAAGAAGGACCTCATCAAACCCGGTGAAATCGCGAAGAAAATTGAGGTATAAATTTCTGATCTTCTATTATATATTTGTGTTGTGAACCTTATGGTTGTGGCCGGATTTCTCTTCCTTCGTTTTGGGCTTTATTACAAATGAAATCTTAATAGATTTATGCTGACCCATTGTGTCACTAATGTTTACGTTATCCTATTTAGTACATATTCTGAGGCGACAAGTCAAATGGTATTACAAAAAAATGGTGCAGGCTAGTGATTTAGTGAGTGCAATGCACAAGTAATATGCAGTTCTATTATTCAGGGCGATACTATATTACACTAGCTGGGATTACAGTGACACAGTTTGTTACTATTGAGTAATCTTTTTAATAATTTGACCTACCAGGCTAAATTTTCTCCCTCTAAGCCTGCATACGACATCCATGCTTGCAGTACGTTGTTGTAACTTCTGTAATGGTTTACTAGTTTATCTAAAATGGTCACCACATTTCTTGCAGTGGTATGAGAAATTTACGGATGTCGATGAGGTCATACCTGTGAGTGCCAGGTATGGCCATGGAGTGGATGACATCAAGGAGTGGATTCTGTCAAAACTTCCCTGCGGACCAGCTTATTATCCAAAGGTGTGTATCATATTTCACTAACAATTAAATTCGGGAAATGTTTTTCATGAAATATATGTGATAAGTTTTCGAAGAGGTGGACTGTTGCCAAAACTTTCAGAAAGATTGGCTTTTATTTTTTTCATTTCTTATATCTACTAAATACAAGGGTGGAAGCCATCACATATTGGTTGGTGATATTTTTATTTCCTCCTTTCAAAAGGTAATGCACTACATCTGAAATCAAATGATTATTTTATCTTCAGGATATTGCTAGTGAGCACCCTGAAAGATTTTTTGTGGCTGAAATTGTCAGAGAAAAAATCTTTATGCAGTACCGCAATGAAGTCCCTTATGCATGCCAGGTAAACCTATATTTAAAATCTGAAAATTATAAATTCAAGATTTCTGTATATTCTTGGACACTTTATCTTATTTGTTTGCTACAACATTTTCTCTAACCCAACAGGTTAATGTGGTTAGTTATAAAACTAGACCAAATGCGAAGGATTTCATCCAAGCTGAGATTGTTGTGGAGAAGAACTCACAGAAGATTATCCTTATTGGAAAGGTAACATTCTTTTTTATCCATTAATATATACTGTTTTTTATCTATATATCTTTTATTCTGCTGATGTCATTAAGATGGAGGTGCACTAAATAGCCATTGAGGTGTTTTAAATTCATAATTGTATGATCTAGTAGCTTGAGAATTGGTGCAGTATGCTGGATGGAAGAGGAGTTTACCCGGATGGAATTAGTTAGATATTTATACCAGTAACAGTGTATTTCCTAAGATCCAAGTCCCACTCTAAAGTGGGGACAACATGATTAGCATATAGGAGCTGAAATTTGAGCTTTGTCCATTGCCGTTAATTTTCAAGTCGTCCATAGTAAGGCCCATTATAGATGGTAACACTAGTAGTGACGAACTGGTTTGTTGTCAGCTCCGTTGATCTGTGACATGAAATGATGTTGGACCATGTGCAATTAACTTTGCATGTAAGAAAAGAAAAGTGTGGGATCTTTTTATCAAATATGGTTGAGGAATAATAAACAAAGAAAATGCTAGTTTTAGGGATGAGCATTAGTGGGACTATCACAAATATGAAGAGGGAAATGAAGACATATATGATTGGAGACTAAAAACGTATTGGTCATTCGAACTGAGTCTGCAGGATTATTTGTGCTTCTACCAAAATCAGTTGTCCTAAAGGTGAGATGGAAATCATTTTCAAGTTTGTCAAATGGGACATTTCAGTTTATTTCACTGTTATTCTTTCCACTGCCAGTCTTTGGATTATAGAAGAAGAGTTAACCAACTTATTACCCATATAGTTTCAAGCACCTACTCTCTGTGACCTTCTAAATTTTAAACCCCTTCCCCCACCCTCCATATCGATTCACAAATTATTACCTGCTCTTCAATATTTAGGCTGCATATGTAAAGATGCCATAAAAAAAAAAAAAGGTATTGCAGTAAAAAAATAAAATCAGGATGTACTTTTTCAGGGTAACAAAACCTTTTACATGGCTGTGCAAGGACCTCTGTATTTTTGGGCTACATAATGACTATACTGTACCTAAAGTAAAAAACTGGAAATTACCAATGAAGTGACTGTGGTGTGTGCAATTGGTGATTGTTTTAGCCCTTCTCAAATTTGGAAGACCGAGAAAAAAATAATTAGGCTATGTAGTATTGAGTTTGTATGCGCACTTCAGCAACTTAATCTGTTCTGGATTATTATCAGGAAGGAAAAGCTTTAAAGCTACTAGCAACAGCAGCTCGGCTAGATATAGAAGATTTCTTGCAGAAGAAAGTTTTCCTTGAGGTAATGAATTATTCTGATCATTAATGTACTTTGCACAAGAACATCCTTCTGCAAGAACGAAAAATGATCAAAGGAACCTATGCAGATAGAAGTAAAGGTAAAAGAGAACTGGCGACAAAACGAAGGTCTCCTAAAATTCTACGGCTATGGGGGACAAATTCAAGCTTCATGACGTACGTACGATTCCATACAGGCTTCATACATGGAAGCAAATCATCGTGTTTTGCTTGTTGCATTACCGTGACAAATTTTTTTTTTCCAGTGGCTTGTGAAATTACCAGTTGGAGTCAGTTGTGGTATCATCATATGTTATCGGCAAAGGATAGATGAGTTTTCTTATGAACATTTTCAGGGTCTGATTGAGACAAGAATTTGAGCAATACATCTGGAAGGGCCAGTTTTAGCAATATCCCATTTTTATTTCACAGCTTCGTTGAAGAATATTATGCACATTAACAGTCATGATATTCATGATTAGGACTTTAGGACTAGGAAAATTGCATGATGTTACCGGCCAAGAAAAAGAACTCCGGGATTAGACCATCAATCGCGGAAGGTGCTGTCAGTTTTGAAGTCAATATAAGATGGTGGAGTGGGTCTGGTATTTTAAAATACTTGTATTTTTCTTCCATTACTAGTTTTTATTTAGTAGATGCTGCATTCATATTATATATTGAATATATATTTTATTATATATTTAAGTACATTCATGTATACAAACATATGATGTGTGTAAAATATATAGTGAGATATATATTTTGTGAATATCACTGGATATAATATAATTTTTTAACAGACGAGGGATATATTTGCATTTAGGATGATTCATGTCATCTATTTGAATACTATTCGACAATTAATATATCAGTATAATTAAAATAGTCTTTATTATGCCACAGCAATCTCAAACTTTACATGATAGTTTATGGTAGATTAGGTACATCGTTTTCGCTCTACTACTATCTTTATTAGATTATTAAAAGAACAAATATTTTCTTAATTTTCTCCATCCCATCTATTACAAAAGTTCCAACTAGATCAAGAACAATACATATGATCTTTTCAAGAGACCAATAGACAAAATAGGGTGGGTGATAATTTGATGATTCATGGATTGGACCAACCTAACAGCATAATCTAAGGTGGGTGTACTATGAAATTGAACCAAAGATTTTGCAAGTACTATGAAATTTAACTATTTCATTGTCAAATATATGTTTTATTATATATTTATACATATTTATATATAAAATATATAATAAAATATTAATAGATACATGGACTGTAACATCTGCTTCTAAAAGTGCTCATGTGATTGTGATGTGACAGATGAAATGTATTGTATGTATATTGGGATTGGTTGGTTGGGTGTGTGGAGGCAAAGCACCACACACACACACACCAGGCCACATGTCATGAGAAATGAGGTGCCGCCCATCACGCCAATTAGTAGGATTACTACTCTACTTTTTTCAATCACCAATAATTACTGGAGTTAATATCACTTTTTGACCTTTCTAACATTTAACTCTCGAAAATAATTTAAAAATATTTTATTCTCTTGATTTATATTTAGTAGAATACTTCGTTTTACATTTTTTAGTTCAATTTTCACTAAAATTCCTTGTCGGCCTTAATTGCACCTTTTTTTCCTCTTTCTCATACATAAGACAAAAGATTGTATAATATTTTTTTATTATTATTAATATTGAAAGAATGAAAAATAATAATATTTTTATTATAAATAATATTAATTATAATACGAAAAATAGCTAAATCTTGGAGAATAATAATTGAAAATAATGTTCGTCCTGCCGCACAGAACATTGAATTTAGTCGTTATATAACTACATAAATTTTTATTTTGCACAAAATTGAGCAAAATAAATATACCACACACAAATTAGAGATAAATATTGAGAGGGAGAGAGGGGTTAGGGAAGGGAAGGTAGTGCAGGCAATGCTGCATATATCACATGGCTTATTGAACCCCACTTCCACAAAATGTACACCGCGTGTTGTGTCTAATCCGATGCAGATTGTTGGCACAAGTTCAGGGAAAACCGACACCTTTCTCTTCCCATATATGTACAACAATGTCTCATAAATCTTAGGATAGACTTATGAATTTTAATTTTGGAGGATTAGATTGATTTTTTTTTTAATTTTAATTTAGGGAGATTAGATTATTTTTTTAAAAAGAATAATGGATAAATAGATATTTTTAACTATATGAATAATAATCTTTTTATTTTTAGAGAGTAAATTTTAAATTTTAAATTTATATAGATTTGAGGTGTTGATTTGACTCGTCATGGAATTTTATGTGAGAATTAAAAAATTAAAAGTTTAAAATATTTTTGCAAATTTGTCTTAAAAAAGTATTATTTTTATTTGCGTAAATATTTTATGAGAAAAAGAATTTTCATTTAAAAAATAAAAATAATTAATTTGGAGAAATAATTAATAAAGCGTTTGATGCATCTTATGTAGAATCGATAGTTTCGAATTTTTTAAATGTTACTTTGGTCCCTGTTGGTGTATTCGTTGATAGGTGAGTTATCGAATTCTATATTTGGGTTTCATGTAGGGTGTGCAATTGTACCTTAATAAAAATTAATATATCGAATATTTATTTTAAATATATATAAATTATTATTATGTAAATATTTACCTCGTACTCAAAAAAGGAGAAGTTCGGTCATTCTTAAAATTAGTAAAACTAAATATGAATATTTGAGTTATTAAATAAAAAAATGTAGATGGTGGCATATTAATTGTTGTTGAAGTAATCCCAAAGACATAAAAAATTAAGGTAAGTACCTTTAAATTTAGGCACTGAATCTTTTACCACAATGTCAGAGACATTAACCTTTAAGAAAGAAAGAGGCCAGTGACCACAAACAAAGGAAATCGCTCTAGTTGGTTCCATTACTTTTACTGCTTTAATTATGACAAAAGTTGACATATGGTCACCACATTCCCATTACTATTTTACCCACCATTTTATCTTACTTTTTCGATTCCATTAGTTAAACCCATTCCATTTAAAAATGATTATTAGATTAAATTACAGAAAAATGTGGTTTTCAAAATCAAGTGTTCATTATTGAATGGATAAGTGGCTAATCCTAAATTATATAATGTATTTTACTCGTTAGGTGACCATAAATATTTTACCAAAAATTTGTGTAATTCTTATTGAAAGTAGGTGGAAGACGCAAAATTTTAAAACAAAGTTCCCATTCATTATAGAGAGAAGACCACCAAAATTTAATAATTTATTATTGAATTTATTTTAATTTCAAGAATTCAGATCGAATTAATATATTAATAATATTATATTGACTAAATATATTACATTCGATTCATTTAAAAATTTAATTTCAAGTTCCATTAATTGTTTCGCCGTTATAATGTCCTTGAAATGTCGGTGCTCTTTTATTTCTGTAGGATAGTGGTAGTGGTTGAGCATTCATTTATATTTACTTCACCTAATACTTGCTTCTAATTTATTTATTACCAAAGAAAAGAAGTATAATGTTAATTACCATTTCAAGGAGAGTTTGGACAAAACATTTTAGAAATATTAATTTTAAATAATTGCTTTTTGTTAAAATTACATTTATGGCCTTTTTGGTTCAAGTGAAAATAAATGCTAGGATAGAAATAAATAGGAAAAAATAATTGTCAGCATTTTGGATGCAAAAAAACCCTAATGCATAATGACCCTCAAACTAACTGAGAAATAGCATTTAACACCCCCAACAAGATTTATTGATCTGCTTTAATGCAATATCAATTTCAATCAAACTCACATTTGAGTCTTTTTACATCTTTAGACTACTTTTGAGCTGCTCGGATGCATCATTAGGTTCAACAGGATTTGAGAGATGTTATATTCGACGATATATATTAAGTGTGCATTTTATAATATTATATATATATATATATATATATATATATACACACACACACACGTGTGTATATGTAAGTATGTATAGATGTATGATGATATGTTTACTCGATATATATAATTGGATATAATATTTATAAGATCGATCCGATAAATATTACATCTGGTAGGATGCATTGAACGTGTATTTTCATTAATTTATAAATAAATATTATATTCGATGATATATATTAAATATATATCTATAGTGAATTTACGTATAAATACAAGTGTATAATTGACAGACATAAGTAGATATACCATCTACTACACCTGCGTACTTATCAAACATTTCTTCTCAGATTAAACTCTATTAAGCTATCAATATTTACTAGAAATCAAACTTCTTCTCCGACAAGTCACATGATTCCCAATCTTGAAAGAAGTACCACATTGGATATATGGGTCAATCACATGATTCTTGGATTTGACATTATACTGGTTTCAAGAAACAAATATCACATATACTATTATGATTACGCGCAAAACAAATATTATGACCCACAAATAAATAATATGACCCACATTATGAAATAGGAAGTTAATATTAAAATTGATATTACATTCATATAATATATATCCACAAATAATTAAAAATATTTTTATTTTTTATATATATTTTGAATCGTCGAATAATAATTCGTATTTTTAATGTAAAATGTATTATATTTATTTGTGTAATTTTTGACGAATAATATTCTATTTTAATAAATATTTATAATATTTAAATATAATTTAAAAACTATCCAAAAATTATTTATATGTATTAATAAAATATCATAAATAAAAAATAAAAAAATTAATAATTTATGAATATACTAATTAATATTAAATAATTATCTTTAAATCATGTCATAATTGTAAATTAAATAATATAAAAATACATATAAAATATTTTTTGTATAATAAATAAATATAAACACAATTCATATAAAATAATATTAAAATAAGTTATATTCTTACTCCGAATATTCTTTTATATTCATAATTTACCTTTACATGTACAAATCCGTATATTAATCGTTTTGTCATTTTTTTTCACCGTAATTTTTAACAAAAAATCGTAAAATACACTTGTACTTATTAAATATCGAATTTTTTTTATCTCACATTTAACTAACTAGGATTTACACTCTAAAAATAATATCCGTACTTTATTTGACGCTATTCTTATATAGTTTATAATATTATTGATTATTTTAAAAAAGAATATAATAATATTTTCTTATACCCTTCAATTATCTTGAGTAATGGACTTAATGTCAACTAGTTTTTTGGGAGCTCATTGTTGTATATTTTTTACTACAAATTTAATCAATTGTCTTATATAACAATATTTTTCCATTTATAATGAAAAATTTACTTTAAATGTAATATTGTTGAGTAATGTTTAAATCAAATAATAATGTTGTTCGTAGTTAACATGTCATTTGCCCCAATTTTTTATAACAAGATTTATCTAATCTAATAATATAATATCAAACAGATAAATAAGACAACAAAAAATGAGATTTAAAAGAATATTTTAAATAACTGATTAAGCAACTATTAAAAAAAAGAAAAAGAGATAAAGGCAAAAAAATCTAGGCAATCTCAAAGGATGAAATTATAATATAATGCAGATATAATTTTTTAAATTGTGAATGTCAAATCTCTATAAATTATATAAATACCAAATAAATTAGGGGACATCTTTGCATTGAATTAACTTCCCTATCCTCCATTTTTTTTTTTTTTTGCAGTCACAGATAATAAACATAAATATCACTTTATTAAAGTATCACACTATCACACTCTTCTTCTCAGCCTTAATCCATTTTCTTCCTCAAGATCTTTCAAGAGTGACTAAGAGAAAAACTGCTGAAATGATGAAGCAACATTTTGCTCTAATTCTCTTCTTCCTTTTCCTCCAACAAAAGTGGCTTGTTGCTAATGGAGATATGTTCATCAGAAGCAGAGGAATCCACTTCATGCTCAACGGCAGCCCTTTCTATGCCAATGGCTTCAATGCCTACTGGCTCATGTACCAGGCTTCTGACCCTTCTCAGAGGTCTAAAGTCTCCGCCGCATTCCGGCAAGCTGCAAGCCATGGACTCACTGTTGCAAGAACTTGGGCTTTCAGTGACGGTGGCTACAGGCCTTTACAGTATTATCCTGGCTCTTATAATGAGCAAATGTTCAAGGTCTATTTGTGTATAAACTAGTACTAGTGTTTCTATTTTCAAGCTTGCAACTTTTGTTCTGATTAGTGTGTTTTTTTCCTTTTTATTTTTATTTTTTGTTCTTGTTTTGTGAAGGGACTGGATTTTGTTGTAGCTGAAGCTAGGAGATATGGGATTAAGCTGATATTAAGCTTGGCCAATAACTATGAAAGTTTTGGGGGGAAGAAGCAGTATGTGAACTGGGCTAGAAGTCGAGGGCAGTATCTCACCTCTGATGATGATTTCTTTAGAAACTCTGTCGTCAAAGGGTTTTACAAGAATCATATAAGGGTAAGTATTTTCGATTATTTCATTATTTTGCTTGCTTGAAAAAAATAACAACTTGCACATTTTGTCTTGCTTATTTGCTTTTCTCTGTATATAGCAAAGAAAATAACTTCATAAATTGAAGATTCAAGAAGCGTAAATTCAGATTTTCTGATTTATTTTTCCTCATTTTGTGTGTGTGTGTGTGTGTGTTTTCAAGACTGTGCTTAACAGATACAACACCATTACTGGAGATGTTTACAAGAATGATCCAACAATTATGGCCTGGGAACTCATGAATGAGCCCAGATGCACCTCAGATCCATCAGGCAGGACTATTCAGGTTCTCATACCTAATCTGAGTCATTTATTTCTCATTGCTTATAATATCTAATATCTGCTTTCTGCTTTATTATCGGAAAGCTAATTTATTTCTAATTACCGTTAATTTAGATAATGACACTTGGGATCCAGTGTTACTTCTTGTGTCCTACAGGTGCACTCCACTTGTATATAAGGGAATGAGCAAATGGATAGGGAATGAGTAAATATACACTTGGGATGCATATGTAATATAGAATACAATATGAAACATCAAATTGGAATAGAAAGATAAAGAATATGTTATGTTTTTTTCCACATCCTTGGGAGTTAATCTATGGTCCTTGAAGATCTTTGATATTTAATCCTGAATTCGCCTTTGGTCCTGAGTTAGGCTTTAAACTTGTGAATAAATTGCAGAGAGGTCCACCCCAAGCGCAGCTTATGTGCCTCAATTTCACCTAGCTCACAATTAGTTGCTTAGAAATAAATGTAATCTACTATTGCTTTGAAAGCTATGGTTTAATAATTGTTGGAGCATCAATGCTAAACTGTGGTCCTAATTACTTTCTGGACAGGCATGGATAATGGAGATGGCTTCTTATGTGAAGTCTATCGACAGAAATCATTTGCTAGAAGCTGGCTTAGAAGGATTCTATGGTCAGTCATCAGCTTGGAGGACCAAGCTTAATCCTGGTTTTAACATAGGAACTGACTTCATTGCAAACAACCGGATTCCTGGCATTGATTTTGCAACTGTTCACTCCTATCCTGATCAGTGGTAACTAATTTCTACACTAAAAAACCTAGTGAAGTTTGTAGGTTATAATGGCTTCTTAACAACAAAACACATTTTGAGAAGGAGGTTTTCATCATCAAAATCTTTTCTTTCTATGTTTGTTGCTATGGAACTATTTAAAATGGCAAATTGAAAAAAAATTATTCTCTTTATCTTTGAATGACATGATTCTTCATTTGTTGGTATCATGATTGGGAGAGTGTTGTATATGCCAAGAGTGGCACCTTAGTCTCAGCCTCTCAACCTTGTTTTTTGTCTTGTACCACTATCTGTGTTTTCAGTTTGTGATTTTTTCTCCTGTATTGCATGATTAGGTTATCCAGCTCAAACGATCAAACTCAACTTTCTTTCCTGAGCAATTGGCTTGATGCACACATTCAAGATGCTCAGTATGTTCTCCACAAACCCATACTCATCACAGAATTTGGAAAGTCTTGGAAAGATCCTGGTTTCAGCCCCTACCAGAGAGACAGGCTATTCAACACTGTGTATTTTAAGATTTATGCATCTGCCAAGCGTGGTGGAGCTGCCGCCGGAGGCCTCTTCTGGCAGCTTTTAGCCGAAGGCATGGATTCTTTCCGAGATGGCTATGAGATAATCCTCAATGAGAATTCCTCAACTGCAAATGTGATAGCTCAGCAGGCTCATAAATTATACCAAATCAGAAAAATATTTTCCAGGATGAGGAACTTAGAAATGTGGAAGAGGGCTCGGGCCAGAAGGGCTCAATGGTGGGCTGGAAACAGAGGGAAGCGCATTGGAAACTGATGCTATATAAACAGCTTTTAACTATAAGTAACAAACACGTTCATTTGTCACAGGCTTGTGAAGTGTACTTCAGCTCATGTCTACACAAAATGTCTTCTTTATTTTCTCTCTTAGCGATGGATGCGGTTCATCCAGGAGGGTGTATGGCTTGCAAGAATCAAAAGCTGGAGTTTTTTAATAGATCAATAGATAGACAGGTTTGATGCTCGAGTATATTAGAGGGAAATTTCAAGAACTATGACTATGATCTTTCTTGTGCCTTGTACTGAAATTCTACACATATATATAAGTGTACCTAAATTGTGCTCTAGCCCAAAATTCTAAGGATTTTTTACAATGCAAGGGCTCTCAGGACCTCCTTTTGTGTGAATCATTTTTTCACTAATTTTCTTGGGTATAGTGATGAGTATTATATGTATCCATCACTTTCACACAGGGGGTTCTGATCAAGTATTTGTATATGATGCTGTACTTTCTGTCAATATTCATATCTGACATTCCCAAGTATTGTCAATTGCAAACATAGTTAACTAGCTTCTACTTCTATCAACCAACCTTAGCAATATGTTTTGAAATGCGGAGATTGGAATACCATTTCCTCCACACCCTGATTATTCACCATTCATTTTCATGTAAATTGATGCGCAACCAAAAACAAATCTATTTGCAACTCTATGTGGTCCTAGGAAAGATTTATGTTATTAAACATAATAAATGATATTGAATTGTGGATAAGTTATTCATAAATTCTTGAGATTATTTTTTTTCATTTTAGAATTTATTCCCCACCCATCATTTTTATAGTTTTCACTACCTAATTTAATTTATATTTTGTAGTCAAGTCTCCACCAACTTGAAAATATCAAAATATCCTCCTCGCTTAACATCTCGTTCTTTTTTTTTTTAAATAATATCTAATTCCCTCCCAACATATCGATATTTTCTTGAGATTCCAACCTTAAGCTCCAGCCTCCATCTCGTCGGCACCACCACCACTTTAACTACAACATTGTGCTTCATTTCACCATAGCCACCATCCTCTTTGATACCTCCACTGCCACATTTGTACCTATTTCTGCAACCTCTACTACCACAATTTCACTGTTGTTGCCACCATCGCCACCATAGAAAATATATTCTGCTACCTCTACACTCCCCCAATCCCTAAAAAGATGTCTACAAACGGGGCGACAAGAAAATATTGAGTTATTAGGAGTTTACGTGTACAATGAAGAGTTCCATGTAATATCAATCTACAAAGTTACAAATCTAATGGATCTCAATTTTCGTCACTCAAGTAAGTGGATTGAAATTAGTTCTCAACTTATTACATTGTGGTATATCACTCCCCATCACAAAATATATGTGAATCTGAATGACGATGATGGTGCCAATTTGTGTTGCGTACATATATGCTTGAAAACATCAGATCCTCTATTTTAAATGGTTGACATGATGGTAGTCATTCAAAATTAATCGATTGGACTAGTACAGCCCAAATCCTCTATTTTGAGTGATTTTTCATCTCTTACTTTATTAATATTATTATACGTCAAGTGTATATTAATGATATCATCCAATACATTATAATAGAAAATAAAACACCAAACGAAATAGAGAATCAAGCTTGTGGACTAGAAGCCAAAGCAACTATATTTATAGGTGATATCTCGTATCTTTAAAAGGGAATGATAATAGAGGCAAGCAGTTGAGATGTTTTCTACGAATGATAATGGGGCGAGTTTAAATCCCGTCCATAATTAACTCGTCCCGTTCAGGACGGGTCCAAACCCAATCAAATGGGTCTTGGAGCAGGTAATGAGCCTATTTTTTTAAACTCAGGCGGGTCCAGAATAGGTAACGGGTCCAACTAAACCCGACCCGTTATATTTAATATTCAATATTTTTTAAATATAATTTCTTAATTTTATTTTTAGTAGTTTGGAGTAGTGGAGTTTAGTCTAGGGTTTGGACATTTGATATTTGACTTTCAAAAGCCAGCTACTATCATTTTCTTCTTCTTCCATTACATGCCGCCTTCGCACACGTTCGAGCTACCACCGCCGTGCCTTTACATGTCGAGGTGCACTGATCATCTCCTTCTAGTCGCCCAATCTCGGACGCCCTTCTGCCATTGCATGGCACAACAAGACTAACCAATCTTCCATTACTACTAAAAGTAAAATAGTCGAGTATTGATAGTTTAGGACCTATGGGAAAGATACCATCATCTTATGTTTCTAGTCTTGTTGATCCATTTGAGAGTGACACTTTAGAGATATTTGACCAATTTGTAGTTTCAAGTTCAAATCCTGCTACTTCAGTGTCCATAACTTCGGAATTGGATATGTATTGGGAAGAAAGTATCTTGCCAAAAACTCAAAATTTTGATATTATTAGTTAGTCAAAGACAAATAGAGTTAAATATCCTAATATACAGAAAATGACAAGAGACATTTTATCTATTTCAATTTCAACTGTTGCATCTGAATCTGTTTTTAATACTAGCGGAATATTGGTTAATCCTCATCGTAGTAGGTTTCATCCAACTACTTTTGAAGTATTGATGTGTTCTCGTCGTTGGTTGTGAAATGACGTGAAAGGTAAATAAATTTGTTATTCTTTTTTTATTATTATATTCTATACTACAATATATAACAAAGTTTACATAATTTCTTTATTTATTCTTATAGGAACTTGTTCAGCAACCGATGGATTATCAACTTATCCTACAAATGCTTGATGAGGAAGAAGATGATCATGAATAATATGTTAATGAGATAATTAGTTAATTTTATTATGCTCATTTGTAATAAGATAAATGTTGATTTTATTCTATTATGATGTATATAATTTGAAGATAGTAGTGTGTTACGTGAGATTGTGAGATTGTATTGTTAACTCTTTGCTTGTCTGATTTGTTGTTTTCATTTGAATCATTTGGCTTTAGGTATATTGAATTAACTTTAAGGCAGGTGGTTTGGTTGTCTATGAATGGGTTGTTTGTCTTTGGTTACCGTGAATGAGTTGTTGTTGAATTGTAAAAAGTGTGTGTGGGTTTTTCTTAATTACTTGTTGCTATACCAATAATTTAATTTGACCTGTAAAAAGTTGTATTGGGATTTTCTTGCAATATTAGTTTGATGTGAAAACAGGTTGATTGAATTATGGGCGTTTAGCTGTTTAATTTCTTTTAGTGGCTGTTTTTTGTAGTCTCAGGTTTGGTGTAAAAAAATTAAATGTTGTTTGGTAGTTGAGTAGTTATTACATAATTTTGTATGTTTTAATTTATATTATAATAATTTAGGGATTGTTTCTTGTAATTTTATAGTTTGATTATAAATTTAAAACTTTAAATGCTTTAAATGATTTTCAGTATCAATAATTTGAAACATTTGAGTGCTTTGTACTCAATTTAAAAAATTAATCTTTTTTGGTTGGCGAATTCAACAAGTTGAACCCACCGCATTCCAAGTTCGGAATGGAGTGAGGCGGGATAGAGTTTGAAATGAAGTGGGGTGAATCCTATTTTTATGAACGGATGAATTTTAAATTTAATCAGACCCAATTTTAAATCCATCTAGTTATCATTTTTATTAATTTTTAATAAAAAAAATGTGGGAAAAGTGGGAGAGAGGTAGAGAGGATGAGTTACAAGAGGTACCTTAGTTTTCCAAAGAACAACAAAGAAAAACGGCTACGTGGAGAAATGGGAGTGATGGGTGAGCTTAGAGTTTCAATTATTACTTCGGGGCATTTGAGATTTTTTAGGGGCTTTCGGAATTCAAACAAAATTTTAAGTTAGTTTGGGAAGTCCAAACTAAGAAAATTGGGAGTTGGGATTGAATTCAAATATGATGTTACAAGGGCTTCTTCTTTTGCAAAGGAAAAATAATAATAATAAAAACATAAAAAATGACAATACCAATACACAACAAAACAAATAAATTATTTGAAAATTTTAACAACTAAAATCGATAAATGATGATACAAAAATTTAGTCAAGAGATAGCCAATTGGAATTTAAATATGAGAATATTAAAAACAGGAAAAAAAAAATTGTTAAAATTGTTTAACATACTATATAAACAAAAAGAAAAAAAAATTGAAATGCACTCGTTGGTTCGATGTTCATTTTGTTATTAATATCGATATCTCATGTATTTTTTGTTTGAAAAAGAAAATCATCATATTATTTCTCATATTTTTTTTAATATAAATGCCCACTTTAGTTTTCAGAAAATAATCTTATTTGAATCATATAATAACTTTAAATTATTCTTTTTAACTTATTCCATATTTTGCTATTCCAACTTTCTAACTGGCCAAAATAGAATAGTCGAAATTAAACATACAGATTCTTGATGTTGGGCCGAGCAGTTAAATTGTGTCATTCAGTGAGATTATTTATTGGGCTAGGCTATATTGGTCTTGGCCCACTAAGGTCTTAATCTTATACTGTGACGTTATCATGCCAATTTGGTGATTTCCCAAACATGGTGTTATCACTGAGGCCTCTTATTACCAGACGATTACATGCAAAAACATGCTTTGCTTACGCTGATTCCATAGACATTTCGTTTTTGGAAGAACATAAAGATCCCTCGACACGAGATCAACACGAAGCCATGCAAATCAACATTCTGGAACTCAACTCACAGCTGAAGAACCTCACAAAAACTGGCGACTTGAAAAGTGCTCGCAACTTGTTCGATACATTGCCTCATAAAGATGAAATCTCTTGGACTACCATGATTTCGGGCTATGTGAATGCCTCTGATTCATCTGAAGCATTGTCTTTGTTTTCAAAAATGTGGGTCGGCCCGAGTATCCGAATGGACCCCTTCATACTCAGCCTTGCTCTGAAGGCATGTGGGCTAAATGTAGATGTGAACTATGGGCAAATGTTACATGGATATTCCGTGAAAACTGGTTTTGTGAACTCTGTTTTTGTCGGGAGTGCAATGCTTGATATGTACATGAAGAATGGTAGAGTTTTTGAGGGTTGTAGATTATTTGATGAGATGCCATTAAGGAATGTAGTGTCTTGGACCGCCATTATCACGGGGCTTGTTCGTGCTGGTTTTAATTCGCAGGGGTTGTCGTATTTTGCTAAAATGTGGAGGGACGGTGTTGACTATGATTCGTATACGTTTGCCATTGCATTGAAGGCCTGTGCTGATCTGGAGTTTTTAAATTATGGAAGGGAGATTCATGCTCGAACAATAAAGAAGGGTGTAGATACGACCTCATATGTGGCTAATAGTCTTGCCACAATGTACAATAAATGCGGGAAACTAGCATATGGTTTGCGTTTGTTTGAAAACATGAGTAAACCAGATGTGGTTTCTTGGACGTCTATAATAACCACATATGTTCAGACAGGCCAAGAGCAACAGGGAATTGATTCATTTTTGCGGATGAGAGAGTGTGATATATGTCCTAATGAGTATACTTATGCAGCAGTCATTTCAGGCATATCAAATATTGCAAGACTTGATTGGGGTCAGCAATTCCATGCACATGTTTTGCAAGTAGGTCTCACTGATTCATTATCTGTGGCAAATTCCCTCATGACAATGTATTCGAAATGTGGACAGTCTAATTCAGCTTCAGCAATTTTTCATGAGATGACCAGAAGAGATGTCATTTCTTGGAGCACTATTATTGCAGGTTATTCTCAAGGGGGTTGCGGAGAGGAGGCGTTTGAGCTTCTATCATGGATGAGGAGAGAGGGGCCAAAGCCAACTGAATTTGCACTTTCTAGTGTATTGAGTGTCTGTGGAAGTATGGCAATTCTTGATCAGGGTAGACAGCTTCATGCTTATGCTTTGACCGTTGGTTTAAATCAAACAGCTATGATACTAAGTGCTTTGATAAATATGTATTCGAAATGTGGGAGCATAGGAGAGGCGGCAAAACTTTTTTCTCAGTCAGAGAATAATGATATAGTATCATGGACAGCCATGATTAATGGATATGCTGAACATGGATACAGCCAAGAAGCTATTGATTTATTTGAGAAAATTCCCCTTGCTGGTTTGAGGCCAGATGCTGTGACATTTATTGGTGTTCTTAGTGCTTGTAGCCATGTTGGACTTCTTGACCTTGGCTTTCACTATTTTGATTCAATGACTAAAGAGTACAGAATAAATCCTTCTAAAGAACATTATGGTTGCATGATTGATCTCCAATGTCGAGCTGGACGCTTACGTGAAGCTGAGAATATGATAAAAAGTATGCCATTTGAACGGGATGATGTTGTTTGGTCAACTCTGCTAAGAGCCAGTAGAGAACATGGTGATGTTGAATGTGGAAGGACTGCAGCAGAGCAGATTCTTCAACTGGATCCAGATTGTGCAGGGGCCCATATCACACTGGCTAATATTTATGCTTCGAGAGGGAAATGGAGAGAAGCAGCAGATGTGAGGAAAATGATGAAATCAAAAGGTGTTATCAAGGAGCCTGGGTGGTCTTGGATAAAAATCAAGGATCAGGTTTCTGCATTTGTTTCTGGTGATAAGTCTCATCCACAGTGTGCAGACATATACAACCTTTTGGAGTTAATAGTTTCCAAAGAAGAAATCACTTTCCAGGAACTTGCTTCGATCCTGTATGCTTCAGAAGGATAGCAGATGATTGAGGTAGTGATTTCTATTCCATTTGTTAGTTGACAAGGAGCTTTTTTGAGAAAAAAAAAACCAGCCACTCTGTGCAGTGGCTTTTGCGTGCAGTTAATGTTTATTCTGGGAGCTCAGAGTTCGAGTTCAATACAGGCTTGCAGTACTTTTCGGCGAACTGTTTCTAAATTCTGGGTTGTGGAAATCCTGGTCTATGTAAAAGAGACATCTATCAAGAAAGCTTAAGTTTTGGTCAGCTTCTTGCCAGTAAGATGGTATGGCAAAATTGCTCAAGGATGGAACATGGAGATGATCTAGCTAGCCACTTTCAAGGTAGCAACAAGATAAAATGCATTTCTTCATACATATCTAATTGACAAAATACTTTGATGGTGCTCACCTTATGATTGGGTAATTAGTTTGAGTTTCTAGAGTCTGACTAACCTCAAAGATTTTACTATCATCAGAAAAGAGATATGTTATCAGGTCAGAAGCAAGTGAAGATTCTTTCAACACGAACGGTCAGACCATGTCAGCATGTGAGCTGCAAGAGAGTAGAAATACAAGTGACAAGAAATTCAAAAGAGCTCAAGTGTTAAAGGAACTCTCTCCCTAGTGGAGGTTAAAGGTAATGTGGAATATGGCATTCAGATATACATCCATTGCCAGAGAAACTGTACTAATTGTCAATGTAGGCAGAATTTCGTTGTTGAAACATGGACACCTCGAATTGAATGAACTTTCCATTCACTGCCGTAGTGAATATTTCATGCTAATATACACAAATGCCGAGTTGGATTGTGGTATCTTCAACAAGATCTGATGATGGTAGATCTATTCAAAACTGGTCTATGAAAGATCAGCTGGGAAATGGTGGTAGGGTTTTGTATCTTCGGCGGATACTCTTTTTCTCCTTGCATATTCATTCATGGCTGATGTTATGTCACTCAAACTTTTGAATCAACATTGTCAAGACGGTTTGCATCTCATATGCTGGAGTTTTCCTAGCCCGGACAGTGAGATTTCTTTATTAAATGTACGTAGCAAGTATAATTTTCTGGTACGTGTTCTCTCGACCTGTAGCAATGTCCAGCAGTAGTGATTTCAGAGGAAAAATATTACTTCAACGTATTTGGGCATGTAGATATATTAGGCTGTGCTTGTATGTTTGTGCAACTAAGTGTGAAAAAAATTGTGCAGCTATGGTTTCTGATTTCACCCTTTGGATTTCTGATGATTGCTGCTCTCTCATTTAGGCATTATCTAGTAAAGAAGAAATAGACTAGATTAGGTAGTCCGACCACTATTGATAGAGCTAAAAAATGAGAGAAAACAAAGTAAATGCTCCAAAAAATTAAGTATAAGATCTAAAAAAAAAAAAAAGAATTTCTTGAAGTTAAAAAGAACATATGTATAGAAAGAAAAATAGAACAATCACCATGGATTTCATTCATAGTGCTCATTCAACTGAACCAGGATCCTGTTAGTAAGATTTGAAGAAAAAATAATTCCAGCTTTATGCCGTCTGAAACTCTACACGGACAATCATCTTTCGTCCACTACCCAGGAACGGAAGACATGATGAAGAAAACCCACACAAAATCCAATGGCACCCAGAATAACAACAATTCTAACCCACAATGAGGATATAAAAGAATTTAACACGAAAGTATTCCATGTCCAGAACCAAAAAATGGAGAAAATTGATCCGAGAACAGCTCCAACGATGACCTGGATAACTGTATGAAGTTGTTGGGAAACCCGAAGCCATGACTGCAGACAGAGACATTCACAAATTAACAACTATATACTTTCATTCCAGGATATTTACTATTTGGACAGGTTCGTATCTAGACATTCATTACTTCATTAATTTTCTGATAAATATGTGTCAGGATCAAACAATTAGGCAACTTTACCATGCAATCCCAAAGCAAACGAGTGGATATAAGTTCGACTCACAGAGGTGAGAGAGGTTACAGTGTATGCCACTAAAATTCACACAGTGAATGCAAGTAACATCATGAGGGCGATAAACTTAAATGAGGCAAAATACTTTTAAGTTTTGTTACTATCATCTGTAAGTCACTAGTTGCTAAAACCAACTTGTTGCTACTGAATGAAGTACATTAATTCCCTTCATCCATGAGACTTAAACCAACATGAATTTGTGAAAATGTGGAAGTAAGAAATAACACTTCAGAATAATCATTTCCAGCATCAATCACCCCCGGCCCCCACCAATTTGTCGAAGTAGAACACATCAATTTTCATCATGATCCTCAACCATCTCAATTTAAGTGCAAAAAACTAATAAATGTTCTCAATTCAATGCCTATCATTCTGAAATGAAGATTCCATTCTTCAGTTGTCATGAACACAAATATTCAAATCAACAAAATTTAACCAACAAATCCACATAAATCAGAAATCTTTAATGGCTATAAATGATAGATCAAAGTCTCCAAATCCACTCTAACTGTCGTATACTTACAAAATAAGAACCGAGTATAAAGAAAAACCCGCTTAGAGTGGTTGTTAGTGCATTCATTCCATACCACTCTACCACTGCAGAGAAGAAGACACATCAAATATACAACATGCATGATAAGATAGAACGTTAAGAAACAACATGCATGATAAGATAGAACATTAAGAAAAGGGTTTATGCTAATACAGAATAGGCAACAGTCAGCAATTGAATGAACTCAAACAGATGCAGCCACAATTGTGGGTTTTGATCTTATACCATTTGGCATCCTCACCCCAAAAGGCACAAGTTTTAACGGACTGTGTAGGAAATACAAATAGAAAACAATTGAAAAAGGCCCACAATTGGTGGCGATGAAGGAAGGGAGAGCAAATCTAACCACATTTACATTAATCACACAAAGAACAACTTTTAAATTTCATAAGATGCCAAAGGACTCTCCGAGGGCATGGGCATGGAATGTCTAATTTTTTGGTCAGAATCTCCACAGTAATGTCTCTATTAGATTCTCCGAATGAAATACGGGAAAACTCTATTCAACTCTTGATGGAAACGAATTTTTGCGAATTCTCCCCAGAACAGGAAGATCATTTCGAGATCTTCGAACGTATTCAAGGGTTCAATGTGACTATTGTCACTTCATCCAACACACAAGATGAGACTTTACCACCGTGGAGCGGCTTTTTGCAAAAAGATGAGGGGGAAACTCAGTAAGATGTCGGGGAAGCGAAATATACGAGATCACAAACATAGATTGCTCGTGGCTAAATATGAATTGAGACGAAAGCTGTCATAGTGATACTTAATATAGCATGGTTAGAGTACTCTGATAGTTGGAACAACAATAATGAGTTTGCTGAGATTTCGTACATATTTATTATAGCAAGAACATCATAACTTGCATAAATAAATGATAATTCACAATGAAATATGTCAGAATATATATCTCAATGGTTAGCCAGGCTTACTTGACAGATTGAGAAATGTGATTGTATAAAAGATGGATTGTGCATGAGAAGAAGGCATTCCTGGGTCTGATCTTAATGTAGAAATTGGCCTTTCTTGGTTTAGTATTTTCTTAAGTGCCATTGAGAGTACAACATTGAGAACAGCACCCATAGCAGCCCATAATGCTTCGGCATCATGCCTCCAGAGGATGATTGCAGCAAAAAGTGCTGAGACAAGCCACTTGCTCTGAGTCAAGTGTAATAAACCAATGAAAATCATAAGAAGCTCATCAAAAGTAATATTCTTAAAGATAAGAGTGTATTCTTCGAGACCAAAAAATATTATTTCAGGAAAATGGTTATTTTGAATCTGATTGATGTACACATACATTATGCTCCAAAATAAATTATGTTGATTTGGTAATTGAGCAATGTAATTGAAGCTTTCATAGACAAAAGAAGTGTAAATTTAAGTGGATAATTAACAAACCTAGGTAAAAGCCTATTGCTACTCATATTTACACCTTGGCAATATGTCAGAATCTCGTTTTTCAAATCTTAATTGCAAAGAAATACGACAAAACAGGATAATATATCATCTAGATATAATTCACAACTTTAAACAGACACTCATAAGAAACTATCAGCCAAATAAAGTGAGTGCATGCAAGTATTTAAGGTTGCCAAACAGCCATACAGAAATTCAACTGTTAAGTACTTCTAAACAAGATGGCTATAGAGCAGCTACCTATGACCAATAATGACTGTTAACAAGCCTATAGATTGAAACAGCAGGAAAATGCTTCAGAATATAGTTTCTGAAGCAAAGAAGCACAGAACACATAAAATACCTGTCCTATTATTCATAAGTGGGTATGGCACTGGAAGTTGTTCAGTCAGAAATTTGTATGCTATGAATCTTTTTGTCAATTCAAATATGTTTAGGATTCGCTGAATATAACATTGTAATCATTTTTATGACAATCTAATATTACTTGATCACAAATTCTGACCAAGTTACTTCGGAATGATTGACAAAAGAATCATCATCCTGAATTTTCAAGAACAGGTGAACTTGTAAGTTCTAGCTTTCCCTACATTTCACAGCATTACCTCTAATTAAAAATTCCTGATGTCATACACATTTTGATGACCCAATGAAAGAGAAAGTTGCTTTTGCTGGGCTATTGAGTAGCTCAACTTCGTCTCACAACATTGAGCATATCACTCTCAAGTCCAACTTGAATTCCCCCAACATCAAAAATTAAATTATGAATTTAAATTATTGAAAAAGGGGCATCACGTACTTTGGGTGAAATTTAAGCAGTATACCAAGTATACGAAGTTATTTACATTGAGTAACCATATCATTTCAACTCTTCCCATTTAAAAATCCAACTGTTTCCATTTCTCCTCTGGACAAAATCCGGTAACCGAACCAAATTTGGGAATCTTATCATTATCAAGTAAATTTCCACTCTTGGGTTATTACAGAGCACCACAGAAGTCTTGAGATCTTAACTGCTAAATCCACATAAATAAGTACAAACTCCTGACCACAAATATGACTTCTCGCTCTTCCATTACCCCTTTCTTTTAAGTTACAAATATCAACTCCATTAGAATCAACATGCTTAAATCTATCAATAAAAATACATACGGATACATGAAACAACAAACAAAAATCCCTATATGGCATGTATAAATGTATAACTCATGGGAATTCTACTTCATAGGTTTTGACTATAAATTAGCTCACTTTGTGCCAAAACAGCAACACAAAAGCATTTGACAAACAAACACCAATTTTCAGATTCCTCATCTGTATGCTATGATTTTTCTTCTATTTGAATTGTTTCACATTTGTTTACCATAAATAAATTATATGAGAAGTATCTATAGTAAATCGCATTGTATAAAACTTCTCATTTGTTGTTTATTCAAATAACTTCAAGTTATTATCATATGTTTTCCGTGCATTATTCACCAAATTATTGTTAGTAGAGACATTAACAATATAACACAATCAACAAAATTGCAAGTTCACCAACCAAACTATTGAGAGTAGCTTCAAGCCCACCAGCTCCAAAAGTCAACGACCCTTCCACGAAAGCTTCCTGCTCAAAAGCTTTAATACCCTCATCACTCATATTTGCACGAACCCAGTTAGAGCCCTTCATAGTATTCTGATTTCTTCTCCTACTAGCCCAAGAAACAGATTGTCCGCACTTGGATTCCCCCAAAAAATCCAATCTTTTGGCGAAGATTTTACTGGGTTTCTGAGGCTTTCTTAATTGGGAAACAGTAAATGTAGTAGCTGTAATAGGCCTGATAAAAATGGCTGACATTTTTTTCTCTTTGGTTGTGTTCGTTTATTGGTAGAGCTGCACTACCAAGGGACTCGGAGGGCTGTTCATTACCAAGAAAGTAAAATGACAGTAATTCGGCTAAATGAAGGGAAAGGTCAGAAATCAACACCTGGCGTGTAAATTAATCTCACTTTACTTTTTTTTTTTTTTTTGACTATTTATTTTATTTATTTATATTTTTAATTTTCTCATTTTATCCCATATTTTTATTTTGCTTCATTTTACTTCTTTGTATTGTCATTGTATCATTTTACTCATTTGTACTATTAAAAAAAATAATCAAACTGCTCTTATTTATTATTTTTAATAAAATTATTTTAAAATAAATTAATATTAATATATTTATATTTATGTTCAAATAATTTTTCAACTTATTAATACTTAATATTAAATTTATTTAAAATTTTATTATATTTAAATTTTAATAGATATTTTATAATATAACATAGTTCTATTAAATTAGTATATAATATGATATTTTTTATTATCTAATATGTTTTTACTTATAAATTTTTTACTGACTATAAATCTTAAAAAAATTATTAAATACATCGAATATTTGTATTATTTTTTATTATTAATAAAATTATCATAAGTTTATAGAAATTATATTAAATTCAAACATATCCGTTATAATTAAATAATAAGAATAAAATTAATTTCTAAAATAATTATGTTTTTAAATTTAGGAATGTATTCATTAAGTTATTTTAAATTTAACATAGTATTCATCAAGTTACGATAATTTAATTATTTATAACTTATTTAATAGTATTAAAGTAAAACTAAAAATGACTTTTTTTGTGTTTAACAATGTTTCTATGAAATTTTGGTAATCCATTAACAATAAAAAAAAATTTACTTATATTTTATTTATTTAACAAAATATGATTTAAAAATATATCATATATTTTTTTATATTTATGATGAGTAGTAAATTTATAAGTAAAATGTATTAACTAATTAAAAAAATATACGATATAAAAATTTAATAAAAATTATGTTAATAAAAGAATAGCCATTAAAATAAGTACCATAAAATATGGAATAAATTTAATATTAAGTATTAATTAATTAAATTAAAAAAATATTAAAATTTAAATACAAGTATATTAAATTTATAATATTTTAAAGTAATGTTACTGTAAGTTATTGATAAAAGCAATTTTGTTAATTTTTCAAAAATGTATAATAATAAAATAAAATAAAGAGAGTACAAAGGAGGTAAATTGATATACAATGAGTATAAGGGATTAAAATAAAATTAATCATAATTTATAATATTAAACAAGAAAAATTATGCAGAGACTTTGTTGATCGGCGGATATTGGAAATTAGAAGCGTACAAAAATGGTATCTGATTTGATGCCTCCAAATTCCAATGTAAAAGCTGCCAAAATCCACTTGCCGTTTTTGTTTTCCATTATGTCTTTTTTATCTTGGACAGGGTAGGAAACGAAGGAAAAATAGAAATCGAAATTGAAAGGGTAAATTTGTAATTAAAGGAGTATAGTAGCTTTGAAGTTTGGGACTCTTGACCAGCTCTATATTTATTTATTTTTGTTACTTTCTGCATCCCAAAATTTAGTTCAATTTGACCGGAGATAAATTTTTTTATAAGAATTGAAAAAATTATTAAATTTTATATATTATTGTTCTTAAAAATAATGATTGAAAATCAATTGTGTCGTAATAATTATTTGAGTTGAGATGATAATTTTATCAAAATAAATTATTTTAAAAATATAATCTTATTTTGAAATATTCAAAAAAAAATGATAAATTTGGTACATAAAGTATTTTCTACAAGGAAAAGATCGGTTGTTGGATAAAGGAAAGGAAACTAGCAGCCTTTGTTGTCGTGACTGTTTGAGTATCTCATTATTGTGAAATGGAGTCTTGTTTTGAAATATCCGGAGAGAGAGAGAGAGAGAGAGAGAGAGAGAGAGAGAGAGAGAGAGAGAGAGAGAAATTTGGAACACGTAAAGTATTTTCTATAAAATTATCAGCCTGGCAATCTTTGTTGTTGTGACTATACGAGCAAGATGATTAATTGCATGTTTGTGAACGCTTGTGAAATGAAAATTTATTTATATAAATTTTTTAATATAAATTTTTTTAAAAAATATTTATAAGTATTGTTAAAAATTTAAAAATGTATTTTAACACCCATTTAATAGAAGTGCAAAAAAAAATTTAAAAATTATAATTTTGTACTTGTCCAAAATGAAATTTTGAAAAAATATTGGACTTTTGAAAAAATAACTTATTTTAAAAATTTATTAAAAAATAATTATCAAACATATAATTTTTTTATAAATAAATTTTTATATCTAAAAATTCATTTGAAATTAGTTACTAAACATCCTCTGAATTTCTTCACCACTGGCTACAGTGATTGATTCACAACCTATGATTGCAAGCAGAATATAATTAGCGATCTCCCAAAATTAATGGACCAGACCGTGGTCTTTGGGCCTGCTCTAAGACATGAAAACAGGCATCTAAATTTCTTCATAGCTGGAAGTTGCAAGAAATTTGGAGCTCAAGCCCAAGTTAAAAACTCTCTATAAAAAAACCTATTATCCACTACTTCCATCTCTCATTCATAAGCTCAAGCCCGTAACAAGTATTCAGGGCTTCTATGAGGCCCATGACAAAGGCTGAATGGAGTAGTCATTTGATTCTTTCAACTTATTCAAATTTTGTTACCATAAATAATTTAAAGTTTTGTTTGGCTGTGTCAGCAAAATGGCATCCTAGCACAAAATTTCTTATCTTGAATTTAAGAACATGATCATCTGATGTTCGATTCTTTCCCACTTGATGCCCACAAAAAGTTGATTTTTTTCTTCTTCTTGAAATCCATAGATATTCTGAAATTGACCAAGTGCATGGCGATGGAATCACAATAATCCATCTTTTCAACAAAGTACATATTCTTGCTAGTTTAGATTTATAAAACATGTTACTATACCCCCCCCCCCCACCCCCACAACCAAACCAATAAATAAATAAAAAGAAATTGAAAAAAATTGGGATTTGAGAATACTTGGTAGTCGAATACACTCACAAAAACGTGCATTGAGTTATCCCAAAATCGTAAAAGGAAGAAAGTTTCTAGCATTATATTATAGCCAAGATCATGTTATTTCACGTTGTAACTTTACAATATTTTAAAACTTAAGTCATTTTTTTGGTCTAAACAAGAAATATTTTTTTTCTATTTAATTTTAAAAGAGAATGAGTGGAAAATATTTCAACAGATATAAATATTAGTGATATTTATTGATTTAAAATCGACATTGATGTATTAAAATTAAACATAAATTTTAATGTGATCGATTTAATTCGATTTTTGTCCAATACAAATATTCTTTTTGAAAGCAGGCTGATATATCTGGTCATAAAAAAAAAAAGCGATTATTTGGAATCAAAATCACTAGTGAATAATTCATTTGCCATTGAAAATCCACTTAGCTTTTCCTCTTATCACTGACACCTGATTCTCCACCACTAATGGTGCATTGTTCTTGTAAGGCTAATCTGATTCCAAACACGACATACTCATGTCTGCTTATTAAATATAATCATATTTCTAAAAGAATAAATATCCCAAAATTCATTTTTTTTTTAAAGAAAAATAATCAATTACATTGAGATATCAAAGTCTCAATGAATCCATCATCAACTCTCTCTCTATATATATACAACTAATTAATCTTATTTTGTGGCTAAGTTTTATCACTTTTTATGGTGTCAACAATGTTAAACATTCCTAGAATCAAGATTGAGTCGTCCCTTTTGTACTTATTAATAGAAAGAAACATCCTTATTTAGGTCCCAAATTTCCATGATAAATCCCAATGTCTGTCATCATATTATAAAAGTAGCAGCAGTACAGCAGGCTGCTGGAGAAATAGCCTGTAATAAAAAGTACAAAGCTGACAGTCAAAGCCAAAATAATGGTCGGCAGAAGTGAAGATGAAGATGATGAAGACTGTACTGACAACAACAGTAGTGCTGATTTTCACTTTTCAGGCAGCCCTAACCCTACTACTACTCCTCTATAATATTTTAATGAAAGAAGAGTTGTAAAAATCAATGTTTTTGGAACAGGATTGGACTGACTGTTTCATTTGCATCGCAAATTAACTATTGATTCGGTGCGATTAATTTTAAAAAATTAAATTTACAATTTAATTAATGAAATTATTTTTATTTTATATTATTTTGAGGAAATTTTAAATTTAGTATTTATTATATGTAATTGATTATTTCAATTTTGGGCTTTGAGTTAATTATTTATTTTTTTAATTTTAAAATTTATTAAATAATAATTAATTTATTATATTATTATTTTATATAATATAATAATAAATTAATTAAACTAACAGTTAAATCGATTTGATTTAATAAATTAAAACATTAAATGACAATAAAATCAATTTAATGATAGATTTAATAATAAAAATACTGACAAAAACTATACTACATCAAGTTGAAAAAGTCTATATATATATGTGCATGGTGGGGGTCTGATAGCAGGATTATTGTGCAATGGACAAGTTTTCAGATGTTTGGGATAATCGCTATTGCTGTCTAAAATTTAGGGATATAAGATGTTTTTTCAAGACTGCGCACAGGGTTCTGTCAGAAAGGAAAACCTAGAAAGATAGTTTGACATGAAAGTACAAAGGGTACAGATATTCAACAGGCATACCTGTTCTTTCCCTGGGTCATGTAATTTAAGCGGTTTGCACGCTAGGGGGGCTATTTTTAATTTTTAATTTTTAATTTTTAATTTATTAGTTTATTTTAAGTATATATAATTTATATTAAATATATATTTTTAAAAATATTTTATATACTTAATATATATTTATAATATAAAATATAAAATATAAAATGAATAACTATATTAAAACAAAGAAAGAACACCGCTACGTGAGGATGACCTAAGTTTCTTAAAGAAAGCAGAGAAAGATAAGAGGGACAAAAGTGGAAAGACTAATTGTAGAAGTGACCAAGGGATAGGTTGGATCTGGACTCCGTATCAATGGATCAAAACCTATTGACCATGAACAAATCTAATTCCTCGAACCGTAGTTCCAACTTCTAATTTTTTTTTATTTGTATTTTTTCCCTATAAAAATCCCTCTCATTCTTCATTTTTTTTTCATACTTTTATATTATCAAATCTCAATTCTCAAATTCTCAATTTTCAATTATTCATTATTTAATTCTATATCCTATATTCTATACTATTTCAATTATTTTATTAAATTATTTTTTATATTTTATTTTATTTATCTTCAATTGTTCATTCTTCAATTTAAGTTCAAATTCTTTTTATTTTTAAAATTATTTTTAATTATATAATTTAAATTTTAGCTAATATTTTTTTTTAAATTTAAGTGCAAATTTTTTTATTAAAATTTAAGTTTAAACTTTAACAGTTCAAGTTGAATATCTTTTTTTTTAAGTTTATTATAATTACAATATTTGATAATTTAAATTTTAGGAAATAATTTTTTTTTTTAAATTTAAGTTAAATTTTTTTCATTAAGTTTAAAAATTAATAATATTTATTTCAAATTTAAGTTAAAAAAATTTAAAAATTGTAAAAAAAATTCAAGGATTGGAATCTACTGTTAATCGGAATCGGAATCGGAATCGGAATCGACCCGCCAATTTCGAAACTCAAACAATAACCGGTCTTATTGGTTATAATCGTGGGTCGAAAATTTTTTACCTTGAAATCGACAATTTCGAAATATGTCAAATTTCACTAATTGGTACTTATATAATAGCAAACTTCCACCATCATATAAAAAATATTATATTAAATGATATGATATATTTTATATATATACACGTCTAATTGTACAATAGACGCCTACATAATCCACGCCGGTAACACGACCACCCCACCACACTCTTCATTAAGATATCATAATCTCATATTTGCACTCAAAAAAGTAATCATTACCTCATTAATCAAATCAATTATCATGGGAACCTGGATACTCTCCAAAACAATTTTTATTTATTTGTCTCCACACTTTGAAAAACTCTATAAAAAGGCAAAAGAACCCTTCGCTTTGAAACGATTCAGTTCTTTGAAATTGAAAGCCAAAATTCATCTCTTTTTCCCCTCAAAAGCGCAAAACACACACACACACACACACACACACACACAGAGCTGACAGCTATTCTCCACATCTCAGCTCCATCACATTTTCTTTTCCCAATGCCTTTTTTCCCCTCTCAGCTTTCCAAGAAATCAATTTAGAAAACACACACTACACACACTCAAACACAGTGTAATCCACATAAATATATACATATACATCTATATATATAGGGGCTATAATGGAGGCCTTTGATTTTGATGATAATGTGATTCAGGCCGAGAAACCAAGCCCCACGCCAAGATTCCGCGGCCTCCGAGAAATCAAGAAGCTGTTTCGCATTATGGAAATCTTCCTGGTACTGCTTTCCCTGACGTGGGCATCCAATCGCCTACCTTTCGTCGTTAGAATCTCCTGCGCGTACTTCCGGCAGCTCATAAACGTCGTCGTCAGCCATCTCTTCATTTTCCTTCTCAGCAATGTCATAGTCCTAATCCTCCTCTTCAAGTCCCGCCATCTCTTTCCCCAACAAGACTTTCAAAATATAAGCGAAACCCACTTGGATTTCTCCCAAGAATTCATCAAAAACAGCGATGGCCGCGCCCACCTCACCCGAGAAAGTTCCTCTCAACCGGAGGAGATTGTGTACCAAGACAAGCAAACAATTTTGGAAGTGACCACAGTTAAAGTTCACAAGAGGAGTCAGTCGGAGAACTTGAGGAGAGAGAAGAGTATGGAAAAGGATCATAAATGTGGTAGTTGTGGGAAGCAGCTGCGGCGGTCGGAGACGGAGAGGCGGCGGATAGTGGAGGAGGTGGCGGCGGAGAATGTGGAGATGGTGGATGAACTGAGCAATGAAGAGTTTCAGAGAGCGATAGAAGCATTCATTGCTAAGCAAATTAAGTTTCATCAAGAAGAAAAGCTGGCCATTGTGCTCCATGGCTGTACTTAATATATTTGCAATTAACTAATTTAAGAGTTTTTATTGAAAATATTTCATAAACAATTTGAATTTCAGATATAAATTATTATTTAATTATTTTTTATATGGATTTAAAGAGGTATAAGAGTTAAACATTTATATAAACATAATAATATATGGACATATAAAAACATACACATTATTTAATTTTATACTACCATTTAACAATAATTAAAATTTTCTATGATGAAACAAGATTAATTAGGCAGTCTAATCATCATTCCACACTAATAACTCAACAAGACCTTTCTGCCATTAATTTTAGTTATATGACACACTGAAAAGACTCATCATTTTCATAATGCTATTAATTAATATATTTAATTTAATTAAAAATTAATCATTTTCAAATCAAGATAAACGAAAAGAAGAAGAAGATATTATTGGCAACATATAGTGCTCTACTACTAAATCACCTCATGATCTTTGAGCAAAAGTGACTTTAACTTTTGTGAAAAATAAGAGATTAGATTCTTCATGAAGAATTCAACTCTTCTTGCCTTCTTTTTCTGCTGCTCTTTTCCATTGTTTTTTTTTTTTTTGTTCCTTAAATTTGTGAAGCATAATCATTACCAATTCCACTAAGAATAGCAAATAGGGTTTTGTAGAATTAATTTAGCTTATCATATTAATACTAGAATGGGGTTGAAACACCGTGAGACAGGTCAAACCTTTGGCCCAGCAGAAACAAAATTAAATAAAAGACTACTGAAAAAGTGAGACATTTCAAAAACAGAAGGCCTTTCTACTTCTCATTTGATCTTTTTGTATCATTGTAGTATCTCTATGTGCTTTTTGGAAGAAAGGAAAATGTTGGCCTGATTCATTTTTTCAATTCTTGTATTTTATTGTTTGGATTTATTTTTTCAATTCGTATTTTATTGTTTGAATTTATGATATATATTTATAAAATAAATTATATGTAAATAATCAATTACATATATTTATCTCAAAACACTTGTTATGTATTTAAAGAGTGAAATACAAAAATTGAAACAAAAATTTTGAAGTCGAAAATATTAATAAAAAAGTATATTTCAGCTGATGGGTGTCAATTATTTATTTTGATATTTTTTTCTTTTTTCCTCATGATGCAAATATATCTTGAAAAATGGATATATATATATATATATGTGCAAAAGAAACATATATATCATGTACTATTCAGAAAAAAGCACAAATTTTGTACACTATAAACTAGAATCCAAATACTCCCTCCGTCTCATAATTATTAGTTTAGTTTGACCTACAAGGAGTTTTGGATTATAATTAAAAAAAAGTAAAAAATTGTGTATTTTTATACTATTGATCTTACAATAAGTAGCTGACAGACTAACACTTAGCATTGTCACGTTAAATCTTATAAATGAGAGGATATTTTGTGGAAAAAAAATTATTTTGAAAAATAATATTGCATATCTAAAAAATTTGGAGCAATAAATTTTAAAATTAGTAATTATAATGACAGAAAATGATCGATACAATTACAACCAAGAATGACCGAGTGGACTGATCTCATAACGTGTTCTAGGCCCAATGTTATTTGAATGACCCAGAGGCGTTTGGATTACAATTTTTCACGCCATTGGGCCTTTGGATCAGACTTCTTTCAGTTTGAGAATTTTAAGGAATGAAGGCCGCAGAGAGAAAAAACAGAAAAAGGATAATATTATCTCAAGTAACATAAAAAAGAAAAATTAGGTAGAAGTTTTTGATATGTGTCAAAATTTCATGCATCCTCATTTTTAAATTATAAGAGCTTATTATTTCAACGATTTATTTTTAAACTAATATTTAATATGTTATAAACTTCAAAAATATCTTATAAAATATATGAGTTTATAATTTTTTTTAAAAATAAATTTATCCAAACACCCTCTTTAAGGTTATATGAGCTTGAAACATGGCTGCTGTCCCTATCAATACCCCCTCGCTCCGTCCCTGGATTTTCACTTCATTAAAGTCCACGACGTTACACTAACGTAACCAATAAAAGCTCTACCACCTAGTGCATACAAGAATTTCCAGTGATGAACCATAAAAACTTGTACTATTGATTCTCTTGGTCAAATACCAAGTTCTAGCATCATGACCAAATTAAATAATAAAAGGTTAAAAACTCCCTAAGTAACTTACATGGATTTATTTCTTTTTTTTCACAAGGGGTAAATAACTAAGATTAGCAATCCCATCTTGGATATAATCAAATTGCGTGGCTTCAATTTGTCCACGTTTCTTCTCCCTCTCATAGTTTTGTAAGAACAACAACAATGGAAATGGACCTAATATCCTCTTTGGCCATTTCTTGATCTACCAATCTGCCATATTGGTGGAACAACTTGTCCAAGATTGCCTCTCCAAAGTGGTGTGCAATCATTGATTCTTGAATGGACCTCACTGTCTTGGCCACTGCCATCCCATAGCTTGAACAGTTGCCACCATCCTTGTCCATTTCAAACTTCTCAATCAGCTCCATTTTGAAAGACCCCTCTTTTCTTACTTCATCTTCCAACTCTTCTTTTGATGGTGCATAAAAGTGGACATCATAAGAATCCAACTTTTCCTCCTCTACTTCACCCTACAAAAAAAAAAATAAAAAATTGAAAAATTACAAGTTTTAATTAACTCCATATATATATATATATATGTAATAAGTGTCGTCTATTCGTGTGTTTTGTCTTACATATTGAATGAATACAAATGTAATTATGTCGTCGGAGACATGAAGTGGGGTTCTTAAATTTAACTTCTGAATATGTTGTGTCTATCGACATATCGTCATTCTTCACGTATCTTACCATTAAATTAAAAGAGAAAATACCACATGGATTGTAACGTTAATTGACACTAATTGATTTTAAAATGGTCAAACAAGGAGTAACAGTGAGTTCCATATTATGTTCAACACAATTAGTGATATTAGTGTGTTAACTAAGTGCTATAATTGGAGTTTGGGTGAAGTTGTCTTCCATAGTTTATACCTGAGTAACAAGGTTGGCTAAAGATTGGTACAGAATTTCCCAGAAGAATGAATTGCCCCTATCCACATGGAATTGACCACTTCTTCCCAACAATATCAGCACCATTCGGCCTCCACTGATAAGCTCCTCAGACCTTGACTTAAGGAACAATGAGAAGTCCTCCTGGAACTGTTTAAAGTAGGCTTGTGATACCCCTGACGGGCTCTTCTCAGATATGTATATACTCTTCTTGTTTATTGACACATTCTGCTCATCATAAATACCTGGAGGAACCTGAAAGTTGCAACAATCTCAGGCAATGTTTGGTTTCTTTTTTTCTTTTGGCCACACGTTATCATTTTCAAGAATGAAAATATGTTTGGTAAAGCCTTTTTGAAAAAAAAAAATGGTATTTTTATTTGTTAAATGACGTTCTCTTTCCTCAAAATAATTTCAGAATACTCTACATACCTTTATATATTTCTTTAACCATGTTTCAAATACAAAAATAAATAAAAATATATTACATATCTTTCAATCATTAGCTTGATAGAATCTTTCAATTATTATCTTAATATACTAACCACTTATATAATTAAAAACTTAACGTGACACCACTAATTAATAATTTTACATATAAAAAAAATTAGAGCAGAAAATATCGTCTCTGGAAACAAGGGTGGAACCGGAAAATAGATTTGGGGATGAAATTTATTTTTCCTTAACAACAGTAGATAAAAATATATTTTTAATTTTTTTTAAGAGAGACAAATTTGTAAAATTTAATAATTTTATATAAACAGTTTATACTAACTTGAAATTTTTGTAAAGTTGGGAGCAGCCGCCTCGGTTTGGAAATAAAACCAAACATAGTTTCTTCGAAAATATATTATAGCAACTATTTTCAAAAACTCATCCAAATACATTTTCAATATCACAGGTAACCTCAGTTTCCTAAAATTATGGGTCCAAATTGTTTAGGGCAGTAAATAAAAGCTAGGAATCAGAGGACTAACAAAGATGACTAACCCTGGATAACCAGTGCAAACTGTTGGAGGAATAAACGAAGTGCAAGCACTTATCTGGAAAGAGTCTGCCATAAAATGTGCCTGGATAACCAGCGATATAAACTGACGGGCCCCCGTAATTTTTTCCTTTCTTCAGCTCCCTATACAAATCGGGCAAGGCTAGAAAAATAGTGTTGAAATCATTGGTTGGGAGATCATTCAGATACACCCGGAATTCGGGCCCTGGATGCTGGATATCCCGACTAGCCTTCTCCACAGCATCGACAAGTCCTTTAATGTTTGACAGTGTGTTAGGCCCTGATGAACAGCCCAGGTCAGCTATGCCTAAGCTCTTTGGCCTTGTTGCCACAAACATTTTTTCTATCGCTTCCAGGGTTATGTGCTTCACCTTGTCAGCAGCCCTTTTCTGTCAAGAATTAAAGAAAAACAAAAAGGTTTTCAGCTTCCATAGTTATGCATCACTCTTTGTTACAAACCTGGGGAGAAAAAAAAAGTAGCAGTAACAGAAGAGGAAATTAAGGGGAAAAAGAGAGTGAGAAAGACCTGAAGTGAAGAATTTTTGGGATAGCTAGTCTCTCCAAGCCCTCCTTTCATGTGGAAAACTTTCTCAAGATCCATGGTGATTAAAATTTAAGAGTTCTGATGAGAAAGCATGAGACTAGTGTCCCTTTTTAAAGACATTTTTTTTTGGACATGTCCACTTTTTGTAAAATCTTAGCAGTAATTGTTTACCTTTATTGGTCAAACACCAAAAAAAATATCAAAAGATTCCCACCAATGGTTTCAAGATTTGGACAAGGAAGTTCATAGAACATTTGTTCAAGCACTTAGAAAACTCATTTAGTCAAGGATTTAATCAAAACTCACATAATTTTGATGATTCCCGAACTTAATCAAATTAGATCAAACTACTCACACCACAAGTATAATAACATTTATATTATAATGATTTTAAATTCGATCAAATTCAATTCGTATTTCGAGTTAAAAATGAACCCTTAATGAATGAGATGCAAAGCAAAATTCTATGACAACTAGAGGTGGTGTGTGCTAGAATTAAGAACCATAATAGAAAAAGAATACAAAGGACGCTTCTATAATTGACACTGCTTTCACACCCCCAATAATATTCCAAATAACATTGTGGCCAGCATCTAACACTAACTTTTTCTATTTGAGAATAATTAATATTCCAACGCAATCTACTTTAATTTCATCGCCTAACACATGAAAAATTTAAGAGTTGATTGATTTGAACTGAATTGAACTGCTGTACCTTGCTGCCAAACTCCCCCATTTTTGGAAGGGGGCTTTCTTCTTTGTTGGATTTGACATATCAAGTAGCATTAAAGATTAGAGAGGTTCCCATTGATGATTGATTGATCACGGTTTCTGAATTTTTGTCAAAGTGGAGCACTTTCCAGTCTATAATTGTTAAGACAGGCTTCCTCTTAAATAATTGTGAGATGACCAACCCAATATCTGTCTGCACTAATCCATTTTGTCAAACACTTGCATATACATATAAGTCTGCCCATGGTACTGTTTCTGGTTTCAACCAATTGAATTAGCCACTGTACATTGACTAATTTGATGTATGCACCAATTTTTTTTGTGCATATAAATAAATTCGGATCGGACAGACCGATTCGATCGATCAAACTATGAATTGATGGTTAGTTCAACCCGACTGAAGCAAAAATTAAAAATTTGGTCAAATTAGTCAAAAAATCAGTTAAACCAGACAAAAATCGGTCAAACAGGTTATAACCATTCTTTTTTCAGAATCTTCAACTTGTTATTTGGTTATATGTATGTGATTATTTAGATTTTGAATTTTTGCTATATGTATTTTTTAGTTGATTATTTATTTTTTTACTTTGTACATTACAATAGTATATTATATTACCATTTTACATAATATAATAAAATACATAGTCATTTTTCATAGATCGATCGGACCGACGATTGAATCGGTCTAATCGATTGAACAGGTGATTGACAGCAACACCAGTTTGATCATTGATCCGATTATGAAAACACTAATTATTACTATATGTTAAAGTACAATTATATTGATGGTCTTGGATATGACTATAGTATTGCTTCCAATCCATCCAAGACCTAAGTCAAATGATATAACGAGTAAAATAATGTTGACCTGAATGATCCAAATGACAATATTGGATCATGAGCAAGACACTCAATCTACAATAAAATTATACTGACTTTTAGTGTCTCAACTAATAAGAAAAGTTAAAAGTGTTCAAATTATTTTTTTAGGTGAATATAAGATGCTATATCCCTATGTTATACATTGGTCTATGAGTTAATTCCTTGCACCAATATGCCATGCCTACTACTAGTAGTTTAAAAAACAACGCAAGTGTAATCTGACAATTAACATGAGATTGAACATTACCTAAATATACTCAATTCACCCATGTGGTTCCCACATACACCGTGCATACATAATTTAACGGTTGTGTTATGTTTGATACAATTAATGGGCCACAACTTCCAAGAATTTTGGGGAGAGATGAAATGTATATAAATATATATATATATATATTACAATATTACAAATTTTTTTATTATAAATTATTATTACATTACTTGGATTGCCCACCACGTGTAAATTTTTATACATTCTTGAAAATCATATCATCTTAAAAAAAACCCCAACTAGAGAAAGAAGGGTCTAGACAAGGGTCATATAAGCAATACTATTTATTTTTAGCTAATTAAATAATCAAATAACTAATTAGTTTTAATTATTAAATAACCGCCTAATAATTAACTAATTAAATGATTAATTATTTAACTATTAACTAACTTTCATTAGTCAGTAAAAAAATAATAAGATTAAATATTCTATCATATAATTGAACTATTTTCTTATCGAATAGTAGCTTTTGATCAATTTAAAATTTAATAATTAATTATTAAAGAAAAAATGATTAATTATAATAGATATATAATTATGCAAAAAATCATATATAAATCTGATTTTAAAATTTTCCATTTTATTGTCATTCTCTAGTATATTTTCAGATTTTTTTATATATTTGGTATAGTTTTTAATATTATTATTATCAATAAAATCAAAATCTAATTAAATAGAAATTTTTGCACTACAAATGTACTATAATTTTATTGATTTTAAATTATTTATCACAAATAAAAATAAGAGTTTAAATTATTATAAAAAATAATCAGATCAATTATTCTATCATATAATTGAATTATTTTTTATCGAGTTGTAGTTTTTCCAATTAAAAATTTGCTAATTATTTAGTGAAGAAAAAACTCATTAATTATAATATATATATATATATATATATAATTAAGTAAAAAATCATATATAAATTTATTTTATATTTTTTTCATTTTATTGTCATCTCTAGTATATTTTCATAATTTATTTTTAATAAAGAGCAATTTTAAATTTATTTGGGATAGTTTTTATTATTACTATCAGTAAAATCAAAGTATAAATAAATAGAATAATTTTTCACTATAAATTCACAATAATTTTAGTAATTTTAAATTAAATATCACAAATATAAATAAGAGTTTAAATGTTAATACACTTTTTACTTAAATTTAATAAATAAATATAATAGAAAATAGATTTTTAAATATATTTAAATAATTTCTTAAGTTACAAAATATAAAATAATTTTCATTTTCTACAAAAAATAAATGGAAAAAAATTGATTACTAAAAATTCCTATGGGACTAAAGTTACTCTTATGGTACCAAAGGTAAATTTTACTCAGACCCACATGCCATCCGCGTTATCTTTTCCCTCCAATCTGTTGGGAACGTCCACATGCTTCGCACGTGATTTTGCCGTAAATTTTTTATGGCCGTGACCAAATTTTATTTTGGGACTAAAAATATCTAATTTGCCGCAAAAATCCAAATGCGCACCCAGTGCTATGTGATCAAAATTAAATTTTGCTAGAATATTAAGAGTTATATTAAGTCTTAGAACAATCGAATCAAATTAAATTTGATTAATTTTAGGACAAGAATCATTTCAAGAAAGCCCAATCATAAAAATGAAAGGCACATTGCACACCACAATTTTAAATGCAGCCTTCATATTATGTATCAACATAAACTTCATTGGACATAAAGTACATATCTTGCAGACAATGTTACAAAATCCAAATGACCTAAATAATTTAATGGGTCCATCACACGTTCAATTGTCTTGATAACATTGTACAACCAGATAGGAATTAAGCTAAAGAAATGCATCATCAGAAGCCACATGAGTAAGCTTTGGTCCAGTTTCCTTTGCCAATCATTCTCGCCTTGTCATGGAGACAGTGACGTTGATGAATTTGGTGTCTTCTTTGGACATGCGATCAGAGAGTATTTTCTCGTACTTGTAGAACAATTGATCAATTACTAACTCACCAAAGTGTTCCACCAACAAGGGTTCAGCCACGGATCTCATGCACTTAGCCACATTGTACCCGTCGTCGTCGGCTTTGGCTGAATCTGGCGAGCAGAAGCCGTTCCCACAGGCGGCCCAAGTGATTTCGGATGCCTCAAGGCGGTTGATGGCGAAGGACCCGTCTTTTTCGACCTCCGTTGCGACTTCTTTCGGCGATGGTGTGTATTGAGGGATGTGGAATGTATGTAGCTTCTCTTCTTCTATGAGTCCCTGCATATGTGATTGAGTTTTTAATTTACTAATAAGTGTGAAAATGTTAGACAAAACCTATTACAGAAGTAGGATTACTGGCACGTAATCCATGTAAGAATTTCCTACGAAATAATTGTTTTCACACACAATTTTATCCTTGCTAAACACATGTTATAGATATTTATATCATACTCTCTCTCATCCAAAATTATGTACAACAAGTTTTATATGAAAACTAAAAACGTAAAAAATTTAAATATTTAAATAATATTTATCCTTAAAAGTAATGGTTGACCCCAGATATTAGATACCTCGGAAACCATTTCTTGTAGTGCAACGGCCAAAAGCTCCCAAATATAGCAGCCCTCCTTGCTAGAGGCATCGTCACTCTTCCTCCCTAAAATAGTCAACACCATTTTCCCACCGGGCACAACTTCCTCGGAACGGCATTTCAGAAACGTGGAAAAATCTATTTGAAATTGCTCATAGTATGCTTTAATCACATTCTGTGGGCTTGTACTTGCCATGTAAATGTTTTCTTTGTTCATTTCCACCCCTTCAGGGACCTGATTATAGATATCATGTAATAATACGTATGATGATGAAAACAATTTTTTCTTTTTTCTTTTTTGTTAAAAGAAAAAAAAAAAAAAGAATGAAAATTTTATAATGAAATTCTTACCTTGGACAGCCACATGAGACTGTAAGAAGAATGAACAAAATGCAGACTGTTGGCAGCAAAAAGCCGGCCGTAAAATGTCCCTGGAACTCCGGATACAAAACACTGTCCAAATCCAGGTCCCATTTCCTGTCTTAGTTCTTCTTGATACCTGGGCAACAAGGACAGGAAAATTGAGTTGAAATCATTTCCAGGGAGATCATTCAAGTTTATCTGGAATTCCGGGGACTGGTGGCCAAATTTCCGGCACAGTTTGCCGACAATTTTCACAAGATCCATCGCCACAAACAAAGTGTTTGGTCCAGAGGAACAACCCAAGTCTGCTATACACACATTCTTGGGGACCATTCTGATGTATAGTTCAGTTATGGCTTCTTCTCGTATCGGCTTTGTCATGGATATCACCTTTCTCTGCTATGCAAAAAAGTTTCATTAATGGAGTCACCCATGAACAGAAATTTTCTTCAAAATTGAAAGCATTAACAGAATTGAATATACCTGAACTGAAGAGTTGTTAGCATAACTGGTATCTCCCAAACCTCCATTCATGTGAAGAACTTGCATTACTTCCATGTTTATATTGTTCTCTGTGTGTGTGTGAGTGTATTCTCCTTCTCAGTGTGTGTTTCAAAGATGCTGGCGCAATAGCTATTTATAGACTAAATTCCTCCGGAAGGGAGGGAGGGGGGGGGGGGGGGTGTCGGTGTCACTGGAGTTTGAGTACAAGGTTGTTGGCTAAGGTGGGCATGAGGTCATGTGAAGGTCGGTACCGTCCACGTTATTCACGATGCAGTGAGGAAGTTAAGGGCTTGAAAGGTTTCGTTGTCGTTTTCATTATCAATGTTTTTAAGTGTGTTCTTATTTTCGTATTGGTTTTTTTGTGTGTCAATGAGAATATTTTTGAATATAGTTAAAAATATTGATTTTAATGGATTGAAAATGATATTTTAGTGTAGCAATAATAAGAATAATGGGTTTCATTATTTTTCTTATGTCCTGTCAATAAAATTAATAAGAATAATGGGTTTCATTATTTTTCTTATGTCTTGTCAATAAAATTAATAAGAATAATGGGTTTCATTATTTTTCTTATGTTTTGTCAATAAAATTGAATTGGTCGGATTGAAAAATTATGAATTAATTTATTATGCATCCAATGTATAAAATGAAACTATTATTTAATTAATTGGTGAATTTTAATTATTTTAAATTAGTGAAATAAATATTAATAATATGGGTCTATTTTGACTGAATGGGTGTTTAGTTTTTGAAATTAATTATATGAATGAAAATAATAATAAAATGGTATTTTTTGTTGCAAATGAGTGAAAGAAATATATTTTCGGTATTTTAAATAGTAGAAAATCAAAAATAGAATTTGAAACTGAAACCATACAGGGCCTACTTTAACAATTTTGATAAAAATTCAATTTCTTTAAAAAATTGCTAACTTGGCATTGGAGCTTACTTATATGGCTTGAATTTGAAGATTTTTAGAATTTGGAGGAAATATCAGTTATATGGTAATTATGTGGATAAAAAATAAATTATAAAGAAAAGAAATTACCCATGTGGCCTCCTATGTGTAGTATACACACATTTACATATATCTATCTATCTATCTATCTATCTATCTATCTATCTATCTATATATATAAGTACACATGTATTGAGTTTTAAACATAAAATTTTGAATTTAAACATGTATGTTAGTTTTAAATATAAAATTCTATTAACATAATTTAGTTTTATGATATATAGTATGCATTTCTGAAAAAAAAATATTTAAATATATTGTGTAAACTATTTTTTATTTTATTTATTGTTGAATTTAAACATATTTTTTAACTATTAAATATGAAAAAAATAACATGAATTTTTATTTTTTTGTAAGTTTGATAAAAAAATTATATTTCAAAATTAAGAAATTATTTAAAATTATGTAAACTATTTTTTATTTTATTTATTGTTGAGATTAAATATATTTCTTAATATTAGATATGAAATTTGCTCAACATTATTGTTTTCTTATCTTCTATAAATTTTCTAAATTATTTATATTTTTAAAATTAAGGAATTATTTAAATTTATTATGTAGAAAGTTTTCTATTTTTTGTTATTGAATTTTAATATATATTCTAATTACTAAATTATAGTTTTATTAACATCATTTTCTTATTTTCAATAAAATTCTAAATTATTTACATTCTTTGAAATTTAAAAAATATGTTATGTAAACTATTTTCTATATGGTTTACTTTAAGATCAAGTATATCTTGCAGTATTTAAAAATTTTATTAACATCTTCTTCTTTTTGTACTTTCACTGTATTTTCTAAATTACTTATATTTATGATAATTAAAAAATTAAATATATGTATATTATGTAAACTATTTACTATTTTATAATTTATTGAATTTAAATATATTTTCTAACTATTAAATATAAAATTTTATTTACATCATTTTCGTTTATTTTCTGCAATTTTTTTAAATTATTTATGTTGAATTTAATATATTTAATAATTATTAAATATGAGATTTTATTAATATCATTTTTTTGTTAATTTTTTAAATCTTTTATTTTTTTGAAAATTAAAAACATATATATATATATATATCATGTAAACTATTTTTTATTTTATTTATTATTGAACTTAAATATATTTTGGACCTCTTTATCTTTACTATTTTTTCCTTTAAATCTTAAAAATCCTCAAATTTCAAGCCACATAAACAAACTTCGGTGCCAAGTCAATAATATCTAGGAGAAATTAAATATTTCGATCAAAATCAAATTAAAAACTGTAAATTTTTAAAAGTTAGTACATATAAATTGGTGACCTCTAACAAAAAGGGTGAAATCTCTACATAAGCCAATATAGAAAACAAAATTTGCAATTTTGCATATAAAGATGTCTAATGATTTTTTATATAATTTAAAAATAAGTACAAATACAATATATATAAAAATAATATCAAAATAAGTCGTATTTATGCTATCGAATAATTATTTTATACTCATATTTTACATAGACGTTTACAAATTAATATATTATGTTTTTGGAGAATATTTTTTAATAAAAATTTATAACATCCTCATATGTGTTAAATGTAAAATCTTTTAAATTGCAAATTTGACTAAATAGACATCAACTTCTACTATGTAATCTTTTAGAGGTCATCATCAATTGCTCTCGTTTATTGTTATGCTTACCCATCCTATTTCAATTAGGCCGTCGAACTTGACTTACAAAAGATAAAAGATGGCCCAAAATGACCGAATTTAGTTTAAAGATAGTAGTCTAAGTAATTGATCACTTACGAATTCATCCAAGTATTTAACTAACAAGGGTTCTGCCACGGAATATCATGTACGTGGCCACAGTGCACCCATCCCTTCTCATTAAATCCTCAAATAAAAGCTGTTGCGGCAGGCGGCCCGCTTAGTTTCTGATGTTGATCAGGGTGGATGATGGGTAAGAACCCTTCCTTTTCGACCATTTATTCGCATAATCACATGCTTTTAGTTGAGCAATGTGATTTTTAATTTTTTACTTATTAATTATTTATTTATTTTTTAATTTAACATGATTTAAATATTAAAAAATTTTAGTTGAAATCCACTCCAATGAGTTTAATATTAATATTTGAAAATTGAATATAACCATACTCGAAATTCATAACTAACGTAAAAATGGACAATATTATAAATATATTTCACTATATTTTGATATTAATCACGAAATGCAAATAAAGATCACAAATATGTATATGGAGATATTATGTAAGTACTTGAAAAGTTGAAATCAACATTCGTATATCGCGTGGTGATCGGAACAAGGTTGAAAATAAAGTTGGTAAGTTCCAAACAAAGTTGAGAATCATACAAGAAACGTGTTACTACTCAAACAGTGATATATATGGTAAGAAATATGTTTGCCTCGTATAGATATTTTTGCCTGCTTATGTCCGAAGGAGAGGTTATCATTTACATCACGCCAGCAAGCCTGCCTCATCACGTGACGTCTCCTGATGACGCATACATCAATAAAGCAATTGTACAAATCCATGATTAATTCATACCTAGTACAATAATTTTATGTTTCTTGTGGTTGATATTTGATTCATACATTAACTTCAACTACATAATCTTTTGGAGATCATCATCGATTTTTATGGCTAAAAAATAAATTAATCTATTTAATATTTAATTTGAAATTAGTAGATCATTTGAACATGATTTGTTAAATATAATTGACTAAATTTAAATAAAAATTTTCGTTTGATAAAATTTAAAGATTGATTAAATTAGTAAAAAATGATAAAATATATATAAAAATATCAAACTATTTGAGTCAGTCGATTAAAACTCGTTAGATTCGATTCGACTAACAATCATATCAAATTCAAATATAATTTTTAAAATTCAATTAATTTGAACAATTATCTATTTAACTCAACTATATTCATTTACAACCATATCGATTGCTCTCATTTATTGTAGTACTTAATCCTATTTCAATTAGGCCCTCAAACTTGACTTAGTTTCAAATCTCATGTTTAGATATATGCTACATTGTTTGGCCAATAAAACACAAATATATTTAACTCTTAAAAAATATTTTTTGTGGTTGATATAAGATAATCTTATTCGTGATTTTTATTTCTTTCATTTTTCATATACATTCTGAAATGATTGAAAAATACTCATTCTTTTAAGTTGAAATGTTAAGTATATAGATTATACTTATTATTTAAATAGTTGACGAAAAATACTTCATTTTAACAAATACTTATAACATTTAATTAAATTTAAAAATATATAAAAATATTTATAAGTATTAATTCAATAGCATAAATAAAAAAATCCTAATAATTTATGAATCTATTAATTATTTTTAAATAATTATCTTGAATTTGTATCATAATTATAAATTAAATAATATAGATATATGTATGTAATAATTTTTGCATAATTTAAAAATAATTACAAGCATATTACATACAAAAACAATATCAAAATAGAAAATATTTTTTTACTACTGAATAATTCTTTTACATTTATATTTTATACATAGATCTACAAATTAATATATTATCCATTTTCATATTTATTAGACGATTCTTTTCCTATAATTTTTAATAAAAAATTATAATATACTCGTGTTTATTAAATTCCAAATCTTTCTGGCACCACATTTAACTAACCAGATTCATGCATTAACTATATTATCTTTGAGAGATCATCATCAATTACTTTCATTTATTGTTATACTTAATCATCCTATTTTGGTTAGGCCCTCAAACTTGACTTACAAAAGGTAAAAGATGGCCCAAATGACTGAATTTAGTTTAAAGATAGTTGTCTAATTAAATTATCTATGCAATTAATGAATGTGTAGATAATTAACAAATTTTGAGTGTAATATATGGAAAACAAAGAAAAAGAAACCTGAGAATTGGATTTCGAATACGAGGCATAATCATATTAATTTCTGATTTGTATACAAAAAGGTGAATATGAGATGTAAATCTTGTCTTGAGTGATTGTTTGGAATAGCCAGTGGTAATGCTCTTTTGCTAAGTAAGGTACACTTTTTCAAATTCAAACATCTATGGAAACAAATTTAATTTATTTTCGTTATAAAAACCCTTACGTTTTGTTTGGTTTTATTTCCATTTTAGCATTTTTTTTTTGAAAATGAAAACGCTTTTTGTTTCAAAATCTAGTGTTAGTTGTGTTAAATAATAATTTTTTTGAGAGTTTAAGATCAATCACGGGAAACATACTTATTTTAAATTTAATGCAAACTTAACAATCATTTACAAAGTGCGAATGATTTTTTGCATATATTTTGATCTACACATGATGAACTTAGATAAAAATGAGCATTTTCTTATAATTGAGTTGCTTTTTTGATCAAATGAAATATTATCTCATAATTTGCTTACGAAACATGTTGTCTTTTTTGAGTTTATTTTGGCTCTTCTTAATATTTTTTTATTCATTGATTCCCTAACATAAAACATTAATAAACTTATAATATTAACAAGATTAAAACAAGAAAAGTATAAAGGATTTGATACAAAAATATATCAAAATATGCACTAATCAAATTCTCCTATACTTAACCCTTGCTCGTCCTCGAGCAAGTTTTAAACAAATATAAACTAATTCACTTTTGTAGGAAATCACGATTGTATTTAGCATATACAACAAGTTTTTAAACCCTAGGTGATCCATAGAAAATGAGTTATAGTCTCATAAGGATTTTCAGTGGTGATACTCACAAATACCTATGATAACTAACTTCCAATCATTATTCTTGGTAAACAACAATGTAATATGGAAATGAAAACAAACAAGTGTTGAATCTAACCTATAGTTATTCAAAAGTTAATATATTTTCAAAATAAACATACTCAAGTGTGTGTATGTGAATAGTTAATATCAACAGTAACGAAATCATGCATGTTTCAAACAAGTGAATTCCTACACAACCTCACAAAAACCATCACTCAATCTCTAATGGAAGAGTGAAACATTATAAACTCTTATTTTGGTACAAATCTCCACTATACCGAATATACCACACAAAATCAAAAGGTTTTCAATAAAAGTTGTAATGAGGCCAAGGATAGTAATGTGGCTAAGAAACAAAAGGATAGAATACAACAAAGGTTTTAAAAACTTCATGAGATTAGAGATATAGAGTTTATTAATGAAAAATTCACATACTCCACAAATTTTAATACCGAAACCTATTGTTATTGAATTAGATTCCTTTTCATCATTCTTATTGATTTCACAACATTCTATTTTTAGTTACAACTCATAATATTTTTAATACTTTATAATTTGTTTTTAGAAGAGAAACTCCGCAACACTTATCTCTATTCCAACCTAAATTCTTTTGCAAGCTCATATTATCAATGAAATGTCTTTTAAACTCCAAATCAATTTTAGAACAATGGTAAGATAATAGTATATTTAGGTTAGGTAAGAAGATATGATTATCATAGAAAAAAAATTTATTTATTGAAAAGTTCAAAGTGGCTCACTATGGGAGATGTTCTCTTGAAACATCACATGGAGAACAAGTTGATTTGACCATGGTACTAAAAAGTCTAATGCTTTAATCATTTTTCAACTGGTGCTCAATCAGTCGTTCTCCTTGACAGACCAAAAGAAAAAGTTCTAATACTTAACTCCTACATGTCGAAAATCTAAGTGATGATTAAAGTTAGAGAACAAGAAATATTTATTTTGACATGTTTCTCTCCATACCGAATAACATAACTATTCGTGCAAAAAAAAATTGAGTATAACTAGCACAAAAATATATTAATCAAAGAAAAACATCAAATTCCAAAACAGCATCCATCATCAATCACACCACTTTATTAATAATTAATTTTAATCATTTAAGTTAGAAGAACATTTACAACTCAATTTTTTTTTTACAATTCGCAAAATTAAGAAATTATTTAAAATTATGTAAACTATTTTTATTTTATTTATTATTGAGATTAAATATATTTCTTAATATAGATATGAAAATTTCTCAACATTATTTTTTCTTATCTTCTATAAATTTTCTAAATTACTTATATTTTTAAAATTAAGAAATTATTTAAAGTTACTATGTAGAAAGTTTTCTTTTTTAATTATTTAAATTTAATATAAATTCTAATTATTAAATTATAGATTTTATTAACATCATTATCTTATTTTTAGTAAATTTTCTAAATTATTTACATTTTTAAAAATTAGAAAATATGTTATGTAAACTATTTTCTATATGGTTTACTCTGAGATTAAGTATAACTTGTAGTATTTAAAATAAAATTTTACTAACATCTATTTTTTTTTTTACTTTCAGTGTATTTTCTAAATTACTTATATTTATGATAATCAAAAAATTATATATATGTATATTATGTAAACTATTTACTATTTTATAATTTATTGAGTTTAAATATATTTTCTAAATGTCAAATATAAAATTTTATTAACATCATTTTCCTTTATTTTTTGCAATTTTTTAAAATACTTATATTTTTGAAATTAAGAAACTATTTAATTAAATTTAGTAAATTGTTTTCTATTTTATTTATTGTTGAACTAATGTATTTAATAATTATTAAATAAGAGATTTTGTTAACATCATTTTTTATCTTTGGCTAATTTTTAAATCATTTATTTTTTTGAAAAATTAGAGATTGTTTATATATATTATGTAAATAATATTTTATTTTATTTATTATTGAACTTATATATTTTTTGGCCCTTTTCGTCCCCATAATTGCCACATTACTAATTTTCCCTCCTAAAATTTCAAGACACAAATATAGGTTTCGGTGCTAAGTCAGTAATATGTGGGAGAAAATTTTCGGGCAAAATCAAATTGAATATTATAAATTTTAAAAAGTTAGTACATGTAAATTGAAGTCCCTCTAACAAAAAGGGTGAAATTTCTATATAAGCCAATATAGAAAATGAATTTTTCAATTTTGCATATAAAGATATCTAATAATTTTTATATAATTTAAAAATAAATATAAGTACAATACATATAAATATAATATCAAAATAAATCGTATTTTCGCTATCAAATAATTTTTTTATATTCGTATTTTATATGGACGTTTACAAATCAATGTATTATATTTTTTCACCATAATTCTTAATAAGAATTTATAATATACTCTTTTCTACGGCACATTTAACTAACCATCCTATTTCAATTAGGCCGTGGAACTTGACTTACAAAAGATAAAATATGGCCCAAATGACTGAATTTAATTTATTAATTGTAGTTTAAGTAATTCATCAGTTACAAATTGATCGAAGTATTCATGGTTTCGCCACGTAATGTCATGTACGTGGCCACATTGTACCCATCCCTTCTCATTAAATCCTCCAAATGAAAGTTGTTACGCGGGCGGGCCTCTTGATTTCTGAGGTTCATTCGGGCGGATGATGGCTAAGAACCCTCCCTTTTTGACCTCCCGTGGCGACTGTTGCACAAGATAATCAATACGATGAAACTATTTATCCACACAATTATGTGCTTCTAGCAGAGTAACGTGTGACTCTTAAATTTTTATTTATTAATTTTTTTTAATTTAATTTAATTTAAATATCGAAAGATTTTAGTTGGACATTATTTCAATAAGTTTAACATATTTTTTAATGCAAATCAACATTAATTTTTTAGAATCGAATCAGTCCATACTCGAAATTCATACCCAATGTAAAAAACGAACAACACATTATATTTTGTTATTAATAAATTGACGAAATACAAATAAAGATCACAAATATATATATATATATATATATATGGAGATATTATGTAAGTACTTGAAAAGTTCAAATCAACATTCGTCGTCGCATGGTGATCGGAACAAGGTTGAAAATAAAGTTGGTAAGTTCCAAACAAAGTTGAGAATCATACAAGAAACGTGTTACTACTCAAACAGTGATATATATGGTAAGAAATATGTTTGCCTCGTATAGATATTTTTGCCTGCTTATGTCCGAAGGAGAGGTTATCATTTACATCACGCCAGCAAGCCTGCCTCATCACGTGACGTCTCCTGATGACGCATACATCAATAAAGCAATTGTACAAATCCATGATTAATTCATACCTAGTACAATAATTTTATGTTTCTTGTGGTTGATATTTGATTCATACATTAACTTCAACTACATAATCTTTTGGAGATCATCATCGATTTTTATGGCTAAAAAATAAATTAATCTATTTAATATTTAATTTGAAATTAGTAGATCATTTGAACATGATTTGTTAAATATAATTGACTAAATTTAAATAAAATTTTCGTTTGATAAAATTTAAAGATTGATTAAATTAGTAAAAAATGATAAAATATATATAAAAATATCAAACTATTTGAGTCAGTCGATTAAAACTCGTTAGATTCGATTCGACTAACAATCATATCAAATTCAAATATAATTTTTAAAATTCAATTAATTTGAACAATTATCTATTTAACTCAACTATATTCATTTACAACCATATCGATTGCTCTCATTTATTGTAGTACTTAATCCTATTTCAATTAGGCCCTCAAACTTGACTTAGTTTCAAATCTCATGTTTAGATATATGCTACATTGTTTGGCCAATAAAACACAAATATATTTAACTCTGAAAAATATATTTTTCATAGTTGATATAAGATAGTTTTTATTCGTGATCTTTGTTTCTTTTATTTTTCGTATACATTCTAAAATTATTGAAAAATGCTTGTACTTTTAAGTTGAAATGTTAAGCATATAGATTGTACTTATTATTTAAATAGTTGACAAAAAATACTTCATTTTAACAAATACTTATAACATTTAAGTAAATTTAAAAATATATAAAAATATTTATAAGTATTAATTCAATAGTATATATAAAAAAATCCTAATAATTTATGAATCTACTAATTATTTTTAAATAATTATCTTGAATTTGTACCATAATTATAAATTAAATAATATAGATATATGTATGTAATAATTTTTACATAATTTAAAAATAATTACAAGCATAATACATATAAAAATGATATCAAAATAAGAAGTTTTTTTTACTATTGAATAATTTTTTTACATTCAAATTTTACACGTAGGTTTACAAATCAATTTATTATCCGTGTTCATATTTTTTGGCCGACACTTTTTTCATAATATTTAATAAAAATTCATAATATACTCATACCTACTAAATTCTGAGTCTTTCCCATACCAAATTTAACTAACTAGATTCATGGGTCAACTTTAACTATATTATTTTTGGAAGATCATCTTCAATTACTCTCATTCAGACCTGACCACGGGTCCGACCCGCGGACTTGTGAACCGCTGCGTCAATCCGATGGTTCAAGCCTGGTCGGCCCACCGGGCTGACTCGGATTGAACCATCGATCGACGGTTCAAGAAAAATAAAATAAAATAAAATAAAAATGCAAAGTAGCCGTTGCCATTTTGGCAACGACTATGGGCAACGATCAAATGACAAATTTGACCGTTGCCAAGTCAAACGATTTGACTTTTTTATTTTTTTTTTAATTTTTCTTCTATAAATAACCATCAATTCTTCATTTTTTCTATACTTCAACTCTCAAATCTCAATTATCTAATTTCCAACTCTCAATTGTCTAATTTTCACTTTTAATTATTCATTCTCAATTCTATATTATTTTAATTATTTCATTAAATATTTTTTCATATTTCATTTATTTCATCTTCAATTATTCATTATTGAATTCTATAAATTAAAATCTCATCATTTATAAAAAAATAGTCGGTTCAAACAATAGAGGTAAGAAAAAGATGTTTGCAATTGAAGAGCAACCAAGGTTCAACATCGATTGTCAAGTTGAGATAAGGGAAAGATGCCTGCAACCGATGAGCAACCAAGGTTCAACATCGATTATGAAGTTAAGTTAAGTGATGAAGAACAAACTCACTCGTATACTATTCAAGAAATAATGAGTTATACTCATACTCGATCTATTCCATTTTTCAAATCTTCTATTTTTACAAAATATTTTGATAAAATGACACTTCCAAATGGAGAGATGCGAGCAAAGTGTAATTATTGTTCGCAATCTTATAAATTTTAATCCGAAGACGGTTATGGATCCTTGAAAAGACATGTTAAGAAGATGCATCCAGTAGAATTTGACATTGATTGTACCCAAACTCAAATGCCATTATTCACATCTTTCAGCACTAGTGGAGGAAATAATCTTTATTTCTGTTAGATTTAAATATAATGATATTAGATGTAGAGAAAATTTAGTTAGATTTATTTTTGTTGAATATCTTAGTTTTAATTTTGCAAATAAATTCTTTTTTAATGAATTAATTCAAACAACATATAATCCAGCGGTTAAAGGTATTCCATGAACCATACCAACAGGCCATGTAAAAAAATTATATAATAAATCTAAAAAAGAGTTAAAAGAATTATTAAATAATATAAATAATAAAAAAAATTTATGTAGTGATTGGAGTTATCATTGACAAATATATTCATATATGGGTATTACATGTCATTAGATTGATGATTATTGGACACTTTAAAAAAGATTACTTGCATTTAGAGTTTTTGATAGTCCACATACAACGACAATATTTCACAAATTATAGTTTTAATATCAGAAGAATATAATTTAGTTAATAATTTTTTTTCAATATCATTTGACAATACTGCAGCTAATAATGCTAATATTGGTAATCTTAAAATTGTATGTGAACCATCAATTGGTGGTAAAAATTTTCATATTAGATGTATATGTCATATTTCAAAAGTTTTAGATAATCAACTTAAACTAATTAGACAAATATTTTTTTATTTATAGACACATCCACCTATTAATAAACAATGGTTTAGATTTTGTAAGGTTAATGGTGAGAGACCTAAAAAATTTTCACGGGATGTTCCAACCTGTTGGAATTCAACATATAGATTATTAGAAGAATCTAGTGACTATAAAGATTTATTATGTTAATTTTTTATACAAATTATTTCTACTCATTTTCATTTATATTCACATCATTGGACAGTATGTGAAAAAAATTATAATATTTTAAAAATATTTAATGATACTATTTTACAATTATCTAGTGTTTATTCCCCAATTTCTCATTTAGTATTATTAAATTATTATAATATTGTATCAATTTTACATGAAAATATTAACTTCTAAGATGAAAATTTAGTAAATTATGCTTTATCAATGCAGTTGAAATAGGAAAAATATTTTTTTGAAATTTCATATATTAATTTAATTGTTGTTATTTTTTATCCTAAACTTAAATTAGATGGTTTACAAGACTTGTTATTAATTTATTATAATGCTTTAAAATGTAATGAAAATGATTATACTATATATATTAATAATATTATATTTAAAATTAGAATACTTTTAAATAAATTTTATAATGAATATAGTTTCAAATATGGTTCACAATCAACTCAAGTTGATATACATAGAACTAGTAATAGTAGTAGTTTCAAACTTACGGCAGCATAACTTTTATTTATGAAATAAACTAAACGTTCTCGAGTATCCTCAAGATCTAACCAAGAACTTGAGAGTTATTTTAATATTTTATTTGAGTTTAATGAGACAAACGACGATGAAAAGTTCAATATTTTGCGATGGTGGTCACAAAAGGAGCAAACGTATCTAATTTTATCCGTAATGGTGAAGGAGATACTTGCTTCACCTGCTTCAATCGTTGCAGTGAAGCAAGTCTTCAGTGCGGAAGACAATATATTGAGTGAGAAACGCTTAATGTTGTCTCCCAAGAATTTAGAAATTCAATCATATCTTGATGATTAGATTAATGTCTCAGTACAAAAACAAGATCAGTCGGATTTGGAGGAAGATCGAGAGGAGGACACAGATGGAATAACGATGAGTACGGGTGAGAGTGATTGAAGCATGCCATTCCCTAAGATAAAAAGGGTTAAAATATAAGAAAGTTACGTGGGTTTTGATTCCTTTGTACCATAAGAGGATACGTAGGCAACTTAAATTTAAGTTTAAACTCATTTTTATTTTTAAAATGGTTTTTAATTATATAATTTAAATTTTTGCTAATATTTTTTAAAATTTAAGTGCAAATTTTGTTTATTAAAATTTAAGTTTAAACTTTAAGATTTCAAGTTGTGCATCTTTTTTTATATATTTATTATAATTAGAATATTTGATATTTTAAATTTTAGATAATAATTTTTTTTTTAAATTTAAGTCAAAGTTTATTCATTAAGTTCAAAAATTAATGATATTTTTTTTAAAATTTAAGTTTAAAATTTTTCATTAAAATATATGTTTAAAATTTCAAACCCTTGTTTTTTGTTTTACAAAAATTACAATTTTGTACAATTAATGGTTGGTTAAAAAGTTACAAATTTTCAAAATATAAAGTAAAAAATAAAATAAAAATTCAAGGGTCGGAACCGAAACCGACGGTTAACCGGAACCGGTTAAGCGGTTCCAAAACCTGGAACCGCCAGACCGTAACCGATCATGACAGTTAAAATTAAGGATCGAAAATTTTTTAAACCATAAAATCGACTATTTTTGAACCGTGGTCAAGTCTACTCTCATTTATTATCACTTAATCATCCTATTTTGGTTAGGCCCTCAAACTTGACTTACAAAAGGTAAAAGATGGCCCAAAGGACTCAATTTAGTTTAAAGATAGTAGTCTAATTAAATTATCTGTGCAATTAATGAATGTGTAGATAACTAACAAATTTTGAGTGTATTATATGGAAAACAAAGAAAAAGAAACTTGAGAATTGGATCTTGAATACGAAATATAATTATATTAATTTATGATACATACAAAAGGTGAATACGAGATGCAAAATCTTGTCTTTGAGTGATTGTTTTTGCTAAGTACAATTTTTCAAATTCAAAACAACTATGGAAACAAATTTAATTTCTATTTTGCTATAAAACTCTTAGGTTTTGTTTGATTTCATTTCCATTACAGCATTTACTTTTTCCACAAATGAAAATGTATTTGCCACTTGTATTTTCAGAAAATAGTATTTTTATTTTTTAAAAATACCAAAAATCAATTATAATTTTTAAATAAGCATATACTTTACTATATGTCCTCTAAAATATATCATATGGTTTCTTCTTAACAAAACTTAAAAAAAAAAATTTCTCCAAATATTTTCCAATCTTACTATTAAAATATATTCTCGTAAAATAATTCTTTCAAAAGAATTGGAAATAAAATCAAACGAACCGTTAGACTTGCTTTAGATCTTTAATTTCTAATGGCACAAAATCTAATTTAAAAGTATCAAATCTATAAACCTTTTTTATTCTTTGGTTGACAATTGGATACCATGAGAATTGATCAATAAAATAAATGAAATCGGATATTTGTGTAAATCCACGTAAATCTTAGTTAAATGTGCGCAAAATGATCATATCTCTTTCACCCAAAGCGAAGCAAGAAAAACCAACCTTGTTTTATTGGTTATCCGCTTAGATTTGGTTCACCTCCACATATACATACAGATGACAATAATAATTATTTTGTCTCAATTACACTCACAAGTTTAATAATTAATAACACATATATAGTGATAGTGGCTATAAAATTGTCAATATTACTAATGACAAGATTTTATAGTTATTATACTTGCGTCAGCCAATAGATACAATTTGAATCAAATTTTTGACATTAATAAACTTTTGAAATTCAATATAGTGACAAAATAAAAATTTTTATCACTTAATATATGTAATTAGTGGTAATTTTCTTATTATTACTTAACATTTTATTACCAATATTATTTTTTCTTATAGTGGGCATATAGTGATAGTATCTATGTTGTCGTTGATGACTTGTATTAATTAATAATAATTTTTATTCTGTCAAAATAATAATTTTAAATATATAATTATCACAATGGTTGTGTGTAAATCATTGACAATCAGTGACAATTAAGATACTCTCATAGGCGTTATTGAATTATTATTTTATATGTGTCATTAATTGTCAATAGTGACAACTTAAATTCAATTTTTTGTCACTTTAAAATTTTGTGAAACTTATTATTGCGACATAACAATAATTCTTATATATGATAACGTATATTATTAGCGATAATTTTAATACTATCACTTATTATTTTATCATTAATATTTTTTTCTATAAGTTCAAGTTCTTGCAGTTGATCTATGTTAGGGATTCAATCATCAACTTCAACTATAATCTTTTGGAGATCATAATAAACTACTCTTAGTTATTAATTTCTATAATTAAGCCTATTTCAACCTTGAGTTTGATTGACTTTGGGGATTTGTAGACATGCCAAAAAGTTGCTAGGATGAATTAGGCGTTCAAAACAATTTTTACCTAAACTATATGATTAATGTTGTTTTTGTAACTTTTAAATTTGTAAAATTTATTATTGTGACTTTTTTTTCAAAGTAATTTATATAATTAATAGTAATTTTGATATTATCACTTATGTCATTAAAATATATATAATCCCTAACATCAACTGCAAGAACCATTAGAATATATATATATATATATATATATATATATATATATTCGGCAAAAAATCACTCCTCCAAATAGCTAAAATTGCAACTCAAGACTACATTAATCACATATTAACAATAAGTTGGAAGATTTTCTAATATGGCTTAAATTGGACCACATTATTGGGCCTGCATATTTGGACCACTTTACGGGTATTTATGCTTAGATGAGCCTGTGGGCTTCACTTGAAAGCAGCCACATTGACTGATCCGAGCTATGGTTCTCTTGAACCGACCTAGATTGTTATGAGTCGTAATAAATCATTTAAAAAAAATAAATTTATTTAATGTCTAATTTTTAATTATATTATTCTCATAAACTATTTAACGAGACCCGTTGATTAGTGGTGAACCTCAAATCTAAAATATTTTTATTAACCTTGGAGCCTCAACTTTATTAATGCGTAATCTAATTACTGTGCTTGTTTTTCGTGGGTTAAGTTTTAATTAATAATAATTTAATTAGCAATTCAGCCTTTATGGTTGGTGGGATGCTCCTTAAAAGTTATTTGCAATATATTTAAGGTATGGGGTTGGTTGCAGGTACGCTAGGCTAGATTTTGTACTTTGAAGGGATAGGATTTTGTACCACATTATAGTTATCTCTATTGTAACGAAGGTTTTGGATCACATTATAGTTATCTCTATTGTAATGAAGCGAATTTGAATCGAGTGTGAAAATTACAAAATAGTTTACATAAATTATACATGCAATTAATGCATGTGTACGAAATTAACAAATTTTTTTGGTAAATGAATAAAATGAAACTTGAAACTTGAATTTTTAATATTATGTTAACCACTTAAATATTATTTAATAGTAACATCATATATGGTGTTGAACAATAAACTATTACTTATATTAAAACTCAAATATATTGTCTTGGGAATAACCATTTATATTTATCGTGCATCTTCAACTACGTGAGATATATTTGGCAAATTCAAACAACCATAGAAATAAAATTCATATCTATTTAACTACAAAAATCTTATAGATCTTGAATTTCGAAGGGCACAAAATCAAATTTTAAAGGAATTCAATCTAGAAATTTTACATTATTTGCACACAATTGTATACCGTGAGAAATCAATAAATTAAATTAAAAAAATAAAATTGTGTGAATTTGCAATTGTCAACCTTGATTATGTGTGCAAAATGGTCATGTCACTTTCAAGCACAGTTAAGCAAGAAAATCAACCTTGTTTTATTGGTTATCCACCAAGATTTTTGTTCACCTTCCGTTTAAATTTTTATCTGGAGTTGGTAATTTTTACACCATATGGCACCTACAAAAGGTGATTCAAGATAGATACAAAATACACCCCCCCCCCCCCCCCAACGCCCCAAAGAAAAAGGATAGATTTAAGACATCTCTAGACCAAATCCAAAGTCCCATCTGATTAAAATAAACAAAATTAGTTGTCCCAAATGAAAAAGACAATATATAAGAAGATGGAGTTGCGTTAGGAAAAAAGGCAAAAAGAGGTGAACAACTCGAATATACATTCCATATTATACATACATATTATATTATATATATATATATATATATGTGTGTGTGTGTGTGTGTGTGTGTGATTTGAGAATATATATCTAAAGAGAGAAGGAAGTTTTACAATGGTGCAAAAGACAGTGTTGAAGGTTGAGATATCATGCCATAAATGCAAGACAAAGCTCCTCAAAGCTGTATCAGGGTTACAAGGTACTTTGCAAAATTTTACTAATTTCATTACATCTCTTTTTTGTTGTCTGATAATTAAATACTAATACTGTTTTTTTTGTATATTACTGTGGCTAAATCTTACCCTCATGGGCCACTGATTATGATAGAGAAGAAACAGGCGTATATATGCTATGTTTCAATTCATTTTTATTTTTAATTTTTTGAAAAAATTTCGTTGGAAAATTTGTTAGAACGAAAATATGTTTGTGATCAACTGATATTTTATTTTTAAGAAAATGCGTTTTGTTTAATTATTCTCAAATATATAATGGATAATATTTTTTTAAAATAGGAAGTTTAGGGGATGTTAGGTTTTCTTTTCAGGGATAATTTTCATTTCTACTATTTTCAGCGGAGTTTTATTGGTTTTCGTGAAAGATTGAAAATATGTTTGGATAATTATTTTTAGATAGGAAATTTATAGAGTTGGGTATGAAATTATGTTTGATTTATTATTTTCAATGGAATCATTTTCAAATTATATGTATATAATATTAAATGATTTGATAGTGGTAGGGTCCATAATTAATATTTTATGTGAGTTAGATATTTTAGTGTAATAAATTTTAAGTGATGAGTCCTACAATAATGATGTAGTTGATAATAAAATATGTTAAAATGAGTTAGTGGGTAGTTGTGGGTCCCATATTATTAATGTAGATAGTAATAAAAAATATTAACGAGAGAGTGTGTAGTTGTAGGGAGAAATGAGTTGATTGAAAAGGAAAGATTGATTGATATTATGTAAGAATATGTTTGAAAATTAGGGGAATATAGTTGGAAAGTATTTTGAGTGGGAAAATTAGAAAATAAAATAGGTTATTTTTAATGAGATTGAGTAAAACAAACATGATTTATGCATTTAAAATAGTAAAAAGTGAAAAAAAATTCAGTAAAAAGAAAAACAAACATGCCCTTAGTTTTGGAAATGTACGTTCAGCTGTGTTTGTCCGATTTGTCTTTTCATGCCGATCTAGTATAAGAGCACGGCATAGAAGAAGAGGTGAACGAGTTCCGACCTATAAAAGAGTTCAACTATGGTTCTTGAAGTTCAAGACTGATAAACTACTCAATTGAGGAAATGAGGGGTCGGAACTCAAACTCACTACAGATCTTGGGACATAGGGAGATCCGAAGAAGGCAACATTAAGAAAAGTCTTGCTTTAAATGGGTTTTTTTTTTCCTGTTTCAGGTGTTGATAAAGTGGAAGTAGATGGAGAAAAGGGAACATTAAGTGTAACAGGTGATGCAGATCCATATGAAATAATAGTGAAAGTAAGGAAAGCTGGAAAATTTGCTGACGTGGTGAGTGTTGGGCCTCCTCCAGCCCCTCAGAAACAGGATGCACAGAAAAAAGCCTGAGGAAAATAAGCCGGCCCAGAAAAGCCCAGGCCCAGGACCAGATTCACGAACCCATCTCCTGCCCCATTTGTGAGAGAATTTTAGTCATTTCCATGACCCTAGCCCATTAGGATTGATCTTGCTATACTTGTGATAAGTTCATGACCAAATATATTCTGATAGGAAAATTTGGTTGGAATCGAGTTTAATTGAATTTCAACCAAATACATAATAAATAAATAAATTATACTTGGATGTAACTGAATTTAATTTGGACAATAATTTTTTGGAGCTCTCAAAAAAAACAAGAATGCCCTTGTGAGACTTTTTACTCATAGTGAATAGTTGAATACTGTTCTAAAAGGCTTCATCGTAGATACCAATGAAGTCAATTGTCCTCAAGTGCTAATGGTCTAAAATGCTATATTAGTTTCATTTTCAAACTCATTTTATTTTTAAATTTTTTAGAATTGGAAATATTTTTATTAAATTTTTATATAAAATAAAGATATATTTGATTTAATTATATTTATATATTGATTATATAGATTTAAAAATAAAAATATATTTATTTTATATATTTTTATATGAAAAATATAAAATATTAATAAATTTGATAGAAAAGTAATAGCCTTATAAAAAGATTTAAAAGTACCTTTGTGCATGACTGCATTCAATGATTTTATGTTGTTGATACTTTAATGATAACTCACTTGTAGTGGTGACTGTTTCCAAGGAGAGAAACCACTTGGTGATACTTTAATACTCTTTTCATGACAGAGACACATATATGGTTTTTGCTTGTTAACTAATTGGCTATAAGATTCAATTATCATCCATTAGAGTTAATGATAAACAAGTACTTGAATATTCAAATTTGGTATATTTTATTATAATTAATATTTTATTTACTATTGTAATTAAAAATTCAAATTGATATATGAGATGGGATTTGAATCCTTTTATTACATTATTGGATGAAACACATCAAGAAGGTTGAAATTTTTACAATTGACATTGGATGATGTGTCAATTGTAAAATATTCAATCTCTTTTTTATTGATGAATTTAAATTTAAGGTTTTTAAATTCATAATAATAAATTAATTGAATTTGTTTGGATATTCTCACGAAATAATGAATTTTAAATCATTTTTGAACTATTTTTTGAATCATTTATCTTACACGGAGTAATTTGAAATTTTTCCCTTAAATCCTCCTTTTAAATTCAAATCATTCCATTAAAATACAACTTTAACAAATTTCTTGGTCCAGGTCAAGGGAAGCTATTAAAAGTTACTGAGTATTTTTAAAATTAATTTGTCAAGCTTTAAATTGGTTCAAATTTCAAATTCAATGGACAAATAAAAATACACAAAAATGAGAGGAAAGAAAAAAATGGAATGAAATAAGCCGAGTTGTTCTAAGTTTGACAAATCATCATGCGACATTTAGATACAATAAGTTTGTTGACAACTATTTATTACATTCTTATTATGTGAAAATGACTAACTCATTTTATTAAAAAGATCAAAATACAACAATATTCTTTGAACTTGATTTTAAGCCGCATTTATCCCCTTAAACTTGACATTTGTTCCTTGAATTTAAATTTTTTGAATAAAATTTCCCTTAATAAAATAAATTTATATAATATTTGGTATATTTTGATTATTTATACCTCAATTTTAATTTCAGATTCTTTATTAGTTCGAAAAATATATTTTAAATTATATATTTTTTAAAAATAGCAACTTAAGTAATTAAATTTTAAATTACTATAGTAATAAATGAGTATAATAAATATTCAAAAAGATTAAGCATGAAATTTATTTTGATTATTAAATTAAAATAAAGTATTAACTATTTAATCTGAATGAATTTTAAATTCTTTTGGATAAAAATAAATAAGTATATTTTCGTATACTTTTTTTAGAGATATATATTTAAATTATTTATAATTTATATTTTTAATTTAATGATATATGTAACATTTTACTATGAAAGGGAAAATAATATATATTTTTTGTAATATTTAGATATCTTTAATAATTTTTGCTCAAATAGTAAGATTTAGTACTCAAAAGATTACAGTAGAACTAATTGGATATATTTTTAATTTATTTCATGAATCATATCGAATATTTATTAAAGAAGATGATTTACTACGCTACGTTTTCGACTAAGAATTATGTCCAAGAAAAAAATGGAAAAATAAAGGAGAAGTATAATATATATATATATATATATATATGTGCACATTAAATTTACAAAAATGTCCTTATTCATCTTTATTTAAAAGAGTTTAAAATTTATTTAGATAAAATAGTTAATACTTTATTTTGAATTCAAATAATCAAAATATTACTTTTATTTTAATATTTTATGTATTTATTATACTCAATTATTACTTTAATTTTTTAAAATTTGAATTACTTAAGTTACAAATTACTTTTAAAAAAATATAATTTAAAATATTAATGAATAAAGAATTTAAAATTAAAATTAAGGTATAAATATTCAAAATATACTAAAAACTACATAAATTGATTTTATTAAGGGAAATTTTTCCCAAACAATAAATTCAAATTTGATTTAGAAGGGTAAATATTACCTTGGTAAGTTGAAGGAGGAAATACAACCTAAAGTCAAAGTTTAGGGGATGTTAACTAATAAATTAATTCAAATTTCCTCCCAAAATAGATGCAGAATATTACATAAGGTTACTCCAATCAAAGATTGTAGCTATTTCCTGCAACCTCACCAAATGTGAGACAAATGCAGTCACCTTGTTCTACAATCGATATTTATTTCAACAAATTATTTTTCATTTAATTTGTTGGGTCGTAAGATTGCGAAATTTCAACTTCTGCCCAACAACTTTTTTAATTTCAAGTAGAAAATTATGACTTATAATAAAAATACCTCTTTTATACTATCAAAAACGACAACTTTTAAAAAATTAATTTTAATTTGTGTATTCACAATATTGCGATATTTCAACTGCGCCTAGCAACTCTTTTTTAATTTCTTAGTAGAAAATTGTGATTGATAATAAAATGATTTTCTTAACTAAGCGTGTTTGACTTAGCACGTTATATTTATCTTAGTTACCTTATCAAGAAAATGCACATTTTACTTACTATGACTTCAAATTCAGCCAAACAACTAGCAACAAAGTAAGCCAACATCATGAAAGCATAGCTTCTACTTAAGGGCAGACTAGGAAATCCAAGTTTGGCTAGTTTTGGAGGCTTATCCGATGAAATCCAAGATTGGCTAGTTTTGGAGGCTTATCCGTAGAAATCCAAGATTGGCTAGTTTTGGAGGCTTATCCAGAGATGGCAAAATAGGGTGGCAGCTAGGGAAGGTTGGAATCACTACTTTGTCCGAACGAATCTTTTAAATACTATATTCGGTATAAATTCTGGATGAATTACATATCACATTTCGGGCCCACAATGTGGAGGTTCGTGAACTAGATCTGGTATAAAAAGTTCTGTTAGCAACTATTTCGCACTCGTCTTATCTTTACAAAAATGATAAATTCAATTTGTTAGAAAAATTCTCACACAATTAATATAGGATACCACATTACACCATGGTGGAACTACGGTGTACTGACAAAAATCCCTTGAGTAGATAGTTTTTAACATTGTGGGTTAAAACATATAAGTCATATACATAAAAAAACAATGAGGTCTATTGTTAAAAATAGCATACACATGCTATAAGATATTAGAGAGAGGATGCCATTTGTCCATTCAAAAACTTGGCCAAAAAGGGTGCAAAAACAAGAGCAATCCTTTGGTGAAAAAATATGTAAGATTCGCCTAGCGGCCTATAGCATTTGCTCCGTGCAGATATAAAGTATTGTGGCCTTTAAAAGACAATCTTAACTTTTTCTTTGTTTTGTTGTGTTGTTCTCTTTTTTGTTTTGTTTTATTTAACCAAATTAATTAGTTTACCAAATTTGTGACATTTCAATTAATATTATATTATTAGTTAGAATATGAATAAAGATGGACAACGAAAATTAAAATTGAGATCAATAATTTTATTCGAATATCAAATATCTTATTTATTGTAGTCACGTCCATAGAGAAAAAACAATCTACTATCAATAAATGATTTATTTAATATAATACTTGAACTTATAAAATAAAACTAAAAACTTCATGATTATTTTGATGTCGTTCTTGTATTAATATTTTATTGGTGGACTTGTTCGTAGGATTTTCGATTTTGAATTTGTCTTGTAACGATCGCTATCAAACAGGCTGCACTTCATCTTAATGTTTTCAATGAAAATCCACAACTTATTACTTATAAAGATTTGTGTCTTTTATATATACAAACTTTAAAAGTTGATTGCTAATCAACTAAAAAAAAAGTTATCTAGCATAAGCTCCATCTTGGATGTAATATGGTAAGTTTTATAATGTTTGATTCATCGGATAAGACAAGTGCAAGATGTCAAATCATTCCTCCAATTAATCATAAATTTATTTGGAGATATATTGAAAATTTATTTTCATAAATTCTCCAAACTTATCCCTAAGGCATGATTGGCTAGGTAGGAATTGAATGAATTTATGAATGAAATAATAACAGAAATTGAATGATAATAGGAATGGAGTAATATACGTATATTAATTCTTATACTTGTTATGTATGAGGAATGAGAAAGGAATAAAATTATCATTTCTTGTTTGATTCTAATCTCATGATTGATAATTAGAAATAAGGAATATGAATTGAATAAAATAGTTTTAAATACCAAATATTCTTAGTATAAAATTATAAAATTATTATTCTTTTGATGGATGGTAAACAATATATATATATAATATAAATAAAACATTACACAAATATATTTTTAAAAAAAATACAAAATATCGATAAATGGGTCTCGGAGCAAGTCTGAAATTTTAATTTTTTTAAACTTGGTAGAAACTGAATATGACCCGTTAAAATATTACACATATATTTTATATTTATAATGTATGTATTTATTGATATAAATTTATATGTGTGTATATATATATAATTATGCATGTTACATATATACTGAAATAAATATAATACTCTTATAATAATTATTTAAAATTAATGAGTAGTTTATGCTAATAGTGTAAAAGCAATAAATATATTTAAAAAATTTAATTTTTTAAATAATTAAAATAGAAATAATTATTTTTTATTAATAATATTATTTTCTCATATATAGAAATTTCAAGTTTATAAAAATTTTAATGAATCGAGTTTCGAATATTTTTTTTTATTTAAAAGGATAATTTTATCAAAAACTAATATAATTTCATTCCTAACTGATGGGAAATAGTTAAAGCCATGGACGAAAAAGAAAATGACTAATCCATATTTTTTTAAATTATGATTCATATGAAAATGGATATTCTTAACTCAAAATTATATTAATCGTATGAATGAAAATGAATTTGGAAATGTTCATTCCATTCCTACTTCACTCCCGCATACCAATCATATATAATAAATTTATCCAATCTAAAATGAAACAAATATACAAGACTTAGTCTTGCATTAAAACTCACATTAAAATCATGAAAAACTCAACTTGCTATTTTTAGAAAACCCAATAAAATTAAATTTTATTTTGCAAAGTATAAAAAAAAAAAAAAAAAAAAAGTCACAGACTTAAAATAAAAAATTAAGTCGCGGACTTAGCACGATAACAATAAAGAAGTGAATTCAACATTTACTTAAGAACACGACGACGACAATTTTATCTCATTTAAGCTAGCCTGTGCTTTCATGAACCAAACTGCATCGAGACGACCTTATCAGCAATTGTTGTTCATCGACAATATTTTTACTTCGTTTTACTCTCTACTTTCGATCTAAAATCCATATTAAGGGAAAATGGCCAAAAAAGAGAATGATACCCTGGAAGTTTTCTGTGTTGGAACTGCTGATACAAAGCTTCAAGAACTTCAATTCCTCTCCGAGTCCGTTCAGTCCAATCTCCACAAGTTTTCCAGTAACTCTTCCTCAAAGGTGGTTAAAGTTTGTGTAACTTTTTCATGCTCTCTTTTCTTGATCATTCAATACTACAAAACACTGAATTCATCTGTAACCAATGATTTTTCATCTGTCCAGGTAGACTTGTCTGATGTACATGTTTCAGTGTAATAGTATGCTAGTGATGATTGTTCCTAGTAACTTTCTTAGAACACATAGTTTAATTCACAATATGGTGCTTCACTGTGGAATTTACTTTGATCTTACTGAATGCTTTAGTTATGAAGAAAGCTGAAAGATATGTGGGATTATGATGTACTTGTGGGCAGGTGGTGGTGACTGTGGTTGATGTATCGGCTGGTCCAAAAGAAGTGATGAGCTGTGGGGATTTCAATTTCATACCAAGAAAGGATGTCTTGTCTTGCTCTTTCGGACAATGCAGCACCCTGCTTCCAGATGATAGAGGGAAAGCTGTTGCAGTCATGAACAAAGCGCTTGAAAGTTTCCTTAGAAGAGCTCATGGTGATGGAGTTCTTGCTGGAGTTATCGGGCTTGGGGGCACTGGAGGGACATCTTTAATGTCATCCGCTTTTAGGTCCCTCCCTATTGGAGTCCCAAAGGTTATCGTATCGACTGTGGCTAGTGGGCAGACTGTGCACTATGTTGGAACCTCAGATTTGGTGTTAATTCCATCGGTGGTTGATATTTGTGGGATTAACAATGTGAGTAGAATAGTGCTGTCTAATGCTGCCGCTGCTTTTGCTGGAATGGTGATTGGCAGGTCAACAGTTTCCCATGCCTCAGCTGGTGATCAGAGTGAGAAGCTTACAGTTGGTATAACTATGTATGGGGTTACTACTCCTTGTGTTAATGCTGTTAAAGAAAGATTGGCTCAAGAAGGTTACGAGACCTTGGTTTTCCATGCCACTGGGATCGGAGGAAAGGCTATGGAGGGTCTTGTTAGAGAAGGACTAATACAGGTACATGAGATGTTCTAGTTTGTAATAACAAATGGTTAACTTGATTACTTAATTGCATGCTGTATTTGTTGTGCTGATGCAAGTTTTGGGCTTTCCAGATTTTGGCTTTGACTGTAAGGCCAGAAATATGCAGTATGAGACTGTTCCGTAATACGCATATCTTCAGAAAGCATCAAATGTTTGAACAGAAAATTAACTTGATTTGCTTCTTCCATTGATCAGAAAGTCTGTCATATATCGGACCTCCTATATCAAATTTAGCTGATTGTATGGATTCTTGAAGATGTTTGTTTTGTTTCATTATTCAAACCTGTTTAAGGGAATTGAATCTGATGACATCTGCTCCAAAAGTAAGGGAACAACAATAAAAACTTGTATTAGGCTAGAATTCTTGATTCTTCTTAGCTGCAAGCCAAGTATGATGACCAGCTATTTTATATCTGTGAAACTATGAAAAAGTTCTCTGCCTTTTGTTTATTTATGGATCAGGGCTAATATTTTTCTCTTCTCATTCTGGTTTTTATAGGGTGTTTTGGATATTACAACAACTGAGGTTGCTGATTACATTGTTGGAGGAATCATGGCGTGTGACAGTTCCCGCTTTGATGCCATATTAGAGAAGAAGATACCTCTAGTTCTAAGTGTAGGAGCATTGGATATAGTGACTTTAGGACCTAAATTCACCATACCCTCTAATTTTCAGCAAAGAAAGATTCATCAACACAATGAACAGGTCATAATTTTTCTATTTCTATTTCCCTGATGTTTCAAGAATGATGTTAACAGCACATGAATTAACCAGAGTGGGGTTATGTCCCATATAGATAACAGCAATGCGAACTACAGTGGATGAGAACATGAAGTTTGCGGCATTTATAGCAGACAAGTTAAACAAGTCATCATCAAAGGTTTGTGTTTGCCTTCCCAAGATGGGCATCTCTGCTATGGATGCCCCAGGCAAGGTGTTCTATGATCCCGATGCCACCGGTGTTCTTATAGAGCAACTGCAGAGCCTAATCAAAACAAACGAACATCGTCAGGTCCCAATGCAACATATCCCTGTTTCATTACATATGATTGTTATATTTTCTTGAATCCCATGTTAGCTACACAATCATTTGTTCACCATCTATATTTTCCTTAACCATGAATAGGTTAAAGTTTTTCAGAATCATATCAATGACCTGGAGTTTGCGAATGCGCTGGTGGACTCATTCTTGGAGATCTCTACCAACCTGAGTTGAGTTAACTTCCCAGAGCATTGGAACCATTTCAGGCTTCTTGAATGCAAGTTCAAATTGCCGCCCTCTTGCGGCCTGCAATGGATTTATATTAGAGGGAATAAGTTACACTTGAAGTGTATGCAATCCTTGCAGATAAATAAGAATGAGTTGGTGAAATTAGTTTCAATTTCACTAGAATATCCAACTAATGTACCATTTTGCTTTTGTGATAGCAACAAAAATTGTTGCATAACCATAGAAATTTAGTATTATACTTTTTTTATGAACTTTTTGTGTAAGTTGTTCTAAATTGAATTTGAGTCTTGTACTGGATAAGACTCAACTCCAACAAACAAATAAAATTATTTTCTTTATTGTCGACCTCCTTTTACTTGTAGGAGTGTGTAATACAATTTTTGTTATTTGAAAAAATTAATAAATAAAATAATAGCACAAATGAAATCTCGTTGAATTTGAGGGGAAAAAAAAGTACAATCTTTTTGGATCATTTGATTTTTCTTTTCAAAATCAAAAATTTTTGGAATTTGAATTTTTGAAGGTAAAATCGCTGATTTGATCTCCTTCAAATTTGATTTCGTCTTTCAATAACATTGATTTAAGAGTTCATTATCTTAATCTCGAATTAAACATTACAATTTCAAAACATCGACTTCTTGGATTTGAACATTTGTTGGCGGAACCAATCATCCGATTTCCTTCAAGATTGATTTGATCTCCACTAACATTAATTTGAGGATTTAATACCTTAATCTTGAATTAAACGTTGTTATTTGAGTAGATTCCGCGATAAATATCTTGAACATCATGAATCCTTGAATTTGATTGCATTTGATTTAAAGAATTTCCTTCAACACCTTTCTTGTTTTAACTTTTACTTGGCAATTTATGTTATTGTGTTTAATTCCGTATAAATGGTCTCTATTTATACTTATAGGACATGGGTTCTTGGATAAGTCATGTGATAAAGTGACATGATTTGATTGTCCCTTCATGATTTTATTGATATCAGAAAATATGATTTAAATTTAATTTATGTTGATATTCACTTTCATAATTTACAAGATAAATCTTGATTTAAAAAAAATTAAGATTTGGCGCTTGACGACGTAAGATTCACCAATAATATATATATTATAATATCAATTAATTAATTATTTACTTTAGAAATTAAATTTGATTAAATTTTCAATACAGATAAAAAATATTAAATTCATATTCAATATATTATTTTACATGTGTCATCATTTAATTAATATAAATTTTATTTGTTTTGCTAGTGTATCGTGGATTTGTTGATTATGTTATGCGGGAGTCCTATTCATGACAACCAGATTGAATTTGAGAAGCTCTAGGTATTATTGCACATCAATTGAAAGAAAAGGATAACTTTATAAATTTATTTTTTTAATATAAATATCATTTTCTCTCCACTTCATATTTTTGAAATATTTGCTGCCACAATACTATAATAGGACTTCTCTATCCTTCAGGCGTGGGTATTTGTCCCACAGGCTGCTACTATAATGCACAACCCACAGTATCTTCAACACAATAGATGTTGTGTGCTAACTAAACTAAACTGCTAACACAATAAGGATTCACTTCTGATACTGATTTTTGATCAATTTTTACAAACTTAAATATGCCCTTTGGGCTTAACTGTTAGCCCATTTCATATGCAGAGGGAAGGAATAGTGATAAATGAAAACCACAAGGGGTGTTCTTGTACATTTTTATTTTTTTTAAAAAAAATATTAGTGTGAAACTACAGCACGACGACTAGCAATTATTTCAATAACTTACTATCCTCTACTTCACACATTATATACATTTAATATTGTAATATGTATTTTATTATCAATGAAAATGAGTTTTTTTCCATTTCATTGTGCCTTGAAAGCACATTCGGATATGATTGTGACGTAACAGTTAGTTCGTTGTGTGCTATATTGTATTCTTGGTGAAAATAATCGTAAGTGACCGACTATCAGCCGCACGGTGCTCTTTCTCTGTACAAACTAAAAAGTGCCCCATAAGAGGTGGAATGCGGAAAGAGAACTATGAACATACTTTCAAAAAATACATAACAAATTGATGTATCCAATTATAATTAGAGTCCAAAAAAAAATTAAATGATCCAACCCAATAGACATAGTTCATGAGCTTAAAAGACCCTATCATTACATTTATAAAATGGACATATTTTAACTAAATTCAAAAATATTAAGTATTGACTCAATTAGACGTACAAGCCTACGAGGCCAAAAAATTATACAAAAGGGCTGCGAAGCCCAAGTAACAAGTTGAACACTTATAAATACCCTCTTCATAATATTTCATGGGATGTTGTTTATATTAAATATTTTATGGCTTTCAATCATATGCTTATTACCGGCTCTAATTCCAACTTGAGCTTCAGAGATCATCCCTCGACAACTCTAAAGATCCGTAATCATTTATTCGTATTGTAGATAAAAAAATCATCGACAATCAATCTTTGGAGAAGATGATTCACAAGGAAAAGAACCTTGAAAAGAAATGTCTTAAATTAGACCACATCACAAACTTTATAGACTTTTTTATTGCTGCTAAAATTATGGTTTCACGCACTGGTGTCTACAGTTGAAAAAAATGGACATCAAAATTCCGATTATGCTCCTACCCAGGGTACATGGGAATTTGAAGCTACCATTACACTGAAAAGGCAAGCTGAAGTTAATGGACTTCAAGATATAAAAGATGGAAGCTTAATTGATAAGCTTATAGCTTTAAAATTTGGCTGGATTTATAAGTTCTTAAATAATTTATAAGATGTTTTGAAGAGTTTTTAAACTTTTAAAAAGTATTTGATAATTTTTTCTAAAAGAATTTATAAGATTAAAAAAAATACTGTTTAAAAGCTTATAAACTCTTAAAAAAAAAAAAAGTACATCCCCTCAATTTATTTTCAAATTAAGATTTTATTTTAATATTTTTTTAATTTTAATAATTTTAATTATAGAATTGTCATTACTAACATTTTAAAAGATTTATAATCTTATTTTATCCAAACATTTTAACAACTTATTTTTAAAATAAAATATAACATTTTATAAATTTCAAAAACATCTTATAAAATATAGGAGTTTATAAGATATTTTAAATAAGTTTAGCCAATAAACCCATAGTGTTTTTTAACATTGTTCATTTAATGCCATTGCCAAATTATCTACGTGTTAGGGAAATAGCATATGTGTGCCAACTATACTTCTTTTATGAAGTTAGATGTAATCTTCTCTTCAGAATTCTTCACTGATCATAAAAAACAAAATCAAATCACTTTTAAAAAAAAAATCAATACTAAAAACTAAATTAAGTATTTTTACATGATTTTTCAGTTTGATTTATAAAGAAATCTTTATTTCTGTATTTAGTTAGGTTAGTTAACTAAAATAGTGAACACCCCGATAACTTTTGCGCCAAATAGGATCTAAATACGTAGAAATTAGCCATGAAAAAGGTAGGATAGCAACATGACAACATATTGTGGAACTTTGAATTATACTTCGATTGTTAGGATATTATTAAATAGAAAAACGATAGAGGGAATAGAACGAGACCTATGCAATTTTGGAGAATAAAGTATAACTTTATAAAAATGCCAACATTATGTTCAATATAGCAAAAAATATATCACCTATATATAAAAACAATACCCTTTTAATGATAAATTTGTCATTTTGTCAATTACTCAACAAAGCGAAATTTCAAAGGTGCAGATGTATCTTTCAAATAGTAGGTTGTTATGTATAATTAATCCAAACTTTAGTGGTGTATCTATAATTTACTGTAGAATTGTGAAATGGCTTTTTTTAAATTTATAATTTTTTTTAAGATTAATTTCACTTTACAATATTTTACTTTATTGAATATTATTTTTTGTACTCTCCATTATATTACTTTACCCTTTTATATTTTCAATTGTATCACTTTATATCTTATACTTTCAATTATATCATTTTTATTCCTTATATTTTCAATTGTATCAATTTACCACTTATACTTTCAATTGGTATCATTTTATCCCTTTGTACTATTATATCACTTTTACCTTTATACTCTTTAAAAATCACCTAATTATTTTTACCTATTGTTTTTAGTAAAATTACTTTAAATATTTAAAATTACTAGACTTTTATTTATATTGAAATAAATTTTTTAACTTAATTAATTAACACCTAACATTAAATTCATTTGAAATTTTATTGTACTTCAAATTTAATGACTATTTTTTTAATTTAAGATAATTTTTATAAACTAATATACAATAGGATATTTTGTTAGCTAATATATTTTACTTTTAAGTTTTTTATTCGTCAAATCTAAAAAATGAGTAATATATTTTGAATAACATTATATTAAACACGTTAAATATTAGTAATAAATTTCTCATTATTAATGATATTACCATAATTTGATAGAAACTATGTTAAAATTTTAAAAAAATAGTGAATTTAATGTTTAATTTATTATTATTAAATAAATTATAAATGATCTTATTGTCATAATTTAATAAAAATAATGTTAAATTTAAAAAAAAAATCATATTGGTGTTTAACAAAAATTAATCACAAAAATGACTATTTTTTATCTTAATATTATTTTTCTTAAATTATGATTATTCAATTAATAATTGAAAAATTACTACTATTTCACATATTTAATAAAATTATTTAAAAATATATTACATATTTTTGAGATTTATAATGAATAAGAAATTTATAATTATAAATGTATTAGTTAATAAAAAATATCTTACTATATAGTAATTTAATAAAAACTTTAATTTATGTGTAATTAAATTCAAAAAATTATTAAAACATAAATACATATCTATTAATTCTTAAAAATAAAGTGATTTTATTAAAATAATAATAGATACAATTAAATTATATTTTAAAAATACATGGGATAAATATACAACACTTGGGGATCATTTACTTTTTTGGTTGGGATAAAAAATAATTGATAAAAAATATATTAAATTAATAGATATTAATTTATTTATTAATAAATTTTTTGTGTATTTTATTTGATTGTAAAAATGATATAATAATATAAAATGTTGTCAAATGTGTACTTTGTATGATAAATTGGTAAGATACCTTTAATACATTTTTATTTTTCTTTTTTAACTGTTCATGCTTCTTTTTGATATATCTTCTCCACCCAACAGAGATATGGTCATTTTCTTCTTCCTTTTTTTTGTATAACTTTCCCAATTTTTCTTTCAATCCTCATTTCTTTCTCCATTCTTCTCTTATTCTTTCTCCTTTCTTCTTCATGATTCTTATTTCTTCTTCTTTTCAATTTTCTCATCCTTTTTATTTTCATCTCTCCTTCTCGAGCCCAACATCTTTGCCACTGCCAGTGCCGTCGCCGCAGATGATAAATGGAATGAATTTCCTCTCTGCATTCTTTCTCTTATTTTTTTTCTCTTTTCTTCTTCAAATCTCTTATTCCATTTTTTATTTATCTCTCCTCCCTCCTTGACCTAACATTCAGAAGTTTAGATTTGGATTTATAGAAGGTTTCCAAAATGAAAGGTATCACCTGTAATTCAGTATCTACTTTTAAAGGAAAAATGGATATTTTTTATTATAATTTATATTTTGGACTAAAAATAATATTTAAATTCAACTCTTGAACTGTAATCCAATTTATTTTTTAAATTATTTATAGGCCGGATGATATCCAATGACCTCGTTAAACAAAATACTCGTAAGTTTGATCATGATAAAATAGCTAATCTAGTATGGACAAAATAAACACGGCCTTGGAGTCGTAAGAGTAAAATGATATTCAATAATTTCCACGACTTCCACTCTGCAAATTGACCTTTCTCCACACTGAAAGCTCTCCATCTCCAAACTACTGATCACTGTGTGAGTACATGTATATATAGTACTTTTTTGATGGTATAAAGACAGGAAATTCTTAAGAGAAAATGGCGATTCGGGAGAACAAAAAAGTGCAAGTATACTGCATTGGAACTGCTGATACAAAGCTTGAAGAGCTTCGATTCCTCGCCCAGTCCATTCGATCCAATCTCCAACTTTTTTCCGCTAACTCTTCCTCGAAGGTGGTAAATTGTGTACTTTTTGGTCGGTTTTTTTTTTTCCAGCCTTTTGTTTCTGTTAATTTGGACAATGTTTTCTTGTTCTGCATAAGATGAATTATATTACTGTTGTTTGTATATTTACGCTTGTCAGTTGTTGTCTATCTTAGTTAATTTTAAGAATTATCTTGGAATTTTTTTGTTTAATTTGATTGTTTTGTATTGCGCATTGAGAAGATGGAGTTTTGGAGTGGACATTTTTTTCTACTATTGTTTTTCTTTTCTTTTTTCGGTTTAAAATATCAATCAAGCTTGTAATATTTTGACCTTGAACTTGTTAATAAAAAATATTGCAGTGTGCCAAAAACTGTGAGATTTCTAGTACTATTTGGATAGAAGGGTAATATAATTTTTAGGTTGAGATCATTGTCTGGTTATTGTGTTCACTTTCTTCATGATGGATGGTGATTTATGTGTGGATTTTATCCTATGATTGTGTATGTGTGCAGTTGCTGGTGACAGTCGTGGATGTGTCCGTTGGTCAGAAAGATGTCGAGAAGTGTGAGGATTTCAAGTTTGTGTCGAGGAAAGATGTCCTCTCTTGCTGTTTTGGAGCAGGGGAACAACGTGGTACCCTGCTTCCAGATGATAGAGGCAAAGCTATTGCAGCCATGAACAAAGCGCTTCAGGTTTTCCTCAATAAAGCTCATGGTGATGGAGTCGTTGATGGAGTTATAGGGCTTGGGGGTAGTGGAGGGACATCTTTAATGTCATCTGCCTTTAGGTCCCTTCCTGTTGGAATTCCAAAGGTGATTGTGTCAACTGTGGCTAGCGGTCAGACTGAACCTTATGTTGGAACATCTGATTTGGTGTTATTTCCATCAGTGGTGGATATTTGTGGCATTAATAAAGTGAGTAGAGTGGTCTTGTCTAACGCTGCTGCTGCTTTTGCTGGAATGGTGATTGGACATCTAGAAGTTTCACAAACGTCTGCTGCTGCTGCTAGTGAGAAGGGTACAGTTGGTATAACTATGTTTGGTGTCACTACTACATGTGTTAATGCTGTCAAAGATAGACTGGCTCGAGAAGGGTATGAGACCTTGGTTTTCCATGCTACTGGGGTTGGAGGGAGGGCTATGGAGGATCTTGTTAGAGGAGGCTTTATACAGGTATTTTGGCCACATGTCATGTTTTCATTTTTGCCATCAAAAAGTCTCAGCTTGATTAACTTGCATCCAATCGTGATGCAAGCTCTGGACTTTGTAGCTACCATTTGACAGAAAATATCAAACTGGAGAGGGTATGCCTATATTATTTGAATACATTTTTCTAAAAGTATAAAAAAAAACTTGTTTTTCATTTTATAATAGTTAGACTAAAAAAATATGTTATATGAACTCAGAGATGAATACAAATAGGAATAGATATGTTAAACTGTTGTTTTGATGTGCGGATGGAGATACTTGTTTAGTTTATCAATTTAAACAAGTTCAAGGGAATTTGATGGCACTTGAACTTTCATGCCCAAATGAATTATAATCCACTTCCTGTTGATTGGTTATCACTTATTCTTATTCTCTGATATTCACATCTCTTTGTCCTATAGGGTGTTTTGGATATTACAACTACGGAGGTGGCTGATTACATAGTTGGAGGAGTCATGGCATGCGACAGTTCCCGCTTTGATGCCATATTAGAGAAGAAGATACCTTTAGTTCTCAGTATCGGAGCATTGGATATGGTGAACTTTGGACCCAAAGACACCATACCGTCTAACTTTCGGCGAAGAAAGATTTATGAACACAATGAACAGGTGATAGTTCTCTCACGCCCTGTTGGTGCTGTTCTCTCTGTAGCCTTGACATGTCATAAACTTATTTAAGAGTAATCTGTCTAAACTTGGCTGCTCAAGCCTTGTAGATAATTTCTTTGGACCATGGATATGGTGAAATGAGAGATTATTGTTCCTAGTCATTTTGATAACCAGAGTGCTTTATCAGTTTTGTTTCACTTTTGTATTACAAAAGAAGAGCTATTTATTCAAAGAAGTTGTACAAGAATATATATCTTGTTGAGTCACATTGGCTGTTACTTCTATTGGGATGTTTAGGCTCTAGTTTCTTTAAATATCTATTCTACATGGATTAATCTGTGGCTGTCCTTTTCTCAGGTTACACTAATGCGAACTACGGTGGATGAGAGTATGAAATTTGCTGCATTTATTGCGGACAAGTTGAACAAGTCATCATCTAAGTTTTGCGTTTGCCTGCCAAAGATGGGTGTCTCTGCGTTGGATGCACCAGGAAAGGCCTTCTATGATCCTGATGCTACTGGTGCTCTAATAGAGGAAATACAGAGGCTAATTGAAACTGATGAATATCGTCAGGTTCCATCACTGTTCATCATATAAAGTGTTGATGGTTCCCAGCATTCTTTATTTGCTTGGATCTAATGTCAGTTATGTGCTCATTGAAGGGTAATTTCTGTTTATTATTAGGTTAAAGTTTTCCCACATCATATTAATGACCTGGAGTTTGCAAATGCACTAGTGGACTCATTCTTGGAGATCTGTACGGACCTTAAGGGTGTTAGAAGTGAAGCTATTTATGAATCTACCCAAGGCTCTCAAGACAAAGCTTCTGCTCCTGAGATAAGTTTCCAGAGCATCATACCCATTTCAAATAGCTTGAGCAACTTCCCCGATGCAAAACCAGGTTGTTTCCTCCCTCCCTTCTCCCGCTTGAATTTATTATTCTTTTTCTTCTCTTACTATATTGTCACATTGAGAAGTATTGATGCATTGTTTATTAGATTTTAGATGCACAGTGCACCTAACTTAGCCTTAATAGATGGCACTATCATTTATCCATGGAAATTCCATTGTTAGAACTTAAGAAATAAATCAATGAATCTCTGTTATCTTGTTACTAAGGCCACATGCCAAGTTATTTATGTGGGCTCAGTTACATGGACTCTTCAATGTATGTTATATTGCCAGTGATGACCACTGGGTACCCCAACATGCCTGATATACCTTTATAGTCTTCCCAGATAGATCTTGTATTGCTTTTCTGTAATTGCGCAGAAATTCATTCTGTTTTTGAATGCTTTAATGATCAGTTCACATACCATTGTTAACATAAGCATTGCCCATGTGTCCCTGCATCTGGTGATTCAGTAGATTCAATATCTAGAGACATACTCTCAAATTGATCTTCGCTAGTCCATGTGATGATATTTTTGGAATATTTATTAAGAAATTCAATTGCCTTCTCTGGCTCCTTGCCTGTTTAAACTTCAGATGATAGTGGATAGATTTCTTCAGGGTAACCAGACCACACATAATAAGGAAAATGGTTAGTTAAACAAAATGTTTCTTGAACAAATATTTTTGGCTTTGACTTTGGGACAAATTGAGTAGTAATGAATTATGTGGGACAGATTGAGTAGGTTCTTCCACCAATTTGGTAGTAAATACCTTTGTATTTCACTCTTCTACTTTTAGATTGATGTAAGAATTCTTGGTTTATTGGAGCAGAAACACTGCAAAGAACACGGCAAATACTGCAGCAATTGAAATACCAAATACATGATGGCAAACCCATTATTGGTGCTGGCGCGGGGACAGGCATATCAGCCAAGTTTGAGGAAGTTGGTGGAGTGGATCTGATTGTCTTGTACAACTCAGGGCGTTTTAGGATGGCAGGAAGGGGGTCCTTGGCAGGTCTATTGCCATTTGCTGATGCAAATGCAGTTGTACTTGACATGGCCAACGAGGTGTTGCCTGTAAGTGTTTCATTTGCCTATTTAGAGTTCTTCCAGACATGACTGGATTTTAATATAAGTTCATGATGAATTGTAGGACCCTGGGCTTTCCTAAAATTTTATGAACTAAACTTGCTTCTTTGAATTGTATCAGTTGAAGTTATCTTTGACAGGTCATCACTACTCGAAGTCTTACCCTGTATTTTATTGATGGGGATGAGGAATCACTTACCTTGACTTATGCTGCAAATATAGCAATGTAAAAGTTGATATAAGAATTCTCTCTAATTTTTGTCAAGATTGTTGATATTCTGAGTATATACTATATAATTGCCCAACCTAAATTACATCATAACTGTGTGCAAATTTCTGGTGGAGTTTATATATATGACCTCGAAATTTTGTTCAATTATGTGGAATATTGTGTAGATGAATAGGGAACTAATAAAATGTAAAAGATGAGGGTCATAAGTTCTCATTCCGATTTTTTAAATTGACAAGGATAAAAGATAAAGCAGTATTCCATTTGTCTTAGGAATCTTTTATCCATGTAGTTTAATTATGTTTAATTCTGTATGAATTTTGAAAATGCTCCTTTTATTACCCTTGCATATGATTATGGAGAGTTCTCTGTGAGCTTGGATGAAGTGAAAAGCCACCTGATTTTGTTACTAATTCATATTTTCTTGTGTTAACAAGTTTAGGTAGTGAAAGAAGTTCCAGTTCTTGCTGGAGTCTGTGCAACTGACCCATTTCGGAGGATGGATTTCTTCCTGAAGCAATTGGAGTCTATTGGATTCTCAGGGGTGCAGAATTTTCCAACTGTTGGGCTATTTGATGGTAATTTTAGACAAAATCTAGAAGAGACCGGAATGGGATATAGGTAATTTATATAAGTTGGTGACTTCTTTTCTTTTTATTCATAATTCCCACACATCATCATCTAAATAAAAAGTAAGTAATGATCTCCTTTGTTTCCCTTCTTCAGTCTGGAGGTTGAGATGATTGCAAAAGCTCATAAAATGGGCTTCTTAACAACCCCATATGCTTTTAACGAAGAAGAAGCAATAGCAATGGCAAAAGCTGGTGCGGACATCATTGTGGCGCATATGGGGCTTACGACATCTGGTTCAATTGGTGCAAAAACAGCTGTCTCAATTGAGGAAAGTGTAATTCTTGTACAAGCTATTGCAGATGCTGCTCATGGGATCAATCCTGACGCTATTGTTCTATGCCATGGAGGTAAAAGAAATTTTCACAGCTAAATGGCATTCCAGTGTAAGAAGTATTGGAACTAATTTGCATCATTGAATGGAGATTTTGTGTACAGAAACATTTTTTTTATATGTTACGTACCTAAATCTAGCTTAGCCTAATTGTTTGCCATCTAAATGGAAATTGAGCGTTTGGTCAGTCTCTGATTGGATAATAGCTGAAGCTATGTTCTGTATGGTAAGGGGGTCATCTCCTTGGCTTTATTTTGATATAGCCTTAATAAGGAACAATCAGTCAAGGGATATCTCTCGAGTAACAGATCGCCAAATGGCAATTTAGTATAACATATCTTCTTGAAATGTTGCATGACACTGAGTGGCTATTTTGCGCCATTCAAGCTGAAGCTATATGTGGATACTAGTTCAACTAAAAGATTCGCCTAATGGCTGTAGCTACTGGTGTTGCAGCATACACCTTTCTTGGGTATGTCATCATGTTAGGCCTTGGGTATTTCATAGAGCACTTTTTAAAGTAAATTCCACACATACGGGACATTGACATCTTTTGCTTTGTTAACTGTATATAGAAAGCAATTGCAACAGCATTAAGTACTTAAAGTTCTGTAACATTGTGAACTAACATGGGATTGAGTAAAGTAAGTTCTTTGTAATTCCTCTGAGGTCACACAAGATTTAGTCTCTCGAAAAGTTCTAATTTCAGGAAAAAGATAGATTAGATGTTCCTAGTGTGGGCAGATCTCTGTTAAAAAATGCTTCTGTTAGCATCTGGATTTCTTCACTATGGTTGTTTTATGAATATGTTTGAGGAATAGGTTCTGGAGAAAACTATTTGCAATCTTTCGGGTCCATGTTAAAGAAAAAATCATCTTTTGAGTTTTTTTATGCTCTGTTGCAAATGCTCACTAGAATGATTCTGCTATCCAATTCCAGGCCCTATATCTGACCCAAATGAAGCAGAATATGTATTGAAGAGAACTAAAGGAGTTCATGGATTTTATGGTGCATCCAGTTTGGAGAGGCTGCCAGTTGAACAAGCAATAACAGCTACAGTAAAGCAGTACAAATCTATATCTATGACTTAACTTATTATCTGTAGTTTCATTTGTTTTTTCATGAGCTAGATGCTCAATGTATTTTCTTTTCAGTTTATTTATATCAGGTTTTCCGTCCTTCCAATCCTTGCCATCCATAATACTGGAATTCAAATGAGATTGTAAATTTATGCCTTGTACAATATGAGAACTAATTTTTGGTACTCATCAATAATTTTTCAATAAAATCCCTCTTGTAATATCTTGACATGCGCTTGAATTAATTATTCATACCTGTCTTGGATTGTGTTCCAAAAAAATGAAAAATGTTACTCTTCCCTTCATGTTACAAGTCTCATTCTTTTTCTTTGTGATATGGCTTCTCTTATATGTAAGAAGTATCCGCTGGCACTAATACTGAAATGTCATATTTCTGGGAAATTCTGAATTAACTAGGTCTAGGTTCCAGGTTTCTGCAGCAGCAAACACAGGATTTAGTTTTTTTTTTTGTTTCATATTACCAGTGAAGAAATTCAAAGGATTACCTATTAATACTCTATACACTAGTGTTACACATGATAATGTACGAGATGTATTTAAACGCAATATGTTGAAAATTTGAATATTCAGAACTGTTCATCTTGAGATAATATCATTTTGCATTAAAATGAAAACCATAAATTAAAATTTTTGGCTTCTGATAATTAATTTTAAGTGGCCACATATAGAGCGAGGAAGCATTAAAGAAGAAGGGTGCCTACTGACTGTTTCTAGAAAATAGAAAATTCAGGAAAAATAAAAACATAGAAATGTTATTTTATTTAATTACTTGTATCAAAACACTGTAAATTTGATAAATGTCCATAACAACATAATGAAGCAAACAGAGAGCACAAAGTTAAATAAACATATAAGCAGGTGACATCACTTGGTTGCATATAGGTAGGACTTCTATGTTGGTTCATATTTTTTAGATTTGTTCCTTGAGATGTTTGACATTGCTGCTCCTTAGTTATTGATTTGAGCTTCCCACTGTAGGCTGAAAGCCAACATGTTTCTGCCACATATCTTCTTTACGTTTTAAAGAATTGTGTGTTACTTATAAGGAGAGAAGATGGTATCCCCCAGTAAGCTAAGCTACATAAGATATGATCATTTCTGAAGATTTCATGAGTTATATAAACTTGGCTTCTTATCAGAACAAAATAACATTGAAGACTTGAAACTAGCAGAAATTAATTACGTAGCTTATGTAGCAGAAGAAAGATATTTAACCTGTTAAATTCGCCAAATAGGTCAACATCTAGAATCATTGCTCCAGTAACTCATTGAAAACCTGTGTATTAATCATATATTACTATTTCTCTTGTCCAAGCGCTTTAATGTTATTGGGCATCCACTTTGTAATCTAGGAATGTGTGCTTTCCTTTCTAAGCTAAGATCCTGATCATCAACCGTCCACCTACATGAGAATAATTAAGGCAAACTTAGTCAAAGTAAGAACTTTCACCAAGAGAAAGCTGTTCCATTAACAAGGTCTTTTTAGTCTTAAGTAAATGCTGATCTCACCTCTTTTGAAAGGGTCCAATTAGAAAAATGAAGAGAGTGGATGAAGGGGGATTGAAGAGAGCTGACTTACGTGTATTCACTAGTTAGTCGGTGTAAAAACACCAACATTGTAACTTTTGCCATATTGATACCCAAGCATGTCCTAGGTCCTGAGCCAAAAGGTATGTAACTATATGGCTTTTGCATTTCCTGAAATTATGCAACAACATTATCACTTTTATATGTGAGAAGTGTTCATATGGTGCCAGTCTTTAAAACAGAAAGGGATTTGATTACATCGAATCTGGAAGGGTTGAAGCGCATGGGGTCCTTGTATGTTGCTGGGTCATAATGTATCTGAGTTGCGTCAATGTTGACCTTCCACCCTTTCTTTATCTCATAACCTGCCAAAACATTTGGAGAGTTCAACATGCTCATTATTTCAGAGAACAAACAGGAAAATGTCGTTGCTGTCATTCGCCGATATATTCAGTGTACGCACAGATAGCCATATTTCAAGAGAAGTTTTCCCTTGAATGATTCAGGGTTTTAAGTGTTCCACTGAGATAGAAGCTAGTATCTGTATTTCAAAAAAGTAGTTTTTTGTCCTGAATTCTCAAATCAGAACTTGCCTTCAATAGTGCAATCATCTAGAGCAACTCGAGGATACCATAACAAGACATTTGACATCCTCAACGTCTCTTTGACAACCTAAAAAATGTCATATATAAATATTAATGATGTTTCGTGTGGAGCCAAAGGAGAGAGAGAGAGAGAGAGAGAGTTATGATTTAGTTTCTCTAACCTTTGAACCGTAAGACATGCTCATCAGATCCTCATATTTAAGTAGGGCTCCAGCAGGTTTCTTTCTAAGTATTGATAATTGTTCCTCCTGCGAGATAATTCGAATGCAAATCATCATGATAATTGACATTGCCATTTAAACTGGAGGTGACTGATTCAGCTGAGCCAACTTTGTAATCCTTACTTTCAGGGAAGGGTCTCTTGATTTCAAAAGTTATTCCTATGTTCTCATATGAATTCATGATCGTCAAAATTGAAGATTTATTTTTTCATCTTGTGTGCTTGAATGTGTGATGGGGATGTGGTGGGATGGTTCTTTAATTATTTTTTTCTTCTATGAGTGGGGATATTCTGTATTATCCCCTATCTATCGTCGTAGAAGCTGTTCCTAGGAAAGGTTATGGTTCTCGGGAATCCATACAATTAATCCCCCAAATTGAGGGAGCTTAATTGAAAAGAAAAGAGTAGGGTGAGGGGGAAGCCACTAAATTGAAGGTGTTGCTTGCTCGCCCCAATGCTCATTTAGTAGACAGCGATTAAATATCCTCAAGATCATGTGCTAGCATGACTCCTGATCTAGTTGCTACCCAGTTCTAAATAAATTTAGTCCTATAACAGATGTTTGAAATAATAGATCCAGTCTGATCTTTGAGAAGGATGAACCATGGGCTAATTTGTATAAGACAATTAGGATTGAATTCTTACCCGAAGCGTATCTTGAACTTCTCTATTGTCATCCAAGAATTTGATAGACCACATTATGGCAGCTGCAGTGGTGCTTTGCCCGGCAATTAGTAGCGTCAATAGATTATCCAGAATCTCTTCATCACTGAGCTTTTCATTGGGTGGATATGAATCTCTTTGCAACATGGATTGCAGGAAGTCATCTGGAGCTTCCTCTCCATTCCGTCGCTTGGTAATCATTGCCTTGAAGGTTTCCATTACCCTTTTGCGTGCCTGCAGGAATTGTCGTACTTAGTAATTACTAATGAATTTGAGCACCACGAGTGTCATACTCTATCTGGTTGTTGATTCATTTTCTGCTGTACACTGTGTTGCTTATTGCTACAATTGTTTTATGTCTGCACTAGTTTTTGAAAGGAGCACCATCTTTCGTCCTTTGAGTTGGTTTTCTGTGGCCTTTGGCCAATGCAATAAAAAATTAAGGTGCAACAGCCAGTCCTACCTTCATTCCTCTGTAGTATCTGGTGCCAGGAATCATTATAGGAAATGATAGCATCGCTTCAGCAACAGCTGTAATATCACTCTCGAGTTGTTCAAGCATGGAAGCATCTGTAACACTTACCAACATATCACAAATTCCATCAAATGCAACCTGCATCAGACATTCCTTTAAGGTTAGAGCCCTGATTGCAAAAGGTAAATCTTCAATTTAATCTCTTTAAACTTTTGAACTGTTCTTGAGTTAACTTGCAACTTGTCGATATTGGTGTCCGTTTTTATTTATATATTTATTTATGACATGTAATTATTGCTTTCTTTTTTTATTTAGGTAGTTAGATTGGCAAACTTGCACAAGAAATGCAGATGAACACAAGATGTGTGCACGTGCGGTTTTGTATATGTGTGCATTTGTATGCATTGCCTTTCTTTTTTTTCTGCAGTGTCGGTTGGAATGGGGTGAGTTGTGTAGTTACTGCAATAACATGATTTTGAATTGGTCCAACAAAGCATTACATTTCCATGTAAGATTCTCTAATCTTCTTCTAAAATACGGTGCAGGTCATTTTCAGTGCATTGTCAGAAATTACCTATTGTTGTCAATTATATGACCCTATGACATCATGCGCCAGGGTCTCTACCTTTTTTTTCCTTTGTTTCTGCTGTTAAGGTTATCAATTGTTCTACGGATATATGCTAATTTCTTGCTCTGATCAAATGACTGCTACTCCTAGTTCTCTTTCCACTGTTTTCCATCCACAAATTCTTTTTTTTTCATTATTTTGTCCTCTTGAAATACTTTCTTCATTAGGAAAAACCATCACATGAATCCAGGCCACTAGATCATGGGATGGTCCAGACCACTAGATCAAGTTTGTGAAGGTGTTAATTTTGTAGACTTGGTTCTTCAAAAGATGACTATGAGTGTGGTGGTTATTACTGCTGGAATAATGTGTTGAAATTTCAAACACGTGTATATTTTTGACACCTACCAAATTAATTTATTCCTAGGTATCTTCACATGACTGTGATGTCATCAATATATACATTGCCTATCTGAATGATATGGTAGACTGCTCCACCAGCACAGACTGAACCATTGAAGGCCTTTTTCAATCTTATGTAGCCTGTTAAGGCAATATATTTGGCTTGTCAACTGAAACTTTTATCTCCAGTAATTTAACGTTAATTCAATGATTAGCATGAAACATGACAAGTAGGAAATATTTGGGTTGGACAGATGCATTCTATAGAATTCATGGTTGTTACCTACTTACTAGTCTATCACTGATGCATGCAATTGAATGGAATTCTCAAACTAGATATGATCAGCAAGGCTCACACTGTATTTGAACTGTTACCTTCATAGTGAACTCCAGCACTCTGAAACTTTTTCCCTCGTTCTCTAATCTCTTCAGTCTTTCACATAACTCATGGTCAAATTTCGGAACAAATTTTGACATGGAATTCATTGAGAAGGGATCTGAAAGCAGACGCCTGATCCTTCTGTGGATCTCTTGTGGAACAGTTAGTAAGCTTTTCTTTCCTACTGCTTCTGCCATTGGTTTCAAGTACCCTTTGTTGAACAGCACAAAATCATTTGCAAAGATCGTTTTTGCTCCCTCAACACTTGGAACAAACACGTGAGTATGACCCAAAATTCTCGTTTTGAACCAATTCCCATGCCTAGTTTTATAATATACATCAGAGCATCTCAATCAGTGTCTTAATCACCTATTGATTTGTGGTAGCAATGAAATGTGTGTTCCCTAGTCCTTCAATCTTGTAAAATAAAATTTTGTCTTAATTTTGCCTGTAACTTTCATGTAAAGCTTTGGCTCAAATCTAAATAAAAAAACATTAGTCTTAATTTTGCTTGTAACTTTCTTGTAAAGCTTTGTGCTCAAATCTTTATTGGATTTGTACTTTTTTAACAAATATATCACATGCTTCTGTATTCAAGACAATGAATTAAACTAGAAAATCTGAAGTTATAGTGAAAACTGCTGGTCTTTTGCTTTATGTAAGCCTATATTTTCCCTGCATCTTTACTGAGTCTTCATAGGCCTTTGAACTTTTGGTAAAATAACAGCATATTGCAAAATCCCAAAGCAGAGGATATAATACCCTTTTGTACTTCAATCTTGTTCATGATTAAGTATGCTTACCTTATCCTTCGGAGTCTCACAAAATCATAGCAACCTTTGCTGCTGTTTGTTGCTACGAGGAAAGAAAGGGTCTCTCCCAGGAAAGGAATCCCCAGTTTGCCAGGAATGTCACCTTTTCTTCTCTCAGCTCTTTTCAGAAACCATTTGAGTAATACTGCCACACCTATGGCAATCACTGAAGATAAGATAACAGCAGAGTAGTTGTTTATGAGAATTCGAAGATCTTCCTTAAATGAAATATACATCATTAGTACAGAAAAAGTTGTACTAATTCTCAGAGATCTACAGAATGAAATTTTTGGAGTACATTGACCATCATTGAGCTTCCATGTCTTATATGAGGATAAACAGAAAGGCTCAGCTCAACAATCAGTATTAAATTTATCGAAAGCATCTTAATATTTAATCCTACTATGGCAATATGAGATCCATTTTGGTAAATGACAAAGTGCTTCTAGTCCAGGTCTTTATCTGACTTGATCTGCTCTCTTCTTTGGTTCATTGGTTTCTTTTTTAATACTCTTATTTTATTTTATTTTTTTTAACTATGTTTTCTTTGAGCCATAAAATGTTGGATAATGGGACTGATCTTCAATAAATGATTTATGCAGATGAGGACTTGAAAAATCAGGGTCTGGCATGTCGCTGCCCAACTGAGATGCCAAGCACTCTAGGTTTGAGATGCCAAGCACTCTAGGTTTGAGATGCCCTTACCTAAATGACATTCTACCTGTTCCATTACATTTCATCTGGTTTTTCTTGTCCATGGATTTGTCTTAGGATTAGTCCCTTCATGGATTCCATTCAATATGATGTGATGTGAAAGGTCCCTTAATCATTGCTATATAAATGAAGAATACTCCCTGCATTTTTTGGTGACATTGTTTAGTTGAAGATGTGAATTAGATGACACTGACAGGTAGTCCAATAATATACAAGAAATTGGATTTTTTGTGGCCTTTCATTAGGCAAAGATGATGCTTGTTACAGCAACAAGTCAACCTATAAAAGCAGCCTTGTGCCTAAAATTGTCCTTCTAATTATTAAATCTTGCATGCTCGCAAATGGGGAATCTAAGTACAGTGATTGATCTTTCCAAGAAAGGTTGGTTCAAATAAAATGGGATTTCACCTTGGTGGGACTTAAATAATATCTTTGTTGTTATGACTGTTGCACCTTTATTTGTACTAACAAATATAATACATTTAAGTATTTCTTATCATAAAAATTTATATATAATAGCCAGTATCATGATTATTATATATTAAGTATAATACAAATACACACGACACAACTATGTATTACACAAAAATTATATATTTATAATATATATTAATAAAAAATAAAAAAATTATACTAGAAAACAGTATATATGTGTACATATGACTGTTTCATACGTAATACATGTTTGAAATTACATATTTTTCGACTGAGATCTGCTAATTCATTATTACCCATGTATTTAAAGTTATACTACTCCCATTCACATATGTGTGGATAATGTCTATAAATATAATTATATACATAATTTTTATATAAATCATTACATTGTAATACATGAGTATATTGACATATTTATTTAATGTATGCATAAGTATATACATATGCGTTGAATGAGGACTGATTTTTTTTTTTTTTTTTCATTTTTGAGTGGGGATAAGTTATTTTTGGACTTGTCTGAGTCTTAAATTAAAAGTACTAAAAAAGCGGGATAAACATTTCTTGAAATCCCTATTCCCTCTTACCAAACATGTTGTAAGGGTATGTCTCTAATCAATTTTATGTTTCCATCCGAAAGCGTTTTTATTCTTTTCATTTGTGAGATTATTTTGTAATATTTTCAAAAACAACACTGATTTCCAATTATATTTCAAAAGCATACACATCAGTTTCAAAAAATACAAACTATACATACTTTTTAAAACGAAATGTCATCGATTTATAATTTCTTAATTTACTAATTAATTTACAAATCTTATATAAATAGTTACAAATTAATTTTCGGATAATATACTTGAAAATGAATGCAAACAATACTTAAACGTTTGATTTAGGGTTTGGATGTAAGAACCACGGCCAAATTAAATTTTGTAGAAAAACTACCAAATTAAATTTTTGTGACAATCACATTAGAGGTTTAGTGCATACTTTAAATTTTAGTTCATCATTACTGAAAAATTTAGAAATTAATTATTGTGTGCCTTTTATCATAAGGGGTTATCAGCCGTTCAATATTAATCAGTCAATCCAAACCATTGATAAACTTTTACCTATTGTTTTCACATGGACTCTAGTTTTTTTTATACAAATACAATTATAATAAAAATTATCATATGATCATATTATTGGAGCTAGATTTGATGACTCAATTGTTTAATTGAGACCCCTTAACTCTATCGATTTGCTATTTGATCTTCATCTAATATACGAGCTCTACGGTGATTGTAAATTTTTAAAATTCATGTTTTTGTTTAAAAAAAAGGTCTTGATCAAATTTTGTCATACTAATTTCGTAGTTTATTTAGTCTTTTTAACTAAAGAAATTTCGTTATACGAGCTAGTCCAAAATTCACTCAAAACCAATGTTTTGAAAATTAAACGGTTCAACAAGAAATTGGAGGTTGGTCCGATCCGATTAGGCATATAAAATTGAATTTTTAATTTGATCGGTCAAAATCAATTAAATCGGCCAAAATCGGTTACATCGATTTGATCAATTTTTATTTTTTTATTTTTAAAAAGTTTCAATTTGATATTTTGTTATATTTATATGATTATTTGGATTTTATATTTTTTAAAATATTTTTTTAGATAGTTATTTATTATTTTTTATATTTAAAATATATTACATAAATTAACTTATTATATTATTATTTTATATAATATAATAAGAAAATATAATCAATTTTCACTAAATCAGTCTAATCGATTGAACCGCTAATCAATAATAAAATTAATTTGATCACCAATTCGATTATAAAAATACTGTTCAAAACTCCCAAAAAAGTATGAGTTGAGTTTTAAATAAACAAAATTTAAATTGGACTTATAAAGTTCGATTGACAGTCTATTATTAGATTAAAAGAAGTGATATACGGATATGTAGCCCATATACTAAAAATACAAGAAAAGTGGATAAAATTGGGGCCTCATTATAAGCTACTAATCAAAAAGAAAAAAAACTTTCATATGGGGATATGTAGGCCCAATGTCATAACCATATGAATGGGCCCAATTCAGCCCACTTGAATTTGATATGGTTCTAAAAACAATATATAAGAGTAAATGCACTTATTATTATTATTATTATTATTATTATTATTTTATGTCGCAAAAAAATGAAAATTGTAATTTCTTCTTTATAGTACTATTCCATCACTTAAATTAATGATTTGATAGCGTAACTTTCAATCGTTACTTTTTAGACTCAAAGGGTAAATAAGCTCGAAATTTTTACATTTTTAATTTTTATTTAAATTTCACAAATCAAATGTGATGGTTGTGACTCAAAAGTCAAAGAAAAATCAATTAAAATTCTAACCACCCACAAATCTTGTTTCTTCTACAGTTTTTCTCAATTATAATCTAAAACCTAACATGGTAAAGAAAATGACTTTGTGATCTTAACATTTTTTTTTTAGTTATATAGTTACATATATATTATTATACCAGAAGTATCATTTTTAACCATTTTTAACAATCAATTAATTAATTATTACAAAAATAAAAAATAATTTCTCCTACTTTGAGATTTGAACTTAAAAATTTATAATTTTAAACAAAATTTAGTGGCCCAAACAAAATTTCTAGGAAACTTCCAAGAAATTCATTTACACATGTGAAGTTAAGTTCAATTTCCAAGTCCACGTAGTCAATTCCAACATAGACTTATTACCCTCTTCCTTGAAAATGTATGCTTCCGACCAATTCCACCACCCTAACGAAAAGTCAAACGAGGCAGCTTTTTGCATTGCTTCTTATAAGTTCAACAAAGTCTTGGGTCGTGTTTATCATTATTTAATATTTGATTTATTAAATTTTTAAGAATTTAAATTCAGACTTACTTCAGATTCTAATTGGTTCATATTCTCATAATTATATTTTTTAAAAATAATGTTATTAATTTTTTTTAAAAAAATATTTTTTTTCTAAAACAATCATAATATATATAATCTAATTTTTAAAATATAAAAAAATAAAAAAATAAAAATTAATCTGAATAAAATTGAATTTAAAAAATAAAAAATTATTATTTATATTATTAAAGTCCACCCTAATTAAAACAAGAATGGGACAAGTCCGAGTCCCAACTACATCCCTAGTTCAGATTCCTCTCGACAAACAAATCATACACTTAATGGAAAATAATAAAAAAGAAAAGAATTTCACACTTGTATTTCACACTTGTCACCAATCACTCTCCATTAAAATTTGCTGAGACATTGTCTTTCTTGAGTCCTTGACGCGTTGTTTCAGGAAAGAAATTTCTCCCCAGAATATATGTATAAAAATTTCAAGAACCCATCTCCATTAAGCCAAAAATCAAGTGCCCTCTTCATTTCTTGCCGGAATTAAAAAAAAAATGGCTACTTCAGAGTCCAACTTAGCCACAGCCAAGACCATTCTCTCCACCGTAGGCTCCATCGCCGCCACCGTCGTGGTGGTGCGCGGCGTTGCTCAAGATTTCCTCCCCCCTGAATTCCACGACTACATTTTCTCCGGCATCAGAAACTTCTTCAGCAGCTTCTCTAACCAGTTGACTATGGTGATCGACGAGTTCGATGGCTTGGACAGCAACGAAATCTACGAGGCTGCGGAAATCTATCTGGGCCCGAAAGTCAGCCCGAGCACCCGGCGCCTCAAGATCAGCAAGCCCGAAAAAGAAAAGCACTTCAGTATCACCATGGAGCGGGACGAAGAAGTTGTAGACGTATACAATGGGGAGAAATTCAAGTGGGTTTGGATTTGCAGAAAGACTGAAACAAGAAACTTTTACAATCCCAGGGACATGAACTCCACTTTAAAATCAGAGGTGAGGTCCTTTGAGCTCACGTTCCATGGGAAAAACAAGGACTTGGTGATCAACTCTTACTTGCCTTACATCACGAATGAGGCCAAAAACAAGAAACAGGAGAAGAAAACAATCAAGATTTTCACAGTGGATTATGAGAACATGTACAATTTAAACGAGATGTGGACACCGGTGACCCTCGATCACCCGGCTACATTTGCGACTCTGGCAATGGATGCTGATCAAAAAGAGATGATTTTGATGGATCTTGAGCGGTTTGTGGGGAGGAGAGATTATTATAGGAAAGTAGGCAAGGCCTGGAAAAGAGGGTACTTGTTGTATGGTCCTCCAGGGACTGGAAAATCCAGTTTGATTGCTGCAATGGCTAATTATTTAAATTTTGATGTATATGATTTGGAGTTGACTGAGTTGAGGAAGAATTCTGAGTTGAGGAGATTGCTGGTGGCCACGGCTAACAAGTCTATATTGGTGGTGGAGGATATTGATTGCACCATTGATTTGCAAGACAAGCTGGCCAACAGGGCCAGTTCTCCGCCTCAATTTCATCACCAGGAAGAAAGCAAGGTTAGACAGTTGAATTTCTTCATGGCATTTTGAGTCTTATGTTGCTTGCTTCAGTTGTCTTTGATGGTTTTTACAAGCTTTGTAGAACTTATTGGAATGGCATCGATTCGCGTAAGTTAGAAAATTTCCTAGTATTAGAATTCTCTGTTAGGATCGTTCAGAATACATTTTGGCAATCTTGGGCAAAACCATGCCCGCCTAGGATCAGAATTCGCAACGGTAGGTCTGTAAGAAAGAAGGTCTGTAAGAAAGAAAAAAGGAGCAAAGGAAACAGCAGATCTTGTTTTAAGTGAATAAATATTGCTGAATTAGTGGATACTGGGATAAAGTATGAATGTATTTGGTGGACACATTAACCATTGTGCATATTTTTGAAGTGGAGGAAAGAATTTGACCCCCAAAGAAGAGAACAAAAAGAGGGACAGAAGATTTGAAAATGGATAAAAAGTGATGACAATGTAGATATAGATTTGTTAGAAAGTGCTATTCTTTATCCCTTTTTGCTTTTGTACTATGAAAATGTGGAAGATGACTGAAAATGGATAAAAGATCATTGCCAGCCACTTTATGTTTTAGATGATGTCAAAGATCATATTTAGAAACCTGTGATCTCATTTTAGTAACTTTTATTATTGCATCAGGTCCCTTGTTCAAAGAGAATAGAGGGGATTAGTATTTTTTTTCCTTCATTTTATCACTAAGTTTCATTTCTCTAACAATGGTAAATGCTACAATGTAACAGGTGACACTCTCTGGTCTGCTTAACTTTGTTGATGGCTTATGGTCAAGCTGTGGTGATGAGAGGATCATAATCTTCACAACGAATCACGTAGAAAAGCTTGACCCAGCATTACTGCGCCCGGGTCGCATGGACGTGCATGTAAACATGTCCTATTGCACCCCTTGTGGATTCAAACTCCTGGTTTCTAACTATCTTGGGATCAAGGAACATGTTCTGTTCAAAGAAATCGAGGATTTGATTGGAAATGCCAAAGCAACGCCAGCTGAAGTAGCCGAGCAGCTTCTCAAGAACGATGACCCTGATGTTTCTCTTCAAGGGTTGATTGATTTCATTCATAAGAAGATCAAAGAAAACGAGGAGGCTGAAGCTGAAAAGGCAAAAGCAGAATCAGCTGACAAGCAAGAAAATGTTCAGCAAGAGGAGAGTAAGGAAAATGTTGAAGAAAAGGAAGATTTCAAAACACCCTGAACAAGAAAATTCACAATTGACTAATGCTTAGAGAATCTACTATTATAAATTTGTAATATATACGAGACATTGTTTGTTAGAGGAAAGTAATTTACAAATGTTAATTTCAAATGCATAAAATTGTAGTAATCGAGCTTTAAGTGACAAAATAAATAAATAAATAAATAAAGTGAGTTGTCAATTTTTTTGAGTGGCACAAGTTAATATAATTCAGCCTTGGATTGTCTAGCCCTGTTTGCGAAGCTGACAAGAAGGCGTACTGACATTTGATGTCCAGCAAGAAACTGAATTGGCCTTATATTCATAGGCCTAAATCAAGTTAGAGGCCATAATATTGACTTAGACACCATCCTAATGTTTGAATAACTGGCGACAACGCATATATTTGAATTAACACCAAGTTTTTATGAGAATTAAAAATGTTAGAAGTTTTGGGTTTGTTTATATTTTTTAAAAATAAATATTAAAAATTAGTGGTGTTATATTATTATTTTAAATAAAAAATTATTTTTAAAAAATAAAATTAGTATCATTACTAAAATAACCCTCTAGCAATAGAGACAGAGTTCAGTATAATATACCTAAGAATCCTAAAATTTTAGCCTTTCCCTAAAGTGATTTCTTATTTTGATGTTTATTTCAATTTTTTTCAAAATTGAATAAGATCAGTCAATTCAACTGATCCAACTGTAAATTGATTGTCGGTCCAGTCCGACTTGGTACAAAAAATTAAAAATTCAATCAAAATGGTCACAATTAATTTTTATTTTTTGTTCTTTGTTTTAAAATATTAAACTTGATATTTTGTTTCATATGTAGTTATTAGGATTTTAAACTTTGTTATATATATTTTTTAATTAATTATTTATATATTTTGCTTTTTATATAATAATTTATCTACTATATTTTTATTTTACATAATATAATAAAAAATAATAGTAAATTTTCAAATCAAATCAATGATTGAACCATTTTAACCTATTAAATTGTTATTCGACAACAAGATCGGTTTGATTACCGATACAATTATAACTTGAATTGCTAATTCATAATAGAATCCATAATAGAATTCAATAACATTCAATAATTTTGAGGAAAATTTAGCGGCTTTTTCATCTTTTTCTTCATTGTTATAACTTGAATTGCTAATTCATGTAGTACATATAATATCTTTTTTTTTATTTTTTAATTCAATATAATCATTCATATTTAAACTTGACACTGTAAAACAAAATCATTGTTTGTGATTCTTGATCTGGTCCAAACACATATTGATGGTGACGAAATTTCAAATAATTGACAATTCAAAGTTTCAAACTCTCAAGTCCAACAGAAAAGTCGAGAGACTTTTTCGAGGGAAAATTGTTTGACAGATCCACCAAGTGAACGAAAAATCAAGACGATAATTCTTTTCTTCCCCTATTTTTGGGCTTAATATTCTTCTGAAGAAATTGTATAAATACAGGAGTTTTCATGGGTTTCACAGGCACCTGCAATTGAATTTTTTTTCAAGAATCCATCAACATTAAGCCAAAAATCAACTGCCCTCTTGCATTTCTTGCCCTTGAAAGAAATGGCTTCTTCAGAATCCAATTTAGCCACTGCAAAGACCATTCTCTCCGCCGTGGGTTCTATCGCCGCCACAGCCGTGGTGGTGCGTGGCGTTGCTCGAGATTTCCTCCCATCTGAATTCCAGGACTACATTCTCTCCGGCCTCGGAGATTTCTTCAGCAGATTCTCTAACCAGTTAACTATGGTTATTGACGAGTTTGATGGATTGGTCAAAAACGAAATCTACGAGGTTGCTGAAATCTATCTGGGCCAGAAAGTCAGCCCCAGCACTCGGCGCCTCAAAATCAGCAAGCCCGAAAAAGAAAAGCACTTCAAAATCACCATGGAACGCGATGAAGAAGTCATGGACATGTACAATGAAGAAAAATTCAAGTGGGCTTGGTTCTGCAGACTCAGTGAAACTAGAAATTTTAACGATCCCCGGAATTCCACTTTACGATCCGAAGTGAGGTCCTTTGAGCTGACATTCCATAGGAAAAACAAAGACTTGGTGATCAACTCTTACTTGCCTTACATAAAAAATGTGGCAAAAAACAAGAAACAGGAGAAGAAAACTGTCAAGATTTTCACGATGGGCAACATATACAATTCCAATGATGTCTGGACACCGGTGACACTTGATCACCCGGCTACATTCGGGACTCTGGCTATGGAAGCTGATCAAAAAGAGATGATCTTGAAGGATCTCGAGAGGTTTGTGGGGAGGAGAGAGCATTATAGGAAAGTTGGCAAGGCTTGGAAAAGAGGGTACTTGTTGTATGGTCCTCCAGGGACTGGAAAATCCAGCTTGATTGCTGCAATGGCGAATTATTTGAATTTTGACATATATGATTTGGAGCTGACTGAGTTAAAGTGGAATTCTGATTTGAGGAGATTGCTGGTTAACACAGCAAATAAGTCTATATTGGTAGTGGAAGATATTGATCGCACCATTGATTTGCAAGACAGGCAAGCCAAGGCACCTGAATTTTATCACCATGAAGAAAGCCAGGTTACTCATTTCTTCACTTCAAAACAGTTCACAATCATAACTTCCACTGTTTCATTTCCAAATTTTCACAGTTACTCATATTTCTAAGTACATTGTTGTAGGTTACACTGTCTGGTTTTCTGAACTTTGTTGATGGCTTGTGGTCAAGCTGTGGTGACGAGAGGATTATAATTTTCACAACGAACCACATAGAAAAGCTCGACCCAGCGTTGTTGCGCCCTGGTCGCATGGATGTGCACATAAACATGTCATATTGCACCCCTTGTGGATTCAAACTCCTCGCTTCTAATTATCTTGGGATCAAGGAACATGTTCTGTTCAAAGAAATCGAGGATTCGATTCAAAATGCCAAAGCAACGCCAGCTGAAGTAGCCGAGCAGCTTCTCAAGAATGATGATCCTGATATTTCTCTTCAGGGGTTGATTGATTTCATTCATAAGAAGATCAAAGAAAATGAAGAGGCTGAAGTTGAAAAGGCAATAGCAGAATCAGCTGACAAGCTGGAAAATGTTCAGCAAGAGGAAAGCAAGGAAAATGAGGAAGCGGCTTCCTCCCAAAGAAACGGTCGCGGCGGCCTTCGCGGAGGCTACCGGGGGCGTGCTGCGCGGTTTTTTTAGTTAAAGCGCCTCAAAGATTCGATAATTTTTTTATTCTTTTTTTCATGTCCTCTTCTGGCCAATTTTTAGCCTGCCTCAATGTAAGTTTTTTGAGGAAATCATAATGGTTATTTTTTATTCTATGATCTAAATATTTTGTAAGATGTATTAAAACGTTTGGCAAAATTTTCAGGAAATGAATAAGATCTTATAACTCTTTATAAAAAAAATAAAGAATTCTTAGTTTATTTTTAAATCTTAACAAACTCTCGTATTAATTATAAATTAAACGTTACAAACATTTTATAAATTACTTGTGTTATCTTATTTTATCTAAATACTTCAAAAACTTGTTTTTAAAATAATATCAAATATTTTATAAATTCTAAAATTAGCCTATAAAACATAGAAGTTTGTAAGATCTTTTAGATAAATTTTTGTTTTATCAAAAAGCCATTCAAAGAACAAGTGACACATAAGGCTCCCATGCTCTATTCATGAACTCATTTTCTCCTTGTGAAGTTTACAATTTGATGCCCTAACAGCAGACCCCATTGGCTAATCTAACTTTCTGCATATTTTTATGCGATTGTCCCTCATTCCTCTATTTAGCAGAACCAACAATCAAGAAAAAAGAAATAAATTGTCCATATAACATGTAAAAGCCCTGTTCTTTCTTCCACATTGTGCAAGAAACTAGTGAGTGAATCTGAATATGGTAGTTTCATTCTCCAGCATGCCCCCAACATCATCGATTTTCGAGGTGTACGCCTCCATTTTGGCATTCATTATGCTGGTCCAGATCATGTTGAATCAACTTGTGCCCCGTCAGGTGCAACACTATGTGCTCAACATAATAAAGCACTACTTTAAGCCAAGGCCCAACAATGCCACAATTGTTATTGAAGAAAGGGATGGCATGTTAAGTAATGAAGTTTACAGCGCCGCTGAAATCTATCTTTGCACCAAGATCAGGCCTAATATTGAGCGCCTGAAAATCAGTAAGAGTGAAATGGACACCAGCTTGAGCATCAGGTTTGCTAAGTGTGAAAAGATTGCTGATTGCTTTGAAGGGATTGATCTTGAATGGAGGTTTGTGAACGAAGAGAGGGGAAAGACTTCAAAGGTTCTGGAATCAGAGAATCGATATTTCGAGCTTTGTTTCGATAAGAAGCACGCGGACAAGGTGTTGGACTCCTACGTTCCATTTGTGCTCGAAAGGGCTAAGTTCATCAGAGCTGAAAAGAAGGTGGTAAAGTTGCATACTTTAGCCTGTGCATCTTCAATTGTGTGGTATTCCATTAATCTCGAACATCCTTCGACTTTCGACACTCTTGCGATGGAGCCAAGACAGAAGAAGTCTATCATTGAAGATCTGGACAGGTTTGTGAGAAGGAAAGAATTTTACAGGAAAGTTGGCAGGGCCTGGAAGAGGGGTTACTTGCTGTATGGCCCTCCAGGGACTGGAAAATCTAGTTTGATAGCGGCAATGGCTAATTACCTCAAGTTTGATATCTATGACTTGGACCTTACTAATGTCAAGCGCGATTCCGATTTCAGAAAATTGCTTCTGAGGACTGAGAATAGATCAATACTTGTGATTGAAGACATCGATTGCACGGTGGAGTTGCCCGACAGAAAGGGGCGAACATCCGGCCCAGATGGGCATGGACACAGTCACCGTCCGCATGATCACCAGGTTAGTATCCAGATTATACAAATTGGAGAATTTATCCTTAATCTTTTGAGGTTTATGTTTGAACCCTCCAACCCCAATCTTCCTTTTTGTGTCATAATAATGGCTCATCACTTTCAAGAATTTAAGAGTTGTTATCATATCAATTAGCCAGCAAGCTTCATATTTCTAAGAACAGTAGTAAATGCTACATTTTTGTAGGTGACACTATCTGGTTTCTTGAACTTTGTTGATGGCTTGTGGTCAAGCTGTGGTGATGAGAGGATCATAATTTTCACAACAAACCATGTAGAAAAGCTGGACCCAGCATTGTTTCGCCCTGGTCGCATGGATGTGCACATAAACATGTCATATTGCACCCCTTGTGGCTTCAAACTCCTGGCTTCTAATTATCTTGGGATCAAGGATCATGTTCTGTTCAAAGAAATCGAGGACTCGATTCGTATTGCCAATGTCACGCCTGCTGAAGTAGCCGAGCAGCTTCTCAAGAATGATGACCCTGATGCTGCCATTCAAGGGATAATTGATTTCATCAATACGAAGATTAAAGAAAATAGGAGGCTGAAGCTGAAAAGGGAAAAGCAGAATCAGCTGACAAGCAAGAAAATGTTAGCCAGAGGAAAGCAACTAAGCAAGGAAAATGAGGAAGCGGCGTCCAGCCGGGCCGCGGCGGCCTTCGTGGAGGCTACCTGAGACGTTCTGCGCGTTTTTTTTGGTTAAAAGTGCCTCAAAGATTCAGTAAAACAATTTTCATGCCCCAAATGAATGTTTAATTTTATCACAGTGCAAAATCAGATTATCTATTTACTTTACTAACTTATTATAGTGATTATCAACAGTTTTAAATTAACCATTTGGTAAGTCATTTGATATTATAAAAAATTAGCTAAATTAGCATTTAGCAAAGTATTACAAAAATTATTAAATTGACTATCCACAACATGTAAGGAAACCAAATGGGTCCTCTTAGTTTTAGCTCTGAAGTTTGATGAAAAATCGTGGCAAGCTGAACAAGAAAGTGGAATACTACTATTTTTCTGCGAAAATGCAACCTTCCTTCTTCTCCCTGGTCGGATCAAATCAAACCAAATCCAATTTTCTTGAAGCATCAAGCGAACTGATCACATCACCTTATTTTGATTGTGTGAATGCTTTTTGACATTTTTTCGCTTCTAATTATATGCTTTTGTGTCCTAATTCAACTGTTCATGGGTCGGTGGCTGATTATGTGTTTGGCCGGCGGCGTGGCCCAACTCATTTGACAACTCTAGGCATAGTTATTGTCAAGAAAAGATGTGGGAAGCTTTTTTGTTGTTTAGTGGCAAAGAAAGGATTTTTCTTAGTGTTGTTGATATTATCTTGTAAGATTTTTTTTGCCCCTTTTAGTCTCTCCATCTTTGTTGGGATTCTATGGTATGATATGTGATTCATTAATGAACTAGTTTTTACTTGGTAATTTACTATTCTATACAATATTATATGGTTTATGAGGCAGGCAATCTAAATGTAGGATTTGTAAAAAGGTTAGTTTTAGTGTTAAGTGCAATGGCAATTTAAAATTCTGAGATTCTTGGAAAGTGAACAGGGTTTAGGAGAATGTGTTACAGAAACAATGTTGAAATGGTTGTTTGTTGTTTTAGTCCAGTATTGAACAGTACCTTAGGTATTAAGACATGGACTTTCATTGATAACATGAAAAGGAGTGGTCTTAGTTTTAAATGTTCTGTTTTCAGTGTGAGAATGCAGTATTGCGCTTGTTGTGTGGCCCCTTCAGGGGATAAGTCTCATGTGAGAGCTTCAATAAAAATCTTGCCGGCCAGGCACATGGTGGAAATCTGAAAAAGGTCTAATTACACGCAAATTAGCTGCAACCTTTGGAACAAAATGAAGTGAGTTACATGCAATAACAGTGCATATTTTGTATGATTCTGCTTTTGCTTTAGTTGACTTTGAGCTGATAAGAAAGACATATAAGCTTGTGCGCATTGAATAATGTGTTGTTGAAGTTTTGCTTAGAAGATAACAATAATATGAAAAGGCCTGTTTTCTATAAGGACACTTATTTTGCGTCGTATTAATTAAATGGAAATTTTAAAATGGCAAGTGGGTTGATTGAGAAGCACAGTTTCATATGGTAACATACACAAGTTTGTAAGAATAAGTGAAAATGGATGAGCAAGATAGATTTATGCATCAGAGTTCAAGTTGCTATTTTGTTTTCTGAGGGTAGAAATATGAATTTGGTTTCTGTTCATCTCACAACGTATACTCGATCCTTGTTTTTTAACATGTGGAAGTTGTTGATGAAGTAAGTTTTTATGTATCCTTCCAAAGTTTGAAGTATGGTCCATATAATCTCAGACGGGATTCTATTAAAGATTGATGCTAGATGCATTAACAGATGGAGGTCTAAGTGTAGTAGTTTTCACTGCCCTTTAGTCATGAAGGTTCTTCTCTGTTCCCTGGAAATATTTACTGTACTTTGAAGCTCCTGGAAGGTTGATTTTGATGAAGTGAGAAAAGGTATGAATCATACACACTTTACATGTATCCTTAAAGTTTAATATGAGATGCAACACCAAATTGAAATAAAAGATCCAAAGTGATTGCCTCCAGATTTGGTTGTCAGCAAACATTGGGACATGTTTATTTGTTTTTTTTTTTTGTTTTTTCCCATAAGGACAATTGAATGAATGCTGAAAGGCTTCAGAAATTCATAATTGTTGAAAAAATTCACTTCTCCAAACTGAATAATTCTGCTTCGGACATTCAAAATGAGAATTATGTGCTCTGGATGGACTTCTTGGTATCTGCTAAATGAGTTCTTTTTTGTCGTCTCTTTGTTTATTATTCATTGACAGTGTCCATCACAAAGGACTGAGCTGGCTTTTGATCTTGCACAACCAAAATAGTAAAAAGGCCAAGCCGATTCATATCTTTAAGTTGTGGCTTACCTTGTGCTATTTGTGGTTAAAAAGTGAGAAGTTGTGAAAGAAAACTTGTATCTTTGCTCTTGGAACACAGATAAAACAGCATCAGCAAAATAAATGAATGTGCTGTCCAACACATCATCCCACTCTGATACAGAATTACGTTTTCGAGCTTCTGTCTAATTTTTGTCGAAATCACTTTTTTTTCTCTCACACAGAAATTCATGAAAGGGATGCGTTTACGAATATAATGCTGTTGAATCCCAAGAAAGGGGAATCTAGTTCTACTCTTACCATGTCTTCCCACGGACAACCAGATAAAATCTCCAAGTGCTCTCTTTTTACCTGCCAAGGTGCTCTTACAGCAAATTTACCTTTTGCATTTTCAGAATTAACAGCTAATACAAATGATTCATCTCCAATGAATATCTCCTTGAACTGCAGGATGCTGTTACCCCACTTTCTGAATCAGGAACTGTTGGGAGTTAGTCAAGAATTTTGTCTAGCATCAGCCACAGAGTGGGGTATAAATTCCCTCAATTATATCTCTCCCTTTGGCAGTTGCACCTTTTGCTCCTCTGCATGCAAACTATTAGACCTCTTAAGAGATTAAATTCATCGAAACGAGCATATCCATTACCAAAATCTGCTTAAATATCTGTGGTCCGACAGATTTGGATAGGGGTGGCCACATATTAACTTTGCTACTAGAAATTTATGTATTCATTTGATGAGGGTGACGTGTGAGGGTGACGTGTGAACTATAAACAAGGGGTCAATTCCTATCGCTTAAGTGACGTTTTTCAAGATAAAATTGTGAGATTTTGGACAAAGCTGGACATGTTTACCCAGTTCGTGCAACATCAGTTATCAATTAAATTGTGATTATTATGTTGCTCACAACACCACTATAAACGATCATATTACACGCCTAAATTTGTAATAAAATTTCTCAGATCATTTTGTGAGAACACAAATATGTTCTCCTCTGTAAAATTGACCATATTTGTGCTTGGCAGATTATGAATGCAACAGTTCTTGACTGAAGTATGAAAAAATTGTATTATGAGGAACCTGAAGCTTATATTTCTGGCATGATGAGATGTTTTAACGTTAATATCCGCTTTGTAGAGTGAGGAAGCTGGAAATGATCGTTTTCAATGCCAATGGAAATCGTCATCGTTGATGCATGGAGATTAGAATCGATTAACTTGGATCTTTTGTCCGATTTACGTCTTCTCTTTTTAAACCAAGAGCTCTGATTGTCATGATAATTAGAAATGGTAAATCGTGGGTTGATATTTTCTACAAATTTAATGGAATTTAAAACAAAATTTAATTATTTTCTCACAAATATTCATATTAAAAAAATTAAATTTTTATAGTTAATTCACTTACTTTTTATTGCATTTGAATACTTAAACAAGGTTAGAAGCTAACCGCGAACAAAAATGATTTCGCTTGCATAATCTAAATACTTTTTTATGGTATTTTTCCTCACGCTTATACAGTAGCCCTCCTCTTCTTTTTTTTCTCTGTTCTCTTTTTACATTGTTTTTTTTATGTAGAGACATTTGGTGGTTTCTAATGTATAAGAAAAGTCGAAAAAGTTGAGATTGGTGGAACGTTTCTTATTAACGTATTGTGGGGTAATTTTCTTCTATAAAAAATCACTTTTACTAAAATCACTCCCATCAAAATTTTAATTTCAAACAATTTTCGTCGAACAGTCCTTATATAAAATTCATTTACTAATTTATTTTATTTTATTTTATTTTATTTTTCTTACACATCTTCTTTCCAATATACTTTAAAGAGTTATTATAAATTGTACTTACGTGACAGATAAAAATATTTGTATATTTCTGATCCTTAAAATCATGTGACATAGTAAAAGTTTTGCAGTCTTTTTTGGTCTTTTTTTGCAGGATTTGGGGAAGCTTTGATTGAAAAAGTTTCATTTACTTTTGGCATTACTTTTTTTTTTTTTTTTTGTATAATAGAGCAACGATAAACTAGCAATGTACCTTTGCCTTTTTTTTTTTTTAATTAATTAGATTTGTTTCTCTTTCGACCTGGCTTGATTAACAATCTCATTGTGATTTGTGGTTATATGATCTAATATGGTTTATCGTAATGCTAATTTCTGATTATATAATTTAATCTGTTCTTGTGGAGCCATTTACAATTTGGTTGCCAATTCATAATTGGGACTTTGTTTGATAAAAAAATTCCTTTTTTTTCTTTTGTTTTTTGTTTTTTTTTTTGAATTGCATTCGGAGTACAGGAATAAATTCGGAATTTAAGAATTATTTATTTAATTTTTAAAATTTATAATTTGAATTTTATTCAAGATAAATTAAAAAAAATCGATAAATATCATCTACATAACAAAATCCATCATTAAAATTCACGGTTAATTAAAAAATACATCGATATAATTTTTTTAATTATTTTATAAAAAAAATACATTTATGGGTGAAGATTGTCAATAAAATTTTTGTTATCTAATATCTTATATTTATGCAATAAAAACCTAGAAAAATAACTTAGTACAATATAATCTTATAAAATTGAGAATAAATTGTTATATATAATAAAATTCAAGAAATTTTATCACATTGAAAGATATTTACGAGATTCCAATATTCTATCAATTTTTTTTGTATTTTATTCAAATTATTTTCTAAAATTCCAAGAATTTTATTACTATGATTCTAAACATTCCCATGACTATGGTCTATGGTTCCATGAATGGGGGTGTTAGCCATGTTCTGGAGTTGCAAGTTGAGACTCAAAAGGCTTTTTGATTGACAGGAATAGAATCTCTGCTACAAGTTTGGGCTAAAAGTGAATTATTATCAAAATTAAATATGATTATCAGGACAATAAAAAGTCTTTTGTTCATGATATAGTAGAGATTTTAGAAAGATCAGACAAAACAATAGTAGAGAGAGAAAAAATGTACGGAGTTAAGATATAGAAATCTAAAAGATAAAAATACACTTAATGCAAACTTAATAAGCCATTAAAACAAGATCAGTAGGTGTGACGTCTCTCTTTGTTTTTGGACATTTATTTATATTATTTTGAGATGTTGGGTTTTGCAAGATTTCGCATCAAGGAGAAATCTCAAGTCAAAAACTGTCAGGAAACATATCTGTTGCAAATTAAACACCTGAAGCTGTCGAGAAATTGGTGGAGAAAAAAAGGTAAACAAATTTTGACAAAAAATATTGTTGAAAACCCGAGTCACTTGTTCATCCGGGTAGTCCATTTTTAACCAATTTTTGGCAATTCGCCATGATTTTTTTTGTGACCCATTTTTTAATACATCTAACAGGCCTTGTGACCTATTCTTGGTTTAATCAGTTCGATGGATTAATCAGATCTAATTACAATGAATATAAATACTATCTTACTTTATTTCATATGACCAAATCTTTTTTGGCAAGAACTTCTCATACTTTAACATACTCCTTTCACTAATTTATTTATTCTTTAGTCCTTTTAAATTTGTTGTTTTATGAACTTAATCCCAAGATTGTTAGAAAATCCCAGTCAAAGAGCAAGTGACACATAAGGCCCCATGCTCTACTACGTGAGCTCATTTTCTCCATGTGAATTTTACGGTTTGATGCCCTTACAGCAGACCCCATTGTCTAATCTATCTTCATGAGATGGTCCCTCATTCCTCTTTTTAGTTGAACCAACAATGAAGAAAAAGGAAATAATTTTCAGAATCATTTGGCTACTGATTCTTGTGAATCATTTGCACAGAATTGTGCTAGGATCCAAAACCCGGTTCGACCGCTTCACTATTTTCCCTTATTTTAAGTAACACATGTTTATCTAGGTAACAGGACAAGTGTCAATCATAGGCTGCAAATCCTTGCTTCAGATCAAATCCAACGGTGCAGCATTAACCAGCAGATCCTAAAATATCTTTCCTCAAACTAAAGTCAATTTTAAATATAGTTTCCTTGTATCCTTAGGGTTCTTCATATATGTGTTTATTGACATCAAAAGGGTAAAAAAAAAAAAAAGGAAAGTCCTTGCTGTGTTTTTCATACCCAAGTGGCCTAGTTATTTAAATAATGTAGTAGGACAAAAACCCTTTTGATTTTCCTTTTGTTTTTTTTTAGTTCTTTTAGGATGTCCTATCTCCATTAGGACAAACCACGCATTAGGCATGCTTCTGCAAAGGAAAGAAAGGATCCTCCCCTCAATGTATACACATGTATGTAAAAACCTTGTCTATATCTTCAACTCTATCTCTCTCTGTCTCTCTCTAAGTATCCTAGTGCATATTAAACATTAACTTCTTGTCCGTATAACATGTAAAAAGCCCTGTTTTTCACTTTTCTTCAACATTTGTGCAAGAAACCAGTGAGTGAACCTTGAATATTGATAACCATGGTGGTTTCATTCTCCAGCATGCCACCGGCATCGTCGATTTTCGCGGCGTACGCCTCGATTTCTGCGTTCATCATGCTGGTCCAGACCTTGTTGAATCAACTTGTGCCCCGTCAGGTGCAACACTATGCGCTCAACATAATCCAGCTTTACTTTAAGCCAAGGCCCAACAATGCCACAATTGTTATTGAAGAAAGGGATGGCATGTCAAGCAATGAAGTTTACAGCGCCGCTGAAATCTATCTCTGCACCAAGATCAGGCCTAATATTGAGCGCATCAAAGTCAGCAAGCGGTACAAGGACACCAGCTTGAGCATCAGGTTTGCTCAGTGTGAAAAGATTGCTGATTGTTTTGAAGGGATTGAGCTTGAATGGAGGTTCGTGAATGAAGATAGGAAAACGACTTCAAAGGTGATTGATGAAGACACTGACAGTGTTCTTCTGGAATCCGAGAAGCGATATTTCGAGCTTTGTTTTGATAAGAAGCACAAGGACACGGTGTTGGATTCATACGTGCCGTTTGTGCTCGAAAGGGCTAAGTTCATCAGTGCTGAAAAGAAGGTGGTAAAGTTGCATACTTTAGCCTGTGCATCTTCTTATGCATCTTCAATTGTGTGGGATTCCATTAATCTCGAACATCCTTCGACTTTCAACACTCTTGCGATGGAGCCAAGTCAGAAGAAGTCTATCATTGAAGATTTGGACAGGTTTGTGAGAAGGAAAGAATTCTACAGGAAAGTTGGCAGGGCCTGGAAGAGGGGGTACTTGCTGTATGGCCCTCCAGGGACTGGAAAATCTAGTTTGATAGCGGCAATGGCTAATTACCTCAAGTTTGATATCTATGATTTGGAGCTTACTAATGTCAAGCGTGATTCCGATTTGAGAAAATTGCTGCTGAGGACTGCAAATAGATCGATACTTGTGATCGAAGACATCGATTGCACGGTGGAGTTACCCGACAGAAAGGGGCCAACAGCCGGCCCAGATGGGCATGGACACTGTCACCGTCCCCGTGATCACCAGGTTAGTACTAAAGAGTATACAAATTGGAGAAATTGTCCTTAATCTGTTGAGGCTGTTCATGTCGGAGACTCACTTTCAGGATTTTAGGAGTTGTTGTCATATCAATTTCAGATCAGTGATTTGAATGATTAATGGGCTTTTTTTGTCTGATAATACCCTGTTTAGAAGTTTTTAAGGAAGCCCGAGTTGTTGGTCTATATATCTATTCAATTTCTTGCAACAATTTCGATTGAAAGTCTTGATTTCTAATGCTATGTTGCGAGACCCAAGGATGGATATCAACATTTCAGAACTCTCATGGTACAAAAGAACTTTTTTTCATGAAAAACTTGTGAGACAGAGTATATTTTCAGGGGAAGTGAAGACAGATATTGTATGTAAAAATGTCATGGTTATGATCCTAGTCATATACAAAGATTTTCATGATTTGAGTGTGATTCTGTTAAAATCTCACTGTCCCCACATGAGAACATCCTTCACTTGCAATCACCTTTTTGCAATTTGAAAGAAAATCCACTGAAACTTCATGGATGATCTCTTGTCAGCTTCATTTTCATGCTTTTTGATTTTGTTATTGGGATGTGACTAAATACGAACTTTGGTCCACATTGATGTGCCCACCTACCAGAGTAGAGATTTTCTTGTTCTTTACCTAATTTTCCTCGCAGTTTACTCTCTCGGGACTACTCAACTTCATAGATGGGCTTTGGTCAAGCTGTGGCGACGAACGAATCATCATATTCACCACCAACAACAAAGACAGACTTGATCCTGCATTGCTGCGCCCGGGCCGCATGGACATGCACATACACATGTCCTATCTCACGCCCGACGGGTTCAAGCTCTTGGCCTCCACTTACCTCAGCGTCCACGACCAGCATCCGTGCTGCTCAGAAATCGAAGATTTAATCAAGAGCATGAAAGTAACCCCTGCAGAAGTTGCCGAGGAACTCATGAAGAGCGACGATGCTGATACTTCACTTGACGGGCTACTCAATTTTCTCAAGAGCAAGAAAAACACCGACAGCAACACTAGGAAGGATAAAGGGGTTGATGATGATGCAGACGGAGACGAAGAGCAAAAAGCGAAAGAACTTATGGCTGATGACAGTGATATTGAACTTTTGGCACGTTAATAAACTGCTAAAACGGAATGGGACAAGATAATGCGATGTGCGATAATTTGATCAGGGCATGCTTTTGTTGATATGGTATTAATGATTTAGTATTAGCTTATTAGGTTAGTCTAATGTTGCCACTCTTTTCATCATTGTTCACTAATGGGTCCAGTTGGAAGTGTAATTTCTGTCCGGATTCCCTGGAATTGATTGGCTTAAAATCAAATTTGTGCGGGATAGCCTGGATTTACATCCTTGAGCCACAGTTATTGACAATGGCAGTTTTACAACCAAGTCTACGACACAAATTTGGCAAAATATGAAGTATGAAACAAAACTAGAAGAGCTTTTATCAAAAGTAAGGCCTTGCTGTTTTTTAATCTTCACCAATCATCTTTTCTCCTTTTGATATGCTTTTGAAAAGTTTTTTTTTTTTAAATGAATTGGATCGACTGTTAGATCATGAATCAATTATCGATCTGGTTCAATTGATTACAGTTGTCGGTTTGGTCCGATTGACTATAAAAAATCAGAAATGAGGTTGAATTATAGTCAAGAACAGTTTTGTTTTTGTTTTTTTGTATTTTTTTGAGAAATTATTTAAACTTGGTATTTAAATATGTATGTGGTTATTTAGATTTTAAATTTTGTTAAATATATTTTTTAGCTCATTATTTATCTTTTTATCTTTAAATTTTAATACATAATAATTAATCTATTATATTATTATTTTATATATTATAATGAAAAAATATAGTCAATTTTTCATTAGACTGATAAGACCGACGGTATAATCGGTGTCAAACTGCCGATAGATAGTAAAATCAATTTAATCGCCACCCCAATTATGAAAATAATATTTTTTATGTATTCTTTTTAATTTTGGCATGGAAGTCATTGAACTTTACTTTTTAAGAGGAGGAATATTTTAAGTTACTTTTTTATACATTATAATATCTAGTATCAACGAATTAATCATCAACAACAATTTATAACTATCAATTATTAATACTCATCTAATATAGAAAACAAATGACTACCAATGAGTTTAAAACTAACACATCAAGATTTTAAAACTTGAACCTTATCACAACATTGACATCTCTCAAGTGCTTGGAATAAAAAAACTTGGAATTAAAATTAGTCTATTTAACACAATACAATGGATATGATCAATTATTCTCATTCCATATACTAGTAGGGAACTATTATTGTTGTTATTAATATCTTTACTATTATTATCGTTGTTGTTAAAGAAGAAATATGCTGCAAAACACGAGCATTCCATATTTATGTCTTCTCTTTAAAATCACTTGATTTGCTAATAACACGATATGCAGTGCTAATAAGATGATCCTTGTCAAATAATTAGGTGTTATTGTTTATCAATTCGAATTTCTATTATAATTGGTATTTTATATTTTATTGTAATACTATCAATATATATAAAGTATACTGATATTATTTCATACACTTGCATGCATTGAAAGTATTATAATAAGAGATAGAGAAAATTTGGAGTGATTCATTACATATAAATCAATGAATGCTCTAGTACTATTCATTGAGCAATAAGGATTCTAAACTATTACAGTTCATGAATCTATTCGTAACATTTGGAAAGATTTATTGACAAGTTATGAATTTGAACTGAATCAATCTAAATATCGATTCACATATTAATATATTTATTATGTGAGCATTCAATTTTTAATAATTACAATTCAAATAATTTATTATAAAATAATATTTTATTTTATATTTTATCATCAATAGACTTCTATCACGTGTATATTCACGGACTAAATGATTCCACAAATAAGTATATGTATATTGATGGACTATATGATTCCATAAATAATTATAATATAATTTGCTTCCCCGACGAGTCGAGTCGTATGTGTGAACAAAGAATTTTTTGTTGTGTCTCGCACGACACATCCGTCTCAGGATGTTGGTTTTATGCGTGTTTAATATAAAAAAGAAAAAAAAAATCGACAGGACAGTGACAATCAAGAATAAATTAATCTTAATTAAACATTTAAAAAATGCAATTAAGAAACTTTGGAGTTTGGACTATTGCCAAGATTCCCTCCATCCTCAGAATTAATTCCGCGTAATCATTTTTTTATTACACTGTAAGCGTGAAGCCCAAGCCGAGTTCTTTTTCTCTACATCCACCAACATTTCCTAATTTACAACCGTCTGGTTACAACCTGTTGTAGGGATCCACGTCAGCTAATCCACAATGGACACATGTAAGTCTCATCACACACGAGATTACAATCCCTCTCCTAGCTTCCTGGCTAAGCTCCTCCAATTTACAGAGGAGACTCGAAGTCACAGAGGAGACTAGAAGTCACAACCCGCGTTTATATAAACTCTTCAAAAGCCCAAAACAATCAAACAAATATACTTCTGATTTTGATCTCAAAAATTTCTGTATTTTGTTTTCGTCATTTAATTCAAGCAAGAAAGGAAATTTCTGCAAAGCCCATCAAGAAGAATGCAATCTTTCGGGGAAATGCAGTCCATCACTACAAATGTTTTCTCAGCCTACGCGTCGGTGGCGGCATCCATGATGCTGTTCCGGTCGATTTTTAATGATATCATCCCCGAATCTGTAAAATCCTTTATCTACTCTGTATTCAGTCGTTTCTTCAAACACTTCTTCGACAGATTTTTCACCAAGCTGTCGATCCACATGACCATGGTGGTGGACGAGCAGAACGGCATCATGCGCAACCAAATCTACGACGCGGCAGAAATTTACCTGCGCACGAAAATCAACCCCGACACGGAGAGACTGAAGGTTATCAAGAGTTCGAAGCAGAAGAACATTAGCCTCGCCATGGTGAAAGACCAACAAGTAGTTGATTATTTCAAAGACTTTGAGCTGAAATGGCAGTTTGTGTTGGTCGAGCCCGAGGGAGACAAGGGCAGGTTCCAGTCCGAGAAGAGATATTTCGAGCTCACCTTCGAGAAGCCAAATAAAGACAGAGTTGTTGATGAATACTTGCCCTTTGTTTTAGCGAAAGCCAAAGAAATCAAAGAGAACGACAGAGCGGTTAAATTGTACACGAGGGATTGTCCCTTCGACGACGACGATGAGGGTGGAAATGGAGGTGGGTATTGGGGCTGCATCAATCTTGATCATCCAGTGACTTTTGATAAGTTGGCAATGGACCCGAATTTGAAGCGGTCTATTATTGAAGATTTGGACAGGTTTGTGAGGAGAAAAGATTATTACAAGAAAGTTGGCAAGGCCTGGAAGAGAGGGTACCTTTTATACGGGCCTCCAGGGACTGGGAAATCAAGTTTGGTTGCGGCCATGGCTAACTATTTGAGGTTTGATGTGTATGATTTGGAGCTCAGTAGTCTGTATTCCAATTCAGAGTTGAGGAGAATTCTGCTTTGTACCAATAACAAATCCATTATTGTGGTTGAGGACATAGACTGCAGTGCCCAAATGCACGACAGGGACAGGGACACAGACTCTGAGCCTGAGGATTCTTCTAACACCAAGGTAAGTTCCAATGACAGCATTTTTTGGGTACTAAAACTCTTGCATCAATTATGAATATACTAACTTTACCGCATTGTTTTTGTTACAACAGTTGACATTGTCCGGAGTGCTGAACTTTATAGATGGATTATGGTCGACTTGTGGAGACGAAAGAATAATCATCTTCACTACGAACCACAAAGAAAAGCTGGATCCTGCCCTGTTGCGCCCTGGTCGGATGGATATGCACATTCATATGGGGTACTGCACCCCGGAAGGATTTGATGTTTTGGCCTTCAATTACTTGGGAATCCATGATCATCCCAGTCTCTTTCCTGAGATAAAAGGGCTAATTCGAGAAGTTGAGATCACTCCTGCAGAACTTGCAGAGCACTTGATGAGAAATGAGCATGTTGATCTTGCTCTTGAAGGGGTGATTGATTTGCTCAAGCAGAAGAAGCAAGAAAAACAGGAAATGCCGGAGGAGAGTGATGCCAAGGAAACTAAAACTGATGGAGATGAAGGTATTCAAAGCGAGAAGAAGGGAAAGAAGGGGAAGTTTGGGAAAATTGTCAAACAATTGAGGAAATTTGGAAGGCAATCAAGCATAGGAAGTAAGAGCAAAATGTTGTGACTTTGAGCAAATTTTGATATTAAGTAATGTATGTATGAAAAACCATTGATGATGATGATCAAAATTTTTTATTGATGAATGAATGGATGCTGATTACCATGATATTAGTCATATTGCAAGTCTTTTCTTTATATTATTTTCTATTCTCAATCATTTAAAATCTAAAAACATATTTTTTTTTCTCATTTTCTGAAACTGTCTTGTAAATACATTTTCGAAAAAACGTCACATATTTCTAATCATATTTTCCAAGTGTACATTCTATTTTAAAAATCTTGCACTCCATTTTTAGAGTAAAAAACTCAGCCTTTTGAGAACTCTCTTTATCATAAAATTCGGAAATAAAAAACTTAATATATAGTATGTTTTTTTCTTTCAGAACAAAATGTCAAATCAACATATTAACTCAATTTATATAAATTTATAATTTATTAATTCAAGATTCTCTAGTTTGCCGTTGAACTACTATTTACAAAATATGTCCAATTGTAGTATTTTTTTTTTTATTTCTTTGCATTGTAAGAAATTTTATATTCACTATTTGTTGCTATTTCAGTATTTTTTTTATTTTTTTCTTTATATTTTCCATGAGTTTTTAAAAATAATAATTTATTTATTTTTATCAAACTTGGCTTATTTTGTGGTTCAAAATCTTCCAAATATATCACAACAATAACAGAGCAAATTTTATATTTATTTTGTATTTTTCCATTTTTTTCATAAACTTACACAAATAACCATCAATTTTCATATCATTTTAAATACAATGATCACAAAATAATTTCTAATCCAATCACATTAACTATATTAAGTGTGAGATGTCATATACAAATATGCCCCATAGTCTACAAAAATATATAGTCATCGAAGTACATGTCAATTCAGATTTTCTAAATATAAAAGCTGATTTATTGTGTTCATTTAATGCAAACTCAATCCTATTGCATGATAGGAGGATCATCTTGCCTACCCAAAATCATGATTTCTACAGCAGAAGCTTTAGGCCTTCTTTGTCTTGGATGCTCTCTCCCCAAAAGAGTTGCCATATATGACATTTAACCCCTTAACCCCTTTTGGTTATTTACAAATCACAATTGCGTTACTTTGATTTTTCTATACGTAACACGAATATCACAAAAAACAAAGGAAATCAAATTCATTAGTATTAACCAGAATCTTGGGATTTTTTTCAACAAAAAACTCTAAATTAGTGAACATGGTCGATATGTAAATAAAAATACCAAAAATAATAAATAAATAAATAAAACATACACAAAAAATACATACATTGTTGGAATATTGCTTGATGAGCCAATTAGATTGGTTGTTTTTAAGCTCTTGTAAATTACATTTGTTACATTGCAATAGGGTATGATTGCATATAGGATGACGAGCATAGATATACTTTTATCGCTTTAGTTTTAAAAACTTTTGAAGTTGATGATTAATTGAGACGGGAAATTAATTAATACAATATAATTTGCACATACGATACAGGCTCTTAAGAAGGATGTTTCACTCTATGGGCATTCATGTTTATAATATTAGTGCATGTGAGTACTTATTAAGAAATAAGTATACTGAATTTACACATTCCAAAAATTCTTAGTTGGAAACGAAATATTGTTCACAGTACAAGAATTAATTCTTAGATTTGAAATACTATTGTAACCTTGTACATGACATATTGCATTGTGATTTATTTTTCGATTACATGACAATCACAGGAAAAATATTTTGGGTGCAATATTTTTGTGTAAGGGTTTGTAAGTGATCAATAAATGATCCATCACATATCTAGATAAATAAGTAAATTTCTTATGTCTTTCACAATTCTTGACTTGGAAGTCATTGGCCAAAATAGGATGAAATTAGAAAATGAATTTCCTAATTTCATTATGGACTCATCTAACTAGGAATTTTTTTTTTGTTTGCTAAGTCATGTAACTAGAAATTTTTCTTTTTTAGTAATATAACTAGGAAAATACATTGTTATTGAGCTAATAATATTTCGACTAATAATTCATACTTTAGGAACAACTGAGAAATTATTTGACATAAGGATATACTTATATAGTACTCGTAATGGAAAGATTACTTCACCTATATTTAGATCTTATCCCGTATTGCTAGAAGCTTTATATGATTTGTGGGTTCTTAAAATTAATAGGTTAATTTTAAGATGATTAATTAATTAAATTATAAATAAAAATAATTAATTATTCAATTAAATCTCAAGAGTTATGAGCTCCTTCTAACTTATTGCTGAACTTAAAAGTCACACTAACTTAGAGTAGTACATTTTCTTTTTCAAAATTAATTCAAGTATTTGGTTAAATTAATTAATATGATTGAATAATGGGACTTAAATTCATTTAAGTATTGAATTAATTCAATTAAGTAGATAATTGAATTCAGAATCCAAGTTTTCTAAAAATGATAAAACTGTAGTGTAAAGACCAAGAGTTTGAGACAAGGAATGAAAAGAATAAAGGATTTTGGTGTCCCACTAGGTGGGGACTTGAGGGGCTTACTTAAGCCCCTCATGGACGAAATGGAGGGTAGAATTTTCTGCTATCTTACTCTTTCAATTTAGCCTCCAAACTTAGAGAAAATTGTTTTCTATCAAGTGGAAAATTTGCCCACTTGTTCCTATTGGAGTATCGATAGTATAAAATATACAATAATAGTACTAATTATAGTAACCGCCGAGGAAAGGCTGGAGGGGTCACAACGGTCCCACTTAAAATCCTGTCTTCTTAGACAGAACCTACTATTAAAAATACTATGCACAGCGGACAAATACCCCAAAGCAAGTAAATATTGAACACTAACAATTAACAAAAGAATACCAGAATACTAAATGCGAAATTAAAAGATAAAAAGGAAAAAGCACATCAAATTTGATAACGGAGTTTAGCCAACTTTTGTCTACGTCTCCGGGCATCGCAACTGTGACAACTGCTTTACTAATCTCCCAAACAAATTACAACTTGAGTAAAATTACCCACAACTTTGGATTTCCTAATTAAATGAATTCCACAAATATAGAGGGAAGAGAATATTTTGGTGTGTTTTCAAAACAAGATTTAATGGCCTATTTATAGGCTAAGTAATCAAATTCCTTTGATATACAACCAATGTGGGATGGAAATAAGCAAAAAACCAACAAATCTACACCTTTGCGCATTTTCAATCCCACTCGAAATTCAAATTTCTTGTCTTATGAGCAAATGAAGTAGTTTTCTGCAGTGTCTCTAAATGCATCTTTTTTACGTCATCTCAAATGTGCAAAATATTGGTCAAGTCTAAACAATGTTTAAACTTGACTGTTGTCACTACTTTAGTCATATCTGCGGGATTCTCTATATATGAAGATGTATATTACATTCTCCAAGAATCTCCCGTACAAAGTGATAGCGAACATCAATGTGCTTCGTTCTTGCATGAAAGACTTGATTTTTCGCTAAGTGAATAGAGCTTTGACTGTCACAATGCACTGTAATGTGCTTCTAACCAACTCCTAAGTCTTCAAGCAAACTTTGAAGCCAAATTGCTTCCTTTATAGCTTCAGTGACTGTCATATACTCTGCCTCTATTGTAAACAAAGCAACCGTAGACTGTAAAGTAGACTTCCAATTGACTGGTGTTTTGGCAAAAGTGAACAAATATTCAATCGTTGACCTTCGCTTATCCAAATCACCTGCATAGTTAAAATCACAATATCCAACTACACTTTGACCAATTTTACCATCCTGCTCAAAAACTAAACCAACATCTACAGTATTAAGAATATACTGTATAATCCATTTCACAGCTTGCCAATGAACTTTACCAGAATCATGCATAAACCTGCTCACAACTCCAACTGCTTATAAAATGTCAGGCCTCATACACACCATTGCATACATCAAGCTACCAATTGCATTAGCATACGGGACTTTGGCCATGTACTCTCGTTCTTTATCATTCTTTGGTGATAACTAGGCACTAATCTTCAAATGAGGAGCAAGTGGTGTGCTTACAGGTTTTGAGCTCTCTGTCATACCAAAACATTGTAGTATCTTCTTCAAATATTGTTTGTGAGTCAAACATAGCTTGCCTCTCGTTCTGTCCCTCCTTATCTCTATTCCGAGAATCTTATTGGCTTTCCCTAGATATTTCATTTCAAACTCTTGATTCAATTGAGCCTTCAATTTGTCAATCTCCATTTAGCTCTATGATGCAATCAATATATCATCAACATATAAAAAGTAAGCAAATGAAAGATCCATCTTATAACTTGTGTAAATACACACAATGATCATATTTGCTTCGAATGTACTTTTGTCTCGTCATAAACTTATCAAATTATTTGTACCATTACCTCGGAGATTGTTTCAATCCGTACAACGATTTGTTCAGCTTGCAGACCCAATTTTCTTTCCCAACAACTTTGAATCCTTCTGCCTGAGTCATGTAGATTTCCTCTTCCAAATCACCATACAAGAAAGTCGTCTTCACATCAAGTTGAGCTAGCTCCAAATTTAATTGCGCTGTCAAGGCCAACAAAATTCTAATGGAAGAATGTTTAACAACTGGAGGAAATACCTCATTATAATCAATTCCTTCCTTCTGAGCGTAGCCTTTAGCTACCAATCTTGCTTTGTATCACATATCATTCTTGTCAGGAAATTCTTCTTTCTTTATAAATACCCATTTGCATCCAATTGCCTTCTTGCCTTTTGGTAGTTGCGTCACTTTCCAAGTCTTGTTCTTCTGAAGAGACTGCATATCTTCCTCCATATCACCTTTCCACTTCTCACTTTCTGAACTTCGAACTGCATCTCGAAAAGTGGATGGAACATCATCATCTACAACTGGAAGTGCATAAGCCACTATATCTGCAAATCGAGCAGGTTTGTGAATTTCACGTTTAGGCCTTCTCATTGCAATTGGTTCAGGTTACTCCAACGATTATTGGGTCTGAACTTTTTCTTCTTCATCTAACAAATCCTTTGTTACTGGATTGTCATACTTAGCTGGAAATTTTGTCATTCCTTCTATCTCCACCTGCTTTGGTGTATGCTCCACCTGTTGCGGAGTACTGTCGGTCTTTTCACGTGTTATTTTTTTCAGCATGGCAAGTTCATCAAAGGTAACATCTCTGCTAAACAACACTTTCTTCGACTCGGGACACCAAAGTCGGTATCCCTTTACGCCATAGGTCATTTCCATGAATAATGCCTTATTTGCTCTCGGTTCTAATTTTAATTCCTTCACATGATAGTAAACAAGATAACCAAAAAACATGTAAGGAATCATAATCAGCAACAGGTTTTTCAGACCATACCTCTAAAGGTGTTTTACCACCTATTGCGGATGATGGCAAAGAAGGGATGATAACAACATCAAAGTCAAATCCTCATCACTAAAGGTTACATCCAAATTAAATAAATATGCAATCAATTTATTAAAGGCGGTACTCAAATCGAAACAATCGCTTCTTCATGAGAAGTTTATTCTGACCACTCTTTTTCAGAAATTTGTCCTCCAAAGCCTTCCACAATATGTGAGCAGAATTCTCATTTTTAAATGCATATTTCTGCTCTCTGGACAAGCACGATCGAATTGTTCCACATGCCAAGCGGTTAATGATTTTTCATTCTTTTTTCTTCAACATCATCTGGTTTCTTTTCTTCAATAGCGATGTCTAAACCTGGCTGAAATAGACAATCTAGTACTTAGTCTTGCCACATGCCAAAATGACCCTTACCATAAAATATCCCAACCAAAAATCTAACATTTGGCATTACCATCCTTCCTGGTATGGACGAGGAGGTTGATGCTCCGATTGTGGAAGATTCAGTAGTTATTTCGACCTCAAATAATAGTATTCAATATTACAATCAAAATAAACGAGCCTAGGCCGAACCTTCGGCTCTGATACCACTTGTTGGGGTATCGATAGTATAAAATACACAACAATAGTACTAATTATATCAACCTCCCAGAAAAGGCTGGAGGGGTCACAACGGTCCCACTTAAAACTCAGTCTCCTTAGACAGAACCTACTATTAAAAGTACTATGCACAACGGACAAATACTCCAAAGCAAGTAAATATTGAATACTAACAATTAACAAAAGAATACCACAATACTAAATGCGAAATTAAAAGACAAAAAGGAAAAAGCACATCAGATTTAATAACGGAGTTCCGCTAACTTTTGTCTACGTCTTCGAGCACCGCAACTGCGAAAACTGCTTCCCTAATCTCCCAAACAAATTACAACTTGGGTAAAATTACCCACAACTTTGGATTTCCTAATTAAAGGAATTTCACAAATATAGAGGGAAGAGAATATTTTGGTGTGTTTTCAAATTCCTATAGGCTAAGTAATCAAATTCCTTTGGTATACAACCAATGTGGGATGGAAATAAGCAAAAAACCAACAGTTCCCTCATTCAAGCTCCAACTAATTTCATCTTCACGAGTTGAATTAAGAATCAAATCACACACCATACACATGCAAAAGTTGTACTTTGTTCCACATATGGGATTATAAGATTGAATTAATAGTTTAAATTCTATTATCATAGAATTAATCACTTGTTGACATCCAAGGTTGGATAAATTTAGAGGAGTTAATCTAAGGCGAACCAAACTCGTTCGAGGGTTTAGAGATTAGCTACTTCACATATATTTAGATCTTCATGCCGTATTGCTAGAAATTTTCCATGATTTTTGGGTTATTGGAATTATTGAGTTAACTTTAAGAGGATTAATTAATTGGACTCATCAATAAAAGTTATTAATTGTTCAATTATGCATCAAGATTTTATGAGCTCACTATTAGTTTATTGGTAAACATAAGGAGTCACACACAAAATATTGGATTAAAGTAATTAATGTGATTAAATAATAAAGCTTAATTTAATTTAAGTGTTGAACTAATTTAATTAAGCAGAGAATTAAATTGGTAATCTAAGTTTCCTAAAGATAATAGGACTATAGTGTGAACACTGGAGTTTGAGACAATGAAGAATTTGGGTGTCCCACTTGATTGGGACTTAAAGGGCTTAAATAAGCTCCTCATGGACGAAATTGAGGGAAGAGTTTATGCCCTTTACTCGCCCAATAGAGGCTCCAAATTTAGAGAAAAACGTATTCTCTCAATTTCCAACTAGTTCCATATTCATGAATTGAACTAAGAATCAAATCACACGCACCATACACATATTTAAATTGTATTTTGTTCCGCATATTGAACTCTAGTATTAAATTATCTGTTTAAATTTTATTATCATAAAATTAATAGCTCGTTGACTAACAAGATATGGATAAATTTAGTGAAGTAAATCTAAGGCGAACCAAACTGGTTGAGGGGTTAGAGAATCAATTTTTATGATATGGTCATAGTAAATACTTGAGTTGTTTCTTGCAACTACATCGATAGATACTAATCACACAGCCTATCTAATCGAACAACAATTTCAAAGCACATGTTTTATTTACATGTGATGTGTTTATTTTCAATTGCTATTTTTTTATTTATTTTTCGATGGTTACATTTTTTGGGCTGCGCAAACCCAACATACATTACATTTAAAACCTAAGAACTTCACATATTTACATATTTCATTAGATTAAGAACAAATCAAGCATTTCATGCAAAAATCATAATATAAAACTAATATTATGGTGATAAAATCATACCTTATTTCCTGTCAATCCTTAGTCCAAAAAGTTATCTTCTTCCACAAATAGTGTTAGGATTCTTAGGAAAAATGTGACCTTTTCCATATGACCTAACTTTCATATGGCATAGTTCAAAGGAGTCTATTGTAGCAAAAGAAGCTTTAGATTATGGTTTCCAACAAGGAAATTACATCACTAAACCTCTAAAGGCATTCTTAAGTTTTTTCATCATGCTTTGATCTTTTGTTCATGACTTTTGGGCAGCTGTGCATAGAGAACTGGAAGAAAATAATTTTTTTAATTTAATTATGGAGTTATATAAATAGAAATTTTTTATTTTTTTTTATTTTAGCTTCCTAAGTCATGTAATTAGGATTTTTTTTATCATATTTAACCTCAATCGAGAAGTTAATTGACGAAAACAATACATGCATGGTACACGTAATTGAAAAAATTCGCTACTTCACGTGTATTTAGATCTTCATGCCATATTGCTAGAAGTTTTCCATGATTTTTGGATTCTTGGAATTAATGGGTTTAAGAGGATTAATTAATTGGACTCATCAACAAAAATAATTAATTGTTCAATTATGTATCAAGATTTTATGAGCTCGCTATTAATTTATTGGTAAATATAAGGAGTCACACACTAATTTGGAAGCATTGGATTAAAGTAATTAATGTGATCAAATAATAAAATTTAATTTAATTTAAGTGTTGAATTAATTTAATTAATTAAAAAATTAAATTGAGAAAATTTAAGTTTCCTAAAGATGATAGGATTATAGTGTGAACACTAAGAGTTTGAGACATGGAAGAATTTGGGTGTCCCATTGGATTGGGACTTAAGGGGCTTAAATAAGCTCATCATGGACGAAATTGAGGGAAGAATTTCTGCCCTCTTACTCGCCCAATTCAGCCTCCAAACTTAGAGAAAAACGTTTTTCTCTCAAGTGCAAAATTCGTCCCCTTTGTTCCTTCATCCAAGCTCCAACTAGTTTCATCTTCTTGAGTTGAATTACGAATCAAATCACACACACAATACATATAGAAAAGTTGTATTTTGTTCCACATATCAATTTCTTAGAATTAAATTAACAGTTTAATTCTGTTATCATAGAATTAATAGAGGAGTAACTCTAAGACGAACCAAACTCTTGCGCACTAATATACTTCGGATTTTGATCTCAGAAAATTCTGTTTTTCTTTTTTCAATTATTCAAGCAAGAAAGGAAATTTCTGCAAAACCCATCAAGAAAAATGCAATCTTTCGGGGAGATGCATTCCATGGCTACAAATATTTTCTCAGCCTACGCATCGATGGCGGCATCCATAATGCTGCTCCGGTCGATCGCTAATGATATCATCCCTGAACCGGTAAAATCCTTTTTCTACTCTGTGTTCAGTCGTTTCTTCAAACACTTCTTCGACAGGTTTTTCACCAAGATGTCGACCCACATGACGATGGTGGTGTACGAGCAGAACGGATTAATGCGCAACCAAATCTACGACGCCGCAGAAATTTACCTGCGCACGAAAATCAACCCCGACACGGAGAGACTGAAGGTTATAAAGAGTTCGAAGCAGAAGAACATTAGCCTCGGCATGGAGAAAGACCAACAAGTGGTTGATTGTTTCAAAGACTTTGAGATGAAATGGCAGTTTGTGTTGGTCGAGGCCGAGGGAGCAAAGGGCAGGTTCCACTTCGAGAAGAGATATTTCGAGCTCACCTTCGACAAGCCAAATAAAGGCAGAGTTGTTGATGAATACTTGCCCTTTGTTTTAGCGAAAGCCAAAGAAATCAAAGAGAACGACAGAGCGGTTAAATTGTACACGAGGGATTGTCCCTTCGACGACGACGATGAGGGTGGAAATGGAGGTGGGTATTGGGGCTGCATAAATCTTGATCATCCGGTGACTTTTGATAAGTTGGCAATGGACCCGAATTTGAAGCGGTCTATTATTGAAGATTTGGACAGGTTTTTGAGGAGAAAAGATTATTACAAGAAAGTTGGCAAGGCCTGGAAGAGAGGTTACCTTTTATACGGGCCTCCAGGGACTGGGAAATCAAGTTTGGTTGCGGCCATGGCTAACTATTTGAGGTTTGATGTGTATGATTTGGAGTTCAGTAGTCTGCATTCCAATTCGGAATTGAGGAAAATTCTGGTTTGTACCAATAACAAATCCATTATTGTGGTTGAGGATATAGACTGCAGTGCCCAAATGCACGACAGGGACGGGGACACAGACTCTGAGCCTGAGGATTCGTCCAACACCAAGGTTAGTTCCAATGACAGCATTTTTTGGGTACTAAAACTCTTGCATCAATTATGAATATACAAACTTTACCGCATTGTTTTTTTTGGTACAACAGTTGACATTGTCCGGAGTGCTGAACTTTATTGATGGATTGTGGTCGACTTGTGGAGACGAAAGAATCATCATCTTCACTACGAACCACAAAGAAAAGCTGGATCCTGCCCTGTTGCGCCCTGGTCGGATGGATATGCACATTCATATGGGGTACTGCACCCCGGAAGGATTTGATGTTTTGGCCTTCAATTACTTGGGAATCCATGATCATCCCAGTCTCTTTCCTGAGATAAAAGGGCTAATTCGAGAAGTTGATATCACTCCTGCAGAACTTGCAGAGCACTTGATGAGAAATGAGCATGTTGATGTTGCTCTTGAAGGGGTGATTGATTTGCTCAAGCAAAAGAAGCAAGAAAAAAAGGAAATGCCGGAGGAGAGTGATGCCAAGGAAACTAAAACTGATGGAGATGAAGGTATTCCAAGCGAGAAGAAGGGAAAGAAGGGGAAGTTTGGGAAAATTGTCAAACAGTTGAGGAAATTTGGAAGGCAATCAAGCATACGAAGTAAGAGCAAAATGTTGTAACTTTGAGCAAATTAAGATATTAAGTAATGTATGTATGAAAAACCATTGATGATAAAAAACAATTGTGGAGTTGTTTTTCTATTGATGAATGAATGATTGCTGATTACCATGACATTAGCCATATTGCAAATCTGTTCTTCAAATATTTCCTATTTATAATTATTTAAAAATCTTAAGACAAATTTGTTTTTCTCATTTTCTGAAATTTCTAATCATATTTTTGAAGTGTACATCCTATTTTAAAAATCTTGCACTCCATTGTTAAAGGAAAAAACTCAGCTCTTAGAGAACTCTCTTTATAATAAAATTCGAAAATAAGTAAACATAATATATAAAAAAAAATTCTGAAATCAACATATTAACTCAATTAATCTAACTTTATAATTTACTGATTCATACACTTTTTCATTTCTATACCATTGAAAAAAGTATGAATGTCTTTCAAGGTTTTTTTTTTATTGTTTTCTTAAGAGGAAAATATCCTAAGTAATACTCACAAGTAGGGGTGATCATGGTGCGGTTTTACGATTTTTTTCACTAATTTCAAACCGAATTGTCATATGCGGTTTTGTTGGAAAATAATTTCAAATTGCGATTTTATCAAATAAAACGAAAGTACGGTTTTAAGCGGTTGCTGGCAGTTTGGCGGTTTTTTACCAATAAGAGAAATTATTAAGTTTCAAAAAATTAAGACATTAATACAAAAATCATTTGAATATGAAAATAACACCATGATTTTTTGACTCTACAGCGCTCCTCTTTCAACTGATTTTTCACTACGTTCAAGACCAAACTGACTTTTGGTATCTGCATATGAATTGTATCCCTATATCTTAGCTTTCTATATCTTCATTCATAAGCTCAATATAACATATGTGGAGTGAGTTATGCCCAAAATACCAAAATGTGTCATACTAGAAATTTTCAGTCAAGTGCAGCCTATTTAACCCAATTTTTCTTATTGAAATAGAATTAACTGGATTTTATGATAAACATAAAAGTTATATATCTATCTCTTGGCTTTTTAATGGTTTAAGAAACAAGTCAAAATGTTATTGGAGTAAAAAGTTATTATTGAAATACAAACACTGCCCTCAATAGTACCAAACAACGGATTATTCAAAATTCTAACCAAGTTTTATGTTTATTTCCATTTTCTTCTCATTTTGCTATTACCTACAATATTTCAAACTAAATACATAAAAAACATAAAAATACTCAAAAACTAATCAAAAAGTTAAACAAATGGTACTCAATTAATGGGTATGAATTCACTCATCAATATGGTTGTTGCTCTTATTTTTAATCTTAAGTATTAAGATTGAGAGATGTGAGTTGGAAAAAAGAATAATCAACTTAATTATTAAGGTTTTGTATAATAGGTTAATTACAAAATTACTCTTTTAAGGTATAAATAGGCGGTTCGGTTTTTTACAGTTTTTTTAGCTCTCAAACTGCCACCGCACTGCTAAAATGGTGCAGTTTTTGTTTCATATTTTAAATCGCGGTTTTTGTGATAAATCAATATTAACGGTGCAGTACAGGACGATTCGGGCAGTTTTTTAAAAATTATGATCACCCATACTCACAACATCCCAAATGATTTGAGTTTTTTTTCTGAGATATCTTAAATTAAGATTTTATTTCATAAATAGATTTTTTTTCCTCCTAAACTTACACTCAAATAAAATAAAAATATTATAAAAATCACCTTTGATGCTTGATCTAATTACAAAAACTACCTTTAAATTTTAAAATTATAAATAGTTCTTTTAATATTTGTCTCCATCTTAAAATTACCCTAACATCGCTGGATGTCATGCAAAATGCTGACGTCAAACAAAAAAATAAAGGACTCTCTATTTTGCCCTTGGGGTACTATTCTAGAAATATATCTTTGGAGCTAACTGTCATATTTTTTAATTTCTTTGCAATGTAACAATAACAAATTTTATATTCATTATATGCTGCTATTTCAGTAAATTTTTAAATTTTTTTTTTATATTTTTCATGATTTTTTAAATTTAATTTTTTTTTATCAAAATTGACTTATTTTGTGGTTCAAAATCTTCCAAATATACCACAACAATAATAGAGTAATTTTTATTTTTATTTTTTATTTTTTCACTTTTTAATTAATTATTTTTTTTGTTTGTCAAAATGAATTTATTATGTTTTTCAATCTTCCAAATTTACCACAACAATAACAATATTATATAGAACAATTGATAAGAAAAAATTAGTTTGAGAATATTACATTTATCCCCTCAATATGCCATACACTTACACAAATACCCACAATTTTTTGTAATATTTAAATACAATGATCACATAATTTCTAGTCCAACCACAATAACTATATTAAGTGTGAAATGCCATATACAAATAGGCCCATAGTTAACAAATATATATATAGGCATCAAAGGATGCATGTCAATGTGTTCACATAAGATTTTCTAAATATAAAAGCTGATTTAGTGTTCATTTAATGCAAAATCAATCTTGTTGCATGGCAAGAGGACCATCTTGCCTGCCCATTGAGTTGCCATATATGATATTTACCCTCTTTTGGTTATTCACAAACCATAACTTCCTAACTTTGGTTACGAATATCCCAAGAAACATAGAAAATCACAATCATTAGTATTAACCAAAATCTTTGTATTTTTTCAACAAAGACTTTGAATTAGTGAACATGGCTGACATGTAATGTTTATAAAACTTATAAAAATTGTTCCTTTTACAATAACAACACCAAATATAAAAAAAAACAAATAAAATAAAAAATACACAAAACTTAGATACATTAAGGGGCGGAGCCACAAAATAGATACCGTGCTTATTGCCCCCTTCGAGAAATCTGGCGCCTAGGCGCCATATTATACCGCCTAGGCGCTATCCATGTGACAAAACTGATGCTTTTGGTTGGAATGGTAGCAAGTGGCAATCATTTACAACTTTTGATACATGTTTATGATATGTATACACTAGATACATATATCATACCACACACATTACTCACTTTACATCAAATGTACAATACATCTTCCTCACTTTACACAAAATACACAATACATCTTACACACTTTACACCAAATCGTATCACCATCTCATACTTTATAAAATGGCACTATCATCTCAACACAAATATCAATTTTCAGATTTACTCACTGTCTACATTCATTCACATTTTGAAAGCACTCTTGGGGTTTTTTGAGCTTCAAGGAAGAAAAAGTGGAAGAGGCTTGGAGGAGGAGACATCCATAATCTATCATCAACCTCAACTATCTTTTTCAACCAATAAGTTTCTTTGATTCCCAATGTTGCTAATTTTTATTCTCTTGTCATTTATTATCATGTTAGACTAAACTTCTTTATTGGTTGAGGTTGATTTCAAAGCCCTAAACATGAGTTCTTGTAATTGAATGTTTGATATTATTGATCAATTTCCCAATTGAGGTTGTTTATATTTTTCTATACTTAATATCTTATGGGTATTTTCTTACTTTATTTGGATGCTCAACCAAATCGGGTTTGAGAATTCCTTACAATTAGATTAGAGATTTTAGATCCGTAATTGTCTTGAATTTCTAATCATGTGTAGTAAATTGTGATTAATGATTATGGGATATTTTTATTAATTGCAATGAAAAACATAACCTAAGTTAAATGACCCGAGTTTGTGTGGTTGTTGATTAGATCAATCTATCTTTCTTATTTTAATGCATCTATTGGATTAAATCTAGAGAGCTTGTTTTAGGTTATTTGGTGGGTAGAGAATTAGATAGAGAGCTTGTTCTATCTAATGAGAAACTAAGAAAAGATTGGGGTAGTAGAACTTGTTATTACCTACTGTTGATAATTTTATTGGCAAAATGTTCATAATATTGATATGAAATTAGAACTCATTATCTAGTGGTGGCGAATGAAACCTCAACCTACTTTAATCGATTGTTGATTGTTGTTTTGATTTTGATTGATTTATATTTTAATTAGTTTTAATTTCTATGACTAGTTAATCAACTCAATCCCCCCAAACGTTTGTTGTTTATTTCTAAAGTTTGCTTGTTGAAGTCTTAGTTTTAAATTAATAATTTTGAAATTAAAATTCTTAGTTAGTTGAGTCGATAGTAAATCAATTAGCCTTGATCCTCATGGGATCGACTCTTACTCACTCTATACTCGTTAAATATTTATTGAAGAGTAAGGTTTAAATTTGGTAGGCTTACGACAACCAATCACGCTACCTCACCCCTTCCCCTCCCCTAACTCCGCCCCTAGATACATTGTTGGAATAGTACCTAATAGCCACAGAATGGCCGTTTTTAAGCTCTTATAGAAAAAAAAATAGTCCTATTCCTGTAATATCAATAAAATAATATTTATTACATAATTATGGGGTACGGTCGCACATATGATTGTGGTTATGGAATATGCCTTTAACTCTTTAGTTTAAAAACTTTCCTAATTGATGATTAATAGAGACGAGAAATTAATAAATTTAATATGACTTGCACATACGATGCAGGCTTTTAAAGATGATATCTCGATCCATAGACATCCATGTTTATGACATTAGTGCATGTATGTGAGTTCTTATTAAGGAACAAGTATACTGAATTACCTAACCTAAAAGAATTTAAATGATAATGAAATATTATAGACAGTTCAATAATTATCCTTAGACTTGAGACATTATTGCAACCTTGTACATAAGATATTGCATTTTGATTTATTTTTTTATTACATGACAATCACAAGAAAAATATTTTGTATATGATATTTTTGGATAGGGAGGTTTACAAATGGCCAATAAAGGATCACTTATCTAGATGAACAAGTGAATTTCTTATATATTCTACTATTCTTGACATTAAAGTCCTTAGTAAAGGTTGGACAAAAGTTAAAAAATGAATTTTCTAAATTCATTTTGGAGTCATATAACAAATTATTATTATTATTATTATTATTATTATTATTATTATTTCATTTTGCTTACTAACTTATGTATCTAGCAATTTTTTTATTATTATTATATAACTAGAAAGATACATAGTTATTGAGGTAATAACGTTTCAACGAATAATTCATACTCTAGGCTCAATCGAGAAATTAATTGATGTAAAGATCATACATGAATAGTACTCATAATAAAAAAAAATTCGTTACTTCACCTATATTTAGATCTTTATAGTGTGTTGCTAGACGCTTCCTAGAATTTATGGGTTCTTGAAATTAATGGATTAATTTCAAAAGGATTAATTAATTAGATTAATCAATAGAAATAATTAATTGTCCAATTAAAACTCAAGAGTTATTAGCTTACTACTAGTTATTTCATTAACTTCATTAACGTAAGGGTTACACACTAATTTGGTGAAGTCCATATTGAAATAATTTAATTAATGTGATTAACTAATAAAAGTTAAATTAATTTAAGTGTTGAATTAATAATTAATTAGAGAATTAAAGTGAGAATCCATTAGATGGATTCATTTTCAATGAAGAATCTCATTTTCTATCCATGAAATTCCAACGTTTTATTAGAATTTGTGTAGAAATAAAAATATGCCTGGTTATAAAAATTTTGATGAAAATTTTATAGGGCGTAGAATGAGAATATATTTTGTTTAATATTTTTTTTGAATTTTTTAATGAAAACATGGATAAAATAATAATGTACATGGATATATGTAAGTAGTGAGATCCACTTGAAACATTTAGTTTGAATATAATAATTTAATAAAATGATTTATAGGTGGTGGAGTTCATTTTTAATGATATTATTTAAAAAAGAATAATATATAATTAGATAAAATTGATAGTGGTGGGTCCACTTTGAATATTCAATTTATATATTAGAATTTATTAAGATGATTTGTAGGTGGTGATTCCATTGCAATGATATTGTTTAAAAATAGTAATATATTATATAGATATAGGTTATAATGATGGATCGCAATGATGTAGTATATGGTTGAAAATTGAGAATATATTATAGAAAAGTGTTGTTGGTGGAACTGAGATGAAAATGAAATATTTTCGATGAGTTGAAAAAAATAAACATATACTACAAATCCCAATGAAATAAAAATATATATGCCCCAACAAATTTTCTAAAGACGATAGGATTATAATGTAAACACTATAAGTTTGAGACAAGATAAAAAGAATTTTGGTGTCCCACTAGGTTGGGGCTTGAGGAACTTACTTAACCCCCTCATTGACGAAATTGAGGGTAGAATTTTTTGCCCTCCCACTCACCCAATTCAAACTACAAACTCAGAGAACTCAAGTGCAAAATTCGCCCCTAATTCTTTGTTCCAAACTCCAACTAGTTTTATCTTCATCAATTGAACTAAGAATTAAATCACACACACTATACACATAAAAATTGTATTTTATTCCGCATATCAAATTTTAGGATTGAATAATGATTTAAATTCTATTATCATCAAACTAATCGCTCGTTGACATCCAAGTTTTGGATAAATATAGAGGAGCAGCTCTAAGGTGAATCAAACTCTTTCGAGGGGTTAGAGAATCAATTTCTACAATACGATCATTGTAACGACTTGAGTCATTTTTTTACAACTACATCAGCCAAAAGTGATTAATAACATTATATTTCGTTCAAAACCTAAGAACTTCACATTTTTAATTAAATTAATAATAAAATCAATTATTTTATGCAAAAGTCATACTATAGAAACTCCCTTTGAGACAATGGAAAATATCTGATTTAAGATTTATCCATGAAACCACCGAACAAAAGTTGGAGGCAAACAAGTATATAATTTTACATATTTTCCATCCTAGAAATAGCATAGAGAACTAGACAAGTACTGTTCCCTATCTGAACATGTAGGATAGACTTGGCTGGATGAAAATTAGAAAATAATTTGAGTCATATAACTAGAATTTTTTTATTATTTTTTTATTTTGGTTTGCTAAGTCATGTAACTAGGGATTGTTACATGGATTTTTCTTTTTTTTAATCATATAACTAGGAAGGTACATAGTTATTGAGCTAATATCTTTTCAATTAATAATTCATACTTTAAGTTGAATCGAAAAATTAATTGACGGAAAATCATACTTGCATGGTACACGTAATTAGAAAGATTCGCTACTTCATATATATTTAGATTTTTGTGGCGTATTGCTAAACGTTTTTTATTATTTTTGATTTTTTGAAATTAATGAGTTAATTTTAAGAGAGTTAATTAATTGAATTTTTCAATAAAAATAATTAATTATTCTTATGTATCAAGATTTAACGAGCTCATTATTAATTTATTGGTGATCCTTTTGAGCAGCCCTAGACCTTTTGTTTTTTTATAAGATTGGGAAAAATGTAAAAGTGTGTGCATCACTTTGTCAGTAGAAAGGCTTTGAGACATTGGAAAAGATTTGATTTAAGATTTGTCCATGAAACCACCTACCAAAAGTAGGAGGCAAACAAGTATATAATTTTACATCTTTTCCATCTTAGAAATATCATAGAGAATCAGACAAGTAATGATTCCTGTCTCAACATTTAGGATAGACTTGCCGCTGCAAAGAGTTATCCTTACTATTACTTATATGACCTCTAATTTAGTATTTTTTTTAAAGAAAATTTTTAATTCAAATTTGATTTGGATGAATACAAGTTAATCGTAATGACTTTTTACTTATTATATAATTGATTGATACTCCAAAAATAGTAAATGATCAGTCATAACAAAATACAATTATATTTATTATATAATTAGTTGAATTTAATCAAATAAAAAAATAAACTAGAAAGTTTTTATTTGTTTGCTGTGGGATAAAAAACTAGTAAAGTGACTGATTGGATTGGATGATGTCTGGCTTGATGTTGTGCTCTATTTGGTCTCATTCGAGAATCTGGATTGAGCTTGATTTGTAACACAATCTACATAATCAAGCATTTGATAACGATGATTTCAACCCAAAATAAATATTAAATTGGTCATATTAATTATTACCCAACCTCTATTATTATATAATCTAATTTTTGGGTTGGATCGAACAACAAATTCTTACATCTTTGCCCTTGAGATTTGGTTATATTTTCTTTTTCTTTTTCTTTTAAAAAATAATTTGGATATTTGTATTTTACTATCCTACCCAATCATCAAATTCAAATAAAATATTATTATCCTACTCAATTTTTTTAAATTTTAATCTTACAATCCATACACTTCTTTTAAACAAATTACATTATTCAGAAGCAACGAAATCCTACTCTCTTTAATCAGTCTTATCAATTTCGTCCATAAATTCATAAATCCAAACAAGGGTCTTTGTGTTTTGGATGGTGAATATGTATGAGAATGTTTTATTAATTTAAATAAATATATAATAAATTAATATATGAATTGGGCTTGGCACCAATTGGACTTTACAATTTCAATTCAAGCCCACCAAACTTATAATTTGTTATAAGCTCGCCCCAAATTCAATAGGTTGAAATATTCACATGGAGAAGAAGATCATGTTCTATGATGGCAATGCTAAAGAATATCATTTTCCTTTTTCCATTTGGAAACATGGCTTTTTTTTTTTATTTTTTTTAAATATCCAATTTCTTTATTAGAATCTAATCAAATTTACAAAAATAATTAGATAAAATACTGAACCAAATTACTAAACAAAATTTCATATTCAATTTCAAAAGTTGGCTATATCAAAGTTCCATTGTGTTCATGTCCAATTTTACTAAAACACACGTCAATTTCTTTATTCAAATAAGGACCTTAGAAACGGGTTGAATTTGATAGTCGTTTCACGGGTACAATTTTTGTAACTTCATGATATATCCTTGGATTGGTCAGTTCCTATTTGAAAAGTTATAATTTTTTACCGGCCACAATTTTATTCGTACTAATAATTTAGCACATTCTTTATTTTTATTATGGGGTTATGAAGAGTTAGAAGATTTATTTTTTCGTGTTAATGGTCCGTGAACTTTTGTTGCTTTGCATGGTACTTTCATACTAATAGATTTCATATTACGTCAATTTGAATTTATTTGATCTATTCAATTGTAATTTTATAATGCAATTGTATTTTTTGATCTTATCGTTCTTTTTGTTTATGTATTCTTGATTTATCCTCTAGGGCAATTCTTTAGAAATTGACGTATTCTTAAGAAATTTAAATAAATCAAAATAAATTACAAAATTTTGTTTTTTAAGATTAATAAATTATTTTTTCATATAAATCAAAATTTTATTTTGTCTTCGTTTGACTCTATCTTAACTTCATTGGCCTCCATCCAAACATAGTGGTCCAAATTGTTTAAAATGAATATAATATGATGATTCAAATTCTTTCGGCTATTAGACTTGGAGACAGTATAAAATTTATTTTATAAAAAAATCAAGACCTAGTTCAATTAAAATGCGCAAAAGCCCGCGGGCCGTGGTACAGGAGTATGATTGAACGAGGCTTCACTTTTATATAATCTTGATTTTCCACTTGTCTCGCCATTCTTGTACAGTGTCGAACTAAATCTTTGTACCTAAGGCTGTAGATTTCAGAGACCCAGATCTCATTTGGTAAGTTCGCACAGTTCTGTCTTACATGAAATTGGTTTCTTTTTGGTTTGTAATGGAAATAGATTTTGATTTCAGCAGCGAAAAGAAGGAAGGAAATGGACCCGGATTCAGTGAAATCGACTCTTTCTAATTTGGCTTTCGGAAATGTAATGGCTGCTGCAGCCCGCGATTATCAAAAGGTCCTATTATCTTAATATTTTTTAGGTTTTTTTCCCAAATTTTCTGTGTTTCGGATCAAATGGTTAGTGAATTTGATGCCCTTTAATGCAGTTTCATGAATTAATTTATGTCTGGCAGTTTTTGAAGAATTGGGGAATTGAAATCGATAATGTATATGAGCAGTTCGTCTTTAATTGATTAGATCGAAGCTATTAGCTTATATTAGTGCTGTGTACCGCGAGGATTAAATTTCATGCTTTTGTGTGGAAGTTCTAATTTAGTATCTGATATTGTGAAATTCGTCTGTCATTTTGAAAAGTTAGTAAAATGAAGATGTTTTCGTGTTTTCCCATCAACAACAATCTCTTCTCCCCTTTAGTAGAATAATAGGAGTTAAACCAAGGATTTTGTTTTTCATAGTGAAAGAAGAATTGTCCTTATTTCATGCGAAAGTGATGGAATATAGTTCCATTGCCTTGTTTAAAGTGAAATGCTGCTCAGGTCCACTTCTGCAGTTTTATGGTGATTTGACAGTCCACGGTTGATTTTTAGAAGTTTTGAAGAAGTGATAGCATGTATTTTTTAGAAGAATTTATCCTGAAATTCTTTAAACGTGTATGGGTCACCTGGAAGTTTGATTCATTTCCAGGACTAAGAAATGGGAAAAAGTTTTTATTTGAAAACGAACTCTAACTGTGAGCTGGAATGGTTACTTGGCTAAGTAATTTTTGTGAACAAAGTAGCATAAAGAGGCTGGTGTCAGACACAGATTTTGATCTCAGCTTCCATATTTTTGGCAGGAATTGGTGGCTCAAGGGAAAGCGCAAGCATCCAGCTCTGTTAATCAGGAAGTAGATCTGGATGAATTGATGGATGTAAGTGGAGGATGCGTCTCGATCTAATTGCTTTCTTCATCTCTCTAAAATCCTTTATTTTTACATGTCGTTACACCCAGGATCCTGAACTGGAAAAATTGCACGCTGACAGGATTGCGGCTCTTAAGGTATGAAATTAGGCTCTCAAATGAGCTTGGAGTTTACCTTCTGAGATAATTTATTCATTGATTTTCCTTATAGAAAGAAGCAGAGAAGCGGCAAGAACTGAAAATGCAAGGTCATGGGGAGTGCAGGGAGATAACAGAAGCAGACTTTTTGAGTGAAGTTACAGGCAGTGAAAAAGTGATTTGTCATTTCTACCATCGAGAGTTCTACCGTTGCAAGTAAGAGCACACAATGTATCTCATTTGAAACATTTGTGGATAGTGGAGGGTAGATTTGATATTTGAAATTGGGCATCAGATGTCAAGTATAAAACTTAGTACTTTCATAGGGTTGGAAAAAAATTAGATGGAGGACGTATATGTAAGGCCTCATATATTTTAGGAAGTATTTACAGTTTTCTGGATGTCTTCTCCAAAATATATTCTTACAAAATGCATCTTTTTCTCTTTTGACAAAACATGCATGCAGTGCTTCTATAATTTTGTTGGTGCGTTTTTCTAGGATTATGGATAAGCATTTGAAGTCCCTTGCTCCAAGACATTTTACCACCAAATTCATCAAATTGGATGCTGAGGTCGGTATAGAAGAGCATGCTGCATATATATACACTACTGGGATAGTTACAAATCCAAAAGAAGCTAAGATTCCTGTTTTTCTATTATTTTTTTTGCAGAATGCTCCTTTCTTTGTTACTAAGCTAGCAATCAAAACATTGCCATGTGTCATACTGTTCAGGTCTGTCAATTCATTATTTCTTAATTCTCTAGTTATGCATTTATCTATTAGCAAGTATTGTTGCTGCATTGATTTTTTATTGACATGAAATGGTGACGAAGAGCATATTGACGGTATCTTCTGAGTTGCACACTCTATTGTTAAGCATTATGGCCACTGATTCATTTGGTATTCATGTAATAGCACTATGATTTGAAAGTTAGGTTGCTGATAACTCATCTTGTGAAAGTCATTGAGAGGTGCAGGACTTTGGAACATTTTAGTTGGTGATCATGTCTAAGAAGGTTATCCTTTGGGATGATATATATCTTTTGTATGGAGCATCATATTTAAGAAATTTGAAATCTTCTTCTCTCTTTATCCAGGAAAGGAGTCGCAACAGATAGGGTGGTAGGGTTTCAAGACATGGGGGGGAAAGATGATTTCTCTACAAGGACCCTCGAGATTCTCCTGTTGAAGAAAGGTAATTCATTTATTCAGAATGCTTTGCCACACCTGCATTTACCTCATTGTAATTTCTGAACCGTCATTTTTCAGGAATAATTGAGGAGAACAAACGAGAAGAAGAGGATGATGATTATCTTGAAGGTGGACAGAGGACAGTCAGATCATCTGTGAATCCTGATTCTGATTCTGAATGAAAAAAAGACTTTGAAACAATTGACCTGATTGCAACGAAAACCTGTAGTGCTTGAATTTTTTTCATATCTGGTGGAAACTTGCACTGATGCGGGCTCAAAGAAATATGAAACAAGGCAAAATTTGGAAACAAGGAAGTTCCCCACCGTGCATTCTAAAACTCTAGCACGACTACGTAATAGCCTGCTGTAGCATTTTCAGCTTAGTGACGATATTAGACTTTTCAGATTATCACGAATGAATATCAGTGTGCAGTTATTTTCTGCTCTGTGAGACTGTAAAATCTATTAACACTTGCACTATTTCATAAATTATCAGATTTGTTTTCTTTTACTCCTGCAGCTTGTGCGTATCATTTGACAGATCTAACTTTCAAGAGCAACGCTACCAGTCTACCACCCTCTGATTTGAGTCACAGAGGAAGGTAAACTTTTGTCGGCCAAATTAGAAACTTATCCGTAATTGCATTTCATCGTTTCCCACTAAAAAGGTGCAAACAATTATTTGATAACAGTCAATTGCAGTAATGTTATAGATGATGGGTGGTGAAACATCGATTGTAGGGGTGGTTTTCAAACACCCACGCCCCCCACCCCACCCCACCCTCCTAATCCAAAGGTTATAGATGAATCAGGATTGTTGCACACGGTCCACTATATAATTACATTTGTGTGTCCAACTTAATCATATTTGGGTTCATCATCAGATGGCTCCAAGTCATGTCCCATTCCTGTCAAAAGTATCATCAAAATGCATCTTTACCTTCACTATAAATTTTGATGCTTATTTTGTTCTATTAAGATGCTAAAAATAATATTAAACTATATATGAAAAAGTAAATCATTCTAAATAAAAATGAGATTAAAAAATATAGTAATAAAGCTTTTTGGAGCATATTACAAAATCGTAGAAATTAAGAATTTAAGATATATATTTTAATGAGTTTCTAAGTCACCCAACCTTTAAATGGAAAATTTCCCAAGCTTAAACAAATTAATTGTAGGTTGTTCATAAGCTTTAAGGCAAAAAGTACTTTAAAATTGTGGCTGCTGGGATTCGAGCCCAGGTCTCCACGGCCACAACGTGGAATTCTTACCACTAAACTACAGCCACTTTGTTGACTTCACTTCAAAATTGATACTAATTATCATAAGTTCATAGAACAATAGTCCCCAGTCTATGTATTAACTTTTGTTTTGGGGTGGGCATACGGGTTCGGATAGTCGGTCCCAATCCAATTCAATCGGGTTTAACTCAATTTGGTTGGATTTTTTAAAAAATTCGGTAACCTAATACCCGATTTAAATTTTTCGGGTCAGCTATTGAATATTATTTTCCTACTTGATTGGGTATTGGGTATTGGGTACCCGATTTTTTTTTTAATTTTTTATTTTAATTATTTTTTATTTTTTTATTTTTTTTGAAATATTCCTTTAAATCAAGGGGAAAACACAAATGTCCTCTTTGACTTTTTATATCAAATAAGAAAAATTAATTTTGTATTTTTCTCTTCCAACACTTTTTTTTTTTACATCTTATTAAATTAAATTGAAGTACATAATAGAAATTATATAATAAATTTTCTTTTGTAAAATATGTAATAAATATTTTAAGATTAAAGAAATAAAATAATAGAAATTAGTATATTATCATTAGATATAAGAGTTTAGCATCAACAAAATATAATACCTACAGCATAACAAAAAAATAAAAAAATCGAACCCAACCTTTCGGATGCTCGAAAATTTTGGGTTGGTATTGGGTAGCCTTTTAAGCTGCCTGACCCGATTATCCCAAAATTCGACTATCCATCTCTATTTTTGTTAAGTACGGATTATTTTTTCAATCGTCTTTTATAAGAAAGATTTTGATTAGTTAATATTTCTTTTAAGAAATATTATCAACTAATTAGGCTCACATGGACAATTAATTAAATACCTTAAAAATTATAATAACAACACCCACATTGTTTATGAAATTGGACATTGCATATACTTCTCGCAGTATTTGAGCTTAAAACCAAGTAGTCAGAAAAATCTTCAAAGTCAAATTGAGTTAGAAATCATTGACGGGACTAATAAACTTAATCCGAGTAATGATATTGCTAAAATATATGCATTAGGTGATTAGACTTCAAACCTGATAAAAGATAAAGCGAAAATTACATTAATGGTCCCTAAAGTCTACCCTTTGAATTACTTTAGTCCTTAACGTTCAAAATTGACTACTTTATACTCTTATATTATCATTTGGTTGCATGTTAGTCCTCATATGAATATTCCACTGAAATTTGGTATTCAAATTTTTTAAGGGCAAATGGTCAAAACAAGTCAAAAGTTGCACTGTTATCCCTAATTTTCCACTTTAATCCCTGAGTGATAAATTATAATGAAAATCCACAATATTATATCTATAAATTACACACACCAAATATATATTTATATATATATATATATATTTTCACACAAATTTCTGTGGAATATATTGTAAATAGTATGTTCAAATACAAATGAAATTATCATTATTTTGTTTCATTGTAGAACAAACCTTACAACTTCATGTGCAAACTAATGTTAGAAATAATTTGTCAAAATTATGTACTTATTCATTATATTTAGCATGATTTCAAACTTCAATATGCTAAAACTTGAATATATATATATATATATGTGTGTGTGTGTGTGTGTGTGTGTGTGTGTGTAAAATATAAATCTAGTATGACTTATTTAGGTTATACTCATTATAATCATTTATGATGAAGCTAAGTTCCATGCATTAGTATACTTCAACACTTAAAAATAGTTACCTCAACATTATTGCAAAAGATCATTAAATTAGTTTTAAATTTATCATTATTTAATTCACTTACCTTATTTATTTAAGAGAATCTCAAAGAAGAGATTAAGTAGGAGTGAAACCGAGTAAAACCACGTGTGTCCATGAGAAATAATAGTGCAGTTCTTGTTCACATTATTTAATTCACTTACCTTATTTATCTAGGATAATCCCAAGAATTTTCCTTATTAATGTCTTTCCTTAGTTAAGCAGAATTCTTTGTATTGTAGAACTACACCTATATCGACTTAACCATTTCTGTACGGTATCAATAGTTTCATTATTTTAGCGTTGTTGCTCTTGTTTAGTGTAGTTGTTATGGTTTGCCACACTTCTTCTTTGTGAGTTGTCGCCATCTACCACGCTCAATCATATCCCTTGTTTTCTCCCTTTTTTCATGTAGGAATATAAGGATATATACACATATATAGTTGCCCAGAATCAGAAATGACTGTGGGTGCTTTCTGGGAGATGATAAGGGTGGAAGATTGAAGGGAAAGAAAAGTTGAAATTTCAAGATTTTCGTGTCCTACTGACTTAATCAGTAGAATAATCGAGCCCAGAAGACTGAATCACCATAATGTAAGTGCCCACTTCGTTTTCTTGGCTAAAAATTTGATCTTTTCTTATCAAGACTCGTATAAATATATATACTTGTGTGAGTATCGGCTATATAGTTTCAATCACTCATAAGATTGTTCCATGGGGAATTGCAGAAAAATGGCGACTCCTGTGGAGCCTCCAAATGGATTCAGAGCTAAAGGAAAGCATTACTTTGCAATGTGGCGCACATTGTTTGAAGTTGACAGGAAGTATGTTCCGATTAAGCCGATAGGCAGAGGATCATATGGGGTGGTCTGTTCATCGATTAATAGGGAGACAAATGAGAGAGTGGCCATCAAGAAGATCACTGATGTGTTTGGGAACCGAATTTCTGCGATAAGGACTCTGAGAGAACTGATGTTGTTGAGGTGCATTAAGCATGAAAACGTAGTTGAACTCAAGGATGTTATGATGCCGACTAATTGGAGTGGTTTTAAGGAACTTTATATGGTGTACGAGTTGATGGATACGGATCTGCATCATATAATTAAGTCCCCACAGCCTCTGTCAAACGACCATTGCAAATTCTTTATTTTCCAGGTAATAGTTCTCTTTAGTTTTGCGGTTCTGATTTTAGCATTTCAGTAACATATTTGCTTGTGTGCTATGTGATCTTATGTAGGATACGAGAATATGTATTTGGATTTTATGATGCATGATGTTAGAAATTGAAATTTGCTGATCATAGTAAAAGATAATAGTTCTCTTTCGTTTCGCTGTTCTGATGTTAGCATTTCAGTCACATATTTGCTTGTGATCTGTGTTCTTATTATGTAGGATACGAGGATATGTACATGGATTGTATGATGCATGATGTTAGAAAATTCAAATTTGCTGATCATGGTAAAAGAAATATAATGGATAATGATAGATAATGTCAATGTCTTATTTGATATGTTAGGAAATGAGTATTAAAGTATGAATTGATAATAACTTATGTTAATGGGGTGAGTTTTCTGGAGTAGCTCTTCTGATATGTTTCATACCTTCTCTAGATTTATAGAAAAACCTCCATGCATAATTCTCATTGTTAACTAATTTATGAATAAACCAAAAACAGAGTGGAATACTTTCTGATCCTAATCTGAGGTTCATTAAAATTCTTTCTGTAGTAAGTATTGTGCCGTAAAGAAATACCGACTAAATCATGAGTAGTGGTTGAGTAGAGAATTAAATCTACCCAAATGTATCTTTAGATGAGCAGGTTTCTTTTGAAAGATTTGCCTTGAGCTATACTAGAATTTTTTTGAGAATGTTCTTGTGTAATTTCTGTTGGTGGTTTCACACATCCTAATATACATTGTTTGGGTTTAAGAGAATGGTCCTTACCCAAGAAAAAATAACTAGATGAAGCCAAGAAAAACTCAGACTCAGCATCATCCTTTCCAGAATCTTTGTTGTATTTTAATTTAAGAGATGCAAGAATGTACAATTTATAGACTGTTTTGCAAAATGCAGCTGCTGAGGGGGTTAAAATATCTCCATTCTGCCAACGTTCTCCATCGGGACTTGAAACCTGGAAATCTTCTTGTCAACGCCAATTGTGAGCTGAAGATATGTGATTTTGGATTGGCAAGAACTGGCAGTGACAATGGAGATTTCATGACGGAATATGTAGTTACGAGATGGTATCGTGCACCAGAGCTACTTCTTTCCTGTGACAGCTATGGAACCTCCGTAGATATCTGGTCTGTTGGATGCATCTTAGCAGAAATCCTTGGTCGAAAACCAATCTTTCTGGGAACTGATAGCCTCAGTCAACTCAAGCTTATTGTTAGTGTTCTCGGCAGCCAACCTGAAGCTGATCTCAAGTTTATTGATAAGCCAAAGGCGAAGACATTCATACGATCACTTATTTCCAGAGGAATTGACTTGTCTTCTCTATATCCACAAGCTGATCCTTTGGCAATAGATTTGTTGAGCAAGCTTCTTGTGTTCAATCCAACCAAAAGAATCACAGCGACAGAGGCTCTTTGTCACCCTTATCTCTCAAGTCTGTATGATCCGAGTTGCAATCCTCCAGCCAAATACCGTCTCAAGGTTGATATAGACGAGAATTTCGAAGAACCAATTATTAGGGAGATGATGTTGAGAGAGATTTTCTATTACCAATCCTGAAGTTGCTTATGCTATGTCATATTAATGTCTAGTTAGCGCGGTTTCTTTTGTATTATTCCCTGAAAGAAACTAATATATATATTTGCTTATTGGGTATAAGCTTGTATAGCTCTATTGGATTAATATCCTTGTATAGTTGCAAAGAGATTCTCCAGGGTGAAAGACATCTTTAACTTTGTTCCATAAGATGATTGAAATGCAGATAACAGTTGCTTGAGCTGGTGTTTTGGGACACTGAGTTCTATCCTCTCCTTTTCTTATCACTTATTACATTCGATTTTTTTTTTATTCACATAAAGTTGAATGGAGATCAAAACCTGACAGAGAGATCAGGAATACAAGATACTATTGGAGAGGCCTACCATGGTCACTTTGTTCTTAGAATACATAATTCACTGAATAAAACAACATTGGCAATTGTTTTAATCATAATGATTGCTAAGATAAACATTACTTTATTCCCTTCAACAAGTGTTTTTTGTGTATAAATCCCACCTCCAACACCACCAAGAGCCTCTTCCTGTCTTCTCCCATCCTCAGCTTTACATAGTTTTAGTTCTGTATCTCCTCTTCTTCTTTTAGAAAATCCAGGTTTCTTGATTTTTGCATACATACATATTTATGCCCTGTCCCAGTTTTCCTTCTGTGACTTTATCTGTTATTTCTATCTCAGCCTAATATAAACAAATCCATGATCGATAATTTTAATGTGGAAGAATTCGTTACTAGAATTCAAGACTGATCATGTCGCCTGTACTCAGTGAGATCCTCCTTTCTGGATTTACAGTGAACTCAACTCTTCGTCGCCGTTCCCACCTGGTTCAATCCTTGTCTGTTGTCTTCCTCTATTGGTTTTATGTTTTCTCATGAACAAAAAACTATAAATCTTCAACTATTACTCCATTTTTAAGCTAATATATATACATATAAAACTAATTGTTAGTCCTTTGTCTCAACAACAAATTCTTGCAATAGTTGAGCCAAGAATCATTATTATTTGAACATATACATATAACATGGCTTCTCCTAGTGGAACTCCTTCAGGGTCAAACTCCCTTCAGAGTTCTGAAGAAAATCTGCATCACAATATGATGGACATAAGGAAACGCAAGCGAATGCTTTCAAACCGCGAATCAGCACGACGATCCCGGATGAGGAAGCAGAAGCACTTGGATGATCTGATGGCTCAGGTGACTCATCTCAGGGCTGAAAATAATCACATTCTCACCAACATAAATCTTGTCACTCAGCTCTACTTGAATGTAGAGTCTGAGAATTCAGTTCTCAGGGCTCAGATTTCTGAACTGAACCACAGGCTGCAGGCTCTGAATGATATTATCATCTGCATGAGCTCAAAGGGAACTATTGCCCCTGGTTTTGAGATTGAGGAACATGGTGATTATGATCAGATGATTGGTGGGGTTGATGATTTCTTGAGCCCTTGGAGTTTGGCCCATGTTAATCAGCCAATCATGGCTTCTAGTGATGTCTTCTTGTACTGATCAGCTTCATTCATGGGGGCTTTATTCAATAATAGATTGTTGCTACATATGTGCTAAGTCTTGGTGGTTGTATAATGTATTTGGGTTAGGTTTTATTTCAATAAGTAGAAATGGGATTCTTGAAGTGAATGTATGATATACTTGAGTCAAATTCTTGACTGTATCTTATATCATTCATTTTAAATTATGTAAAATTACTAGATATCGATATTACGGATTCGATAATCAAGTTAAAAGCCTAGTGATTGTTTCATGGAAGTAAATGGTGATAGTGTCACCATGTACTATAATCTTAACAATATTTATGAAAATGAAGCTCCCACTTTTCAAAAACAAGACAATGCCTTTCTCACAAGTCCAATGGGTCTGTAGCAATTTGTATTCCAATAGAGAAGTCCAGTAATCAGTATGTGTTTTTTTTTTCTTCTATATTTGTAATGTGCTAATGTCAGCTTCAGCCAATAGAAGTTCTGCATGTGTTTAATTTAAGAATGAGCTAACTAAAGTATAATATCTGTATGGTGGGTGGGTGTACTCTTAATAGTATTTATGTTTAATCTGAGGGCAGCAGTGGCTTTTGGAGCAGCTGAAAAATTGAGAGGGGGGTGGGGGTGGGGGGTGTTGTGACATCAAGATTTGAATTATTGGGATGGGATGAATTGACAAGTTATTTATAAGACAAAACCCACAAAGTCACTCATGCAATTATGCAATTATGAAATTGTGAAATTCCTATTGATTGTGGCTTTGGCCATGTCTTTAGCACCTAAGATGATAATAGTTTAATACTACCAAAAAAAAAAACAACCAAGTGTCCATTATGCAATCAACTTTTTTGGAATGAGTTGAGTGTGGATAAAAAGAGTACAATTCAGATGATGGATAGAGTGTATTGTATTGGTTATGTAGAAAGTTCCCTTTTGCATTAATTGAGTGGAATTTTTATTAATAAAAATTCATATTATATTACAAATATATATGAATAATTAAAAGTATTTTAATTTTTCATACACATTTAGAACTCAAAGAATAGAACTCACTTTTAAGGAAAATATTTAGTACACATATTAAATGTATTTTGTATTATACTTAACAAATTTTACTCCATCTTAACAAATATTTATAAATATCTATTCACAACTTAAAAATTATATCAAAAACATACAATTAAAAGTAAAAATTCTAATATTTATAAAAATATTAATCATCAACAAATAATTAGTTCTAAGTTGTTCTATAATTATGAATTAAATAATATAGTGACACAAATAAAATAAGATTTGCATAGTTTAAAATAAATGCAAGCACGATACATATAAAAATAATGTCAAAATAAATTATATTTTTACTCTCTAAACTTTTTTTTTTCACATTCGTATTTTATACATATATCTAAAAATCTATATATTATTCATTCCCATATTTTTCTTATTTTTAATAAAAATTTATGATATGCCACCTATTAAATACTAAATATTTCTCGTTTTGTATTTAATTAAGAAGTAAAATCACTAAATTATATAATAACGCATGTAAATTACTCCCTCTCTAAGAAAGCATGTGCATGTTTCCACTGGAATCTTGAAAAGAAATCACACAAATATTGGTTAATTAATACTTGGCATATGCAAATTACAGGCAATTCTCAGAATCATTTCTTCGACTAATTCTCTTCTATATTTAGATTTTGGAGAATAATTAATTAAAAAAATAGTGATGTTGAAGGAAATTTATTTTTTCTTGAAAATTTCTACTACAAGTAAACCCTTCGTAATTATTTTATCAATCAATATTAGATTCATCAACTGCGAATTCTTTGAAATAATAAAATTATTATTATATATTAATAGTGCTAATTAAGCAACTAAAGGAAACTACTTAAGAAGTAAGATTTCACAATTAAATTATAAAAAAAAAAAAAAGAAAAAGAAAAGGTGGGGTATATACCATATGGAACCCCACTCAACAGATTATTAAAAATTAAACATACATAATTCAATAATTTTCCATTCTTTAATTGGTTGCTTACCTCATTGTTACAATCATTCATGCACTTGCGTAAATAGATTAATTATTATTTATCATATGAAACCAATTGTCTCTCTGACGTCAACAATTACTTGAAATCAATGAGACAAAGGCTGTCCCATTTTGGTCACAATGTGGGATTTAATAAACTAATAGGAGAGATGACGAAGTATGAAATTTTAAATTTAAATCTCACTTAAATAAAAAAATTTAGATGCAATAGTAGTTTTTCATTTATTATTAATTATAATAGTTGTTGATAGTTTATTCTTAATTATTTATTAATTATTGAATAATAATATTCATAATATAATGATATTTAATCATTTCACTCAAAAAAATATTTCATAATTTCATTTGATAAAATGAGTTGCCATCTTGTATTACTCCACCGATGGATTTTCTTACGATAACCCCATTCGTCAATGTTGACCCATCAAACTTCTAACTTCAGAAAACTTTGAAAATAATACATGGAAAGTTTCTTAATCTTGATAAAAGACTTTTTCTATTTCTAGTTTAACAAAAATATAGAATCTGCTTACAAATCTTTCCTTTTATTTGACATATATTTATTTGTACATATCTTTAGATTTATTTTTATAAATTCCTCAAATTTATTTTTAATAAATTCATTTATTATGATAAGTAGGCCGAGTTTCATTCCTATAAGAAAATAAATATACAAGAGTTAGTCTTATATTAAAATTTATATTAAAATCATGGAAAAGGAATCAATAAAATTAATTTGTGTTTTGCAAAAATAATGTCAATCAATAATTAAGTGACCGACTTAACACCACGTCTCTTCATTTTTAATGGTCAGATAAGAGATTTTGTTAAATAATTTTTTTTTCTATTCTTAATATTATATTTTAGAGAAAAAAACTAATGTTAATTGCAAAATATCCTCATCATACACCTAAGTTTTTCCAGTTAAAATACTGAATGAGTGTATACAAAAAAGTCTATAGACAATAAGATAATCAAGAACAAGCATAAAAAGTGGACGAAATTATTAGTACTTCGATCTTGAATGCTCAAGTAGTTGCAATAAAGTTAAATTATCTAATTGTTTAACTAATCTTTATTAATTTAATTTTTTAGAAATAAACATTCTACAATAATTAAATTAAAAGAACAATGCATCAATTATCATGACATCATTAATTTTTAGAAATTTAAAAAAATCAATTATTTGATTAATTAATCTTAACTTCCTTTTCTTTTAAATTGAAGAGAAAAGAATCCAGGCAATGAGATCTGATCTGTACATAAAAGTTGTTATTTTAATCCACGTTTATGCCTTTACAGAGTAGATTATGAGTTTTTTTTTTTAAATTAATGTTGATTACCACTTACCAGTGCCCATATGGGGTTGTCACAAATCCTTATTAATTAATTAATTAGAATATTAGATCCAAACCTAACATTGCTTTAACTGATCTCTTGCAATTTTCTTTTCTTTTCTTTTCTTTTCTTTTTTTTGGGAAAAAGTTAGTAATAAAAAGCCATTAGACTGATTTAATCACATTCTAATCAAGATAAAGTACTGTGGAACCATGTGGCCAACTCAAGGGAAATAATATTTCTTGTTAGAAAATAAACAAACTATGAGAAATTAATGAAACATTCTAAATGAGTGTACAGTTTATGTTATTCAACTCAATTAAACAGGTTTGTATCTACAAGCAAGACAGAATTTACAACATGTACATTCTCAAGATTTTAGTATTTTTTTATTCTTATTGTCTTCTCACGTTGACAATAGTGCGAGTTTGATCAAACTCGAAATTCGTTACGTCAAGAATTTTTAAAATTTGGATTTGGGCTCAATGAGTTAAACCCATTTAATAATTTTAAAAAACTAAAAAATTATTTTTTAACAATAATCCTATTAAAACTTTATAAAAATATATATTTTTTAATAAATATTATCGTATAACTATATATAAAATGAATTTAAAAACAATGATGTGGATTTGGAGTGGAACGAGTTTGAAAATAAAAATTTAAAAATCACTCTTAACCCCTTCAAAATAATAAAAATTTATTTCAAATAAAGAGAATTTAGGACGAATTTGAATTTAAACTACCTCATTACCATACCCTACATTTGATTATCTTTATGAATGTGATATTTTTTTGCCCTACCTAAAGCCTAACTGCAACCCCATTACATAGGCAAGAACTCTTGCTGTAATAAGGTCTTGTAGATGTTACAATTATTGTTCATACACTTAATATAAATTCATCATCCAAATATCCTATTTTTTTATAAAAAATGACACTTTGTCCCTTTTAAAATCATACTAAACATAGATTAAGACTATAATATGGAGACAAATGTAATATATCTCAACACTTCTATACAATTTTCATTTACTATTGGAAAAAAGTGAAATTGTTCTAATATTTTTTATTCATATGAATATTATATTTTCTTTTTCCTTATTTTAAGAGTAAGATCCGACATAAATTTAATTGATAGAAATACTTCTATTAGCAAATTTGATATTAGTAAGTGGTATTCTTCATATTTTATTCTAGTTTGCATCAAACAATTTCAAGGTACCCCATTTGTTTGCTTTCATTGATTAATAATTTTTATAATCAACTCCAAAAATGAGTGAAAATGGTTAACCTAATAGCAATAAACTATCAACACTTTCTTCTTGAGGGGGGAAGGGGGTGGGGGGTGGGGGTGGTGTGAAGGTAATTATTGTTGTGGCCTTTGGGCTTGCATCTCATAACTTGGGAAATTCTCACACAATGGCCCATTTATACTATCTGTTGATATTCCTATTGACCCATGTTTACTGGGCCAGTCATTGGATCCTTGAACGGCCCAACCCAATTATCCAAACGCTACCATCTGTAAAATAATATTACCCACCAAATCACACCACCAGCCCAAAAAATCTGCAAAAAAATAAAAAAAATGCCTCCACCATCACCAGCCGATATACGTCCGGCCGCCACCGCCGAAAACCCTAGCGGGTGGCGGTTCACATGGGAAGCCCAATCACACACTCCAATAGTCCGCTTACTTCTTTTCAACCCAAACACGAAGCCCTCAGCTCAATGCAGGGACCTCAAACTCAGCCTTCTCCCCCATCAATCTCTGCTTACGGTATCGTTTTTGGAAAGCGAATGCCAAATAGAGACTTTGGTTCGGGTCCCGGTCCCTCGGGTCTTGATTGACCCGGAATCTCCGCTCCATTTCAGGGTGTTCGATGACCACATTGAGGTTAAACTCGTTTTGTTACTTCCGGTTGACCATCCTCTCGTTTCGAATTTCGATTCAATCCTTAATCTTGAGGAAAATAGGGATGAGCTTCTTCCGCTTTCTATGGATTCTGGCAAGTGAATGTTCATTGGTTCGTTAATTCTTGTTAGGGGCTAAATTTAATTTCTCAAAGCTTAATTTTTTTCTGAATTTTCTTATGCGAAACTTTTATTGCTGTAGTATTCAAGCTATTTTAATTCAGGGTGTGCTAAAGAGTATAGGAAGTTAGGAACTCATTTTGTTTAACACGCTTGCTTTGCATTTGCCTTAAAATGCTTTATTTGAGTTGGAGTATGTTTTTAGTTTATGTTCACGTGTGGCTTGTTATGAATTTTTTCTTTTCTTTTGTTTTTTAAATTATCATATGTGTATTTTTGAATTTTAGATTTAAAGAAATTATCTTGTATGAAGGAGGTGCACTTCTACTGCAGAAATTGCTCGACTAAGTTGACAAAGGGTCTCAGGTAGACATATTTCTCTTTTTGATGTTTACTCAGTTATTCAATTTCTTTTTTGTGATTTTGTCCCTGTGATTGGATTCTGACTAGTAGTTACTTTCTGCATCACTTCATGAAGCTTTTTTTCCCGAAGACTTAAAACATAGTGTTTGGAGTGGATTATTATGTTGACCATATTGCTCGTAAAATTTTGGTAAGAGGTTGTAGGATCACCAAATCACTGCCCATAAAATTGGAAATAGGTGCTGCACTTTCATTATTGATGTATCCAAATAACTATACTCAATAAAGCAACTGGGGATCCATTCATTGTGGGTCAATTGTTAATCATTACAAATGATGACAGTTTGGTTTTGGCTGTAATTCGATGTGTTTGTCCAAGAGCTCATAGTCCGGAGCCAAAGGGGCTAGCAAAATGATACTGGCGTTGGAAACTTGGACGCATATATTTTTTCCAGAGCTTGTATTTTCACAAGCTTTACTCTTTCTTTCTAGTAATAGAGTTGTATGCTCAGAATGACCTTACAATTCTAGGTTCCCAAATATGTTACAGGTGTTTTAAAGAAATGCCATCTGTTAACTGGAGGGAAGTTGCTGACAATTGGTTTGGGAATTGTTGTTGCTCATTTGGAGGTGTAAGTGAGAAGCTGGTTGCAGAGTATGCAAAATCCTATACCTGTGCTCCAGGTGTGTGCCTCTTGAATACAGCATCTGTTCTTTTATGCAAGAATGATCTTCTGGGATGTGAATTCCCTGATGTGCAGCCCAGGAAATTTTTTGAGACTGATCTAAATTCACCCAGTGATAACTGTTTGAGTAGAGTTTCACTAAATGAGGTATGTACACAAGTACGAGCGGGCTGTTGTGGAAGTCATAGTGACGGGGTTCTGGGCGTTGATAGAACCGTAAAATTCCCCTACTCTGAAGATAACATTACGGCCAACACAGAATATGGAAATTCAAAACATTTAGTTGATGATGATAGTTTGTCATGCACCTTTTCTGCATTGCAGATTGAAGAAAACAATGCATTGATGAATAAAAAAAGTCAAAACTGTGATATTGGATTTTGTTGTCCGGATCTGTTGGAAACCTCTTCAAAGGTGCTTATGAATGAAGGAAATGTCGAACTACTTGAAAATCAAAAAGTGTTTCTGGATGGTTATCTCGGAAATGGTTTCATGGTTAGGTCTTCTGGGCTTTCGAAAGATATTCGGTGGATCAAATTTTTGTGCCCACAATGCTCATGCCTTGTTGGAGCATATCCTTGCTTTGATGATAACGTGCCATTAGATGGTGGAGTTCGCCTATTCAAATGCTACATTTCAACTTGCTTGCCTTTCAATGGATCCGACGATGCATTCGGGTAAGTTCCTTATGATAGAAATTTCTTCTTGTTGATTTTTGTCGTCTTTATATCATTATGATTGTCATCTTAACTCCATGTCTTATTAAGTGAAGATTTAACTTGTGTTTCAAAATTGGCCTTGGCTTCATTTAGTACATGGAGGTATGTCAAGCTATTTAATCATTTCCAAGGGTTAATCCAAGAAATTTGCTGAGTGGTATCCCTAATTGTGACTCTAGATTCTGTTCTTTTTTCTTTTGATGAGTTTTGACTATACTTTCTTCTTTTATGTCTGATCATTTCTCCAGTAGTACAAAATTTACAAAGTAGTTTCTTTCCACATGTAAAATTTTATTGCTTTTGACCTTGAAATGAAGACACTAAAAACTAAGTGCACACCTCAACTGCTGGAAGATCAGTGTTGGATGCAGTTTGGGACATTGAGACGCCTTGGTTACGTGGAGACATGCTTGTGTATTTTGTTTGTTTTTGAATTAGGCATTATGGGCTGCTCAAGACACTGTGGACAACAATACGGACGCATTGGGACGAGATGAAGGACATTTTCGTGATCAAACTGCAATATAAACCATGTGGCCAAATGATAATATGACTACCTTTAAGTTGAGAAGAGAACGAAATTAGGGGAAAGGGTTTAATAAACTTTAGTGAAAACAAAGAAAGTAAAGTGTGATCATCCAAGACTTACATATGATCACATAAAATATCCAATTCAAAAACCATTAACTTTTTTTTATTTTCCTTACACTTACCATGTCACTTTAACCGTGTCTAATGTTGGTTTGAGTTTTTTAAGTTATTCGTAGCAAACAAGAGGATAGAAAATTGAATATAATTTTTCACTCTTCATGTCACCAATGCATAGACGGCTTTTTGGAAATTAAAGTAACTGCTTGTATATGTCCTGTTTTCTAATATATTATAGTGACAACAAACTAGAGAGTCATAAGATTGCGTATAAGTACTAAGCTTATGAGCACTTGAAACTATATAGTTTATTGCCTATAAGCAGGATTTAAAGTTTGTGAAATTGCTTCAAAATCTTAAGCTAAAAAGCATAGCCCTTTGATTGCTTAACAACCATCTTAAACGAAGTTGTGGGGAACCCGGTTAAGTTTCAAAGTGCTTATAAGCTTTTTAAACTTGCCCAACTATCACTAAGTGCTTATGATTCTTAAAAGACCCTGCAAGGCTGGAGTGCCTGTTGCCATAATTAGTTTAAGCAATTAGGATCAGGCTCTTAATTTAACTATTGCCAACATTAATCACCCAAGTTCACCAACCTACCCAAACCTAGCCACTGGAGTAGGGTTGATTGACTTTGATCGAATTGGGTTACCAGACAATCAGAGTCATGTCCAGGCTGTGAATGGGTTATTTGTCTATAGATTAAATAGTCAGGATAAATTGTTGAAATGAGTCTAAATGGTGGTGTGTAAAACCCATTTATCACCCGCCTAATTGGAATCAGTCAATAAATGAGTGGATGTATGCAGTAGCCTTTTTATTCACCACCCAGTTAGACCCACTCGTTTAGGCCCTCCTCACGTGTTGCCAACTGTAAATTGACCTTACGTCAAGAGTTTTCATAGGGTCAACTTTTTAGTAACAATATATCTATAAAAATGGAACACCCACGTGTGTGTGTATATATATATATACTTGTATCTCGAAAATAAAGCTAGAAATTGAGTGTGTATGAAGGTCATAGGTGCTATAGAGTATGCACATCTTTAATTTGGTTCATGTTGCTTCATAAGATGGCTTATCAGGGAACTCAAGAGTTATGCCATAAAGTAACCTGTTGAAAGAATTATAAGAAGAGAATAGAATGGCTTCTCCCTGAGACAGTGTGGCGCTTCAGGAATATCTTTCTTAAAGTAGATTGCAAATCTCTATGCATGTGACAAGGATGATTACGAAGAATATACAAACCAGAAAAAAGATCATAGAAGAACAGTTGTATCAATATTCTGTTTTGCTAGAAAGAAGAAAAAAGAGATGGGAGCTTCATTAGCTAAATGCAAAAACAAGGATGAATGGATTAAGCACCTATGGCCAAAGCCTACTAATCATGCTTTCTTTATGTTCAGCTCCATAAGTGGTCAAAACAACCTGTTGCAATCAATGGCAAATTAGGTGATCTAACGTTTCCATGAATTCTTTAGCATCATGGTTGTTAACATGTACCATCTAAGTGCAAAATGTTAATTGCCCTAAATGAAAATTTATAAAAGAGAACTTAGAGAAGTGGCAGAATAAAGTAGTACTTGGCATTACTTTTTTTCTCTTTCTTCTTGAAAATCTTGGCTTTTGATTAATTCTTGATCTATGTGTAAATTTCACCTCCAAATAGGAATTACACCCTAGAGAGGATGTTTGCTAGTCAGTTGCTGGAAAGTGCAGAAGATGAATTATCATTCAGGACTATAGTTAGAGACATGCAAACTAAATCTCCGCTATTGCAAATTGTTCTCCTGAATCCAAATTCATGGGGCTGTGGTGGAAGTTTGCACCCTGCAGAACCAGCTGCTAAGTTAGTTATGTATCCCAGTATCAAAGTGCTATTTTCTGCCTCTAGTCATGGCATGGAATTTGATTCAAGGTAAGTTATTTCTTTCACACTTTTGCTTTTGGGGGTGGTATTGGGGTTTAGAATTTTGCTTTTGATTTCTGTTGACTACTTTGACAACTGCAATTGTGATTGATTTGGTTTAAGGAATTATAGAAGATCTGGAAAATGGTCAACCGTCAAGCCTAGTAAAATTTTTGTTGCTTTCTCCCTTGAAGAATCAGTAGAGCCCATTCTTCGATAAGTCACTCTTTGATGTACTTTTTGGTTATAGCCTGAGAGTGATTGATATGATTATAATCTACTACAAATTTTATTGGTTAAAGTATGTGATCCCTGTATTGTCTTGATGATCCCAAGTTCCTGATAAATTCTTTGAAAATTGACTGCAGTTTCCTTTCCTGTGTTTCACTTAGAATAGTTTGTTGATGGTTGACTCATTCTCTATTTTACATTATAATCATGAACAACCACATTAAAATTTGTACATTTTGCTTTTTCCATACCATCCAAATGCAGTATAGATTTATGTTTGCTTGTTCATTGAATTTGCATAAGAAAGCAATCAATGAAATCTTGCTTGGTCTTCACTAGAACTTGAGTAAGGAGTAGATCTTTTTGTTTTGGGGTTTCCTAGAATTTGAAAGCGACAACCATCTGGAGATGGCTTTTTGAATGTATTATCTGATATTTTGTGTGGATCTTGTCTTACTTCATGAACTGATATGTGGCCATGGCTTGAATATTACACAGGACTCTAGATGACTGGGTGAGAAAGAATCAAGCTGATGAAATTTACATGTTTTCATCTCAAATACTTGAATTAATTCGAGTTTTGGAGCTGGTCAACAGTCTATCTCCAGCGTCATGTACGTCACTACAGGGTTTATTTTTGTCATCTATGAGGAGATAGATAGTGTAATATTTTCAATTCTTGTCTGGAGAGACAAAAGCAGTAAAAGTTTGTTGCAAATTACCTGCCCCATTAATGTAGAGGTAGTCTCATTGCAAGCTAGAAAACAAAGATGTCGAAGATTTGTTTTCTATTCCCCCCCACCCCACCCCCCACCCCCAAAAAAAAAAGAAAAAAAGAAAAAAAGGGAACTTGTTCATCCTTGCTACTTTATATAATTGGAAAATGGATATATCCTACATGATTTTGAATGGGCTTGTAATTTAAAGATTTTCTTGTAATTTTTGTGGTGCTCACTTGCATGTGCAATATGGCAATATGCTTGTCAAAAGTGAATGAAAACAATGGAATGAAGAGCAGCAGCAGAGAAGCTTTTGCTTATGGATTCTTTGAGGAAAACTTTGCAACTACCTTTCATAAGTCAAAATATATCTACTCCAGATTTTGTGCTCCCTTTTACGAGAGGTCAAAGACCTAAAGTGGAACGAATATGAGGGTATATTACATGTATTTTTTTCGTATTCAAAGGGAATCAAGTTCGAGCTGGAGCATAGACTCATAACATATCCTTGGTTAAGTTGTCCTACATTTTGAATTTGTTCTCATCACTTATCATTACATGTTGCACTTAACCAACTATAGCAGAGTTTGGCATAATGAGTATACTCAACTTATATCGATCTCACAAGTTCTATAGTTGTTGGACTCAATTCGTTTACACGTTAATTTCTACTTGTATATTATTATTGATCAATTCTTTGGAAATATATTCACTCAATTAAGCCTTGCACTCTATTATTGTTGCCAATGAAACTTAAACAAAATCTTTTTAAGAAATGCAAACGTCTACTGGTAGTCAGTCCTTGCAACAGCTAAATCTGGTCTAGTTTAATTGATAAGATAAGCAAATAAAGACTGAAATTCTAATCTCCCTTTTAGTGGTGTACACAAATTGATGATGGAACATATTCCTTTTGACAAGTGCATGCATACTTGTGTTGAAAATGGTAAAAGATTTTGAGAGGCAAATTGATAAAAGGTCAAACAGAATCTGATCTTATTCTCTGATTGGCTCTATAAATAGAAATCAGAAAATGGAAAGTCTGCATGTCTAGAGTGGGAAGATAGGTCTTACATGAATGCAAAAGGCCATGTTTGATAGCCAAGGATGACTTGCCTGCAGCTCCATTCATGGGTTTTTTTTAATCTTTTCACTTCAAGTTTTGAAACTCTCTTTTAGTATGATTCTTGTTTTTCATGGAGTCACATTTTCTTGCATGAGTCATAGCTGGTCATGCAGTAGATGAAATGTCTAGTTTGGACATCAGGCAGTCTCCTTGGCTAATCTGACTGACTTTTGTTTCTCATGCTAGCCCTCATCTTCCCTTGAAATCGTTACTTGTTTTTATTTTAGTTCACCAGCTGAAAATGCGCTTTTTTAAAGAGAAATGGAGAGCGTGGCCTCAAATCCTTTGACGAGGTATGTACTCTTAGAGTTTCATTTGTCAAGCGTGGTGCATTTTAAACACTTATTTATGGTATACATGTTTCGTTCATTAACAAGTAGATAGCAATAACATTCGTATGCAATTTCAAAATGGAAAGTTTCAAACTCTGCTTTCGAGTCTAAGAGTAGCCCAATAATGTATCTAAATCAATCCAAAATTAATCTCATATAGAAACTTAAATTGAATCAAGATAATCTATTTTATATTTTCTTGTAAGAAAAATGATTATGAAGGGTTGATTTTATGTTGAAAAAGAACATAATTTTGAGTGCATACACTCGCATAAGAACAGATTCTTATCGTTAAAAAATTACTCATATTTCAAAGAATTAGAATCTAGATATTTATATGTATCATTTCACCAAAAAATCGTTGACATGATTTAAAGCTATAAAGTTTTAGGTAAATTTTATTTACTCCCTCCCTCCATAATTATTTATCCCAATTCATGACCCCTATGTAGATAAGAAATTTTCAATTATCTATGGACAAAAAAAATAAGTTATTTGGACAAAGAAAAACGAAGTGGCTTAGATAAATTTTTTTTGTCAATAACGTCGCACCAATCAATCGAATTTTATTAATACGTAATCGATCCAACACTATTTAAAAACGACTCTACTGCTCAAAAACGAAATATTCCTAAAAATTCTTGCTTCTATTGGACCATTTGTATCTATAGGCATCAGGATCCCAATTCATGGATCTCTCGATTCGAGAAATCAAGATAAGAGAATCAAACCATTTCTTCTAACTCTTTTTCAAATTCGATAAATATTAATTTATTATATATTTCATTATAATTCTATGATTCAGAATATCTTTTCCTATTTTCATATTCAAGTTGTGATTGAAAGAACCGATTCAAATAAAAACTGAAAATTTTGAATATTTTCGTGGTTTGGAGGTAGTTATTATATCATTATTTCAAATTAGATGGTGTTTTTTTTTTCAAAAAAAATCTATTTAAAAATATAGAATTTTATTATTATCTATTGAGACTACTTTTGATGTAAGCCCACTTTAATTTGAGTACAATAATGCTAATATTGATGAAGTGATGCATACCATCAACCAACTTGGGCCACAACAATCCAGGGCTAATCATGAATGATGAAGAGAATCTGGCCTGGTTTGAGTTGTTGCCAAGCCATCTACATACATAATTTACATTGATTTTCCAGAAATAATTCATTTTCAGGGACACCTGTAAACCCCAAATTCACCTCTACATATCAGGCCAACAACTGACTCATCAAAGACTTGAATGTACCCATACATATCAATATCTTCATGTCTTTGCCAAGTTAAAAATCAAATGTTACCAGAAACAAAATCTTGACCCGTATCGGTTTCTTCTTGTCCTCAATTTCTCTTACAACTGTCACCTTTGCCTTTTTCCCAATCCTAGACTTTTATTACAACTCCTATATCCTAACCACCATTCTTATCTCTTGGATCTTGCGTCCTAAGAAAACTCAACATACTTATCTATGTTGTTGAAAAAGCTTAGAAGTTGGGTTTGAACTTTGAATCCACATAATTATAGTTAATTATTTTTAATAAATGATATTTAATGATTGAGTTTTTCATTTTGAGTTATTTTTTTAATCTTTGTCATGCAATTTTATTAAAAAAAATTTTTTGGATAAATTTATAAGTTCGTTCAAACATCTTATAACATGTTTTGGAACTTATAGAGATATCCTAAAGCATATAGTAAATTTTTAAAAAATAATCACAGAATAAAATGTTCAAATTTTATATACTCTTTTATAAAAAGGTAAGGTGTTGTGCCTAACTTTTTCCTTTACTTCTTTTTTTAGATCTTAACAAAAGTTTTAATTTTATTATTTTTATTATAAAATTATTAATACTAATATTTTATAAGCTTGATTTTCAGAATAATATATATATATATTATAATCTCTAATAATATCTTATAAAATATAAGAATTTATAAAAAAAATTAAATAAATTTAGCCAAAGACTCACTAAGGATTATTTACTTCTTTAGTGGAAATGAAGGATGATTGATGAAAAATGTAATGAAATATGAGATTATGATTAAATTTATCAAATACATTTTATGTGTACTTTATATGTTAATTTGAATGATATATTAATCAAAAAATTATCTTTACTTTGATAAATAATTATGTAGATTATTATATATTTGATTAATTTACTCTGAGTTAAAAGATTATCATCTAAGTTTAAAATATAATATATAATTTAAAATTATAAATATTATAATTAAAATATATTCTAAATAATTTAGAAGGGATTCGATCCCAGATGTTCAATGAAGTATCCAATAAAAATTACCAATTATACTATATTTAAAAAAATTTATCACTGACACAAAAAATAAATATTAGACCAAATTGCATATTTTAATAAGTAAACAAGCTAAAGTCATTTTTTAATTATTTTCTTAATTTTTTTTTCTCAAATACAAATCTTTTCCTCATAAAGCAACTTTAGATTTTTCTTGAAAGATGTTGATAATCTTTAACGAGCTTATCCTATACTGCCAGGGAGGGGACACGTGTCTAAATCTACCAAACCCCCAACGTGTCGATTATTTGTTTCGTGCAACACGTAAAATTCTCTCCTGCAATCCATTTTCGAGTCACTGCATGCATCTTAGCTCTTCTATATATAATTAAGTTGCATGGGACTCTCAATCCACCATTACATCTGATAAAACTATCATCTTTCATTGTACTTTTGTATTTGAGAAATCTGAAGCGTAGAAATGGCACAATCCGGTGACCAATACGGGAGGCAGACCGACGAGTACGGCAATCCCATTCGCGAGACCGATGAGTATGGCAACCCTATCCGCCACACTGATGAGTATGGAAAACCCGTTCAGCGTCCTGGAGGATACGGAACCACCGGCACCACCGGAGCATATGGGACTCACGGTGGAGGGGTTGGTCCTGGAACCACTGATGCTGGCTTGGCTGCTGGCGGCGGCCGCCATCGCCGCTCTGGAAGCTCGAGCAGCTCGGTATGTAATTAATTGAACTTCATCTGTTTATTTTCTTTTCACAAAAGAGTTATAGCCCTTTTAAGATTGTGCAACGATTCTTTCGAATCTTGTATTTTTTATGTGATTCTAATGGTAGATTTTTCATTGCATCCATGGCAGTCTTCTGAGGACGACGGGCAAGGTGGGAGAAGAAAGAAGGGGCTGAAGGAGAAGATAAAGGAGAAGCTACCCGGCGGTCAGCGCAGGGAAGATCAGACTCACTCCACGCCACTCCGGGCGGCGGTGAATACGGTTATGAACACGGCGGAGCAGATCGCCCACAACATGAGAAGAAGGGAGTGATGGAGAGCGGCGGTGAATATGGTTATGAACACGGCGGAGCAGATCGCCACAACCTGAGAAGAAGGGAGTGATGGAGAAGATTAAGGAGAAGCTGCCCGGCGGCCACAAGTAAATGTTACATACAGAAATAAGAGGACTTTAGCATGTATACAATATAACAATAAGTTGGTCTCGTGTTGTGGAAATAGTTGTAATAATAAGTTGGTCTCGTGTTGTGGAAACATGCTTTGTGTATTTAGTTTGTTTTTTAATTTGGCATTATGGATTGCTCAAGACACTGTGGACAACAATAAGGATGCATTGGACAGTTGAAGGACATTTTCGTGATCAACATGCGGTCACATTACACTACAATAAATTTGTTTTTATTGTTGTTAATAATTACATTTTTGTCATTAATAAATTTTAGCGTCGAAATATTTTCATCACAAAAGTTATCGCAACGTCAAAAAATTTCATCATTAATAAATTTTAGTATCAAAATATTTTGATTGTAAAAGTTGCAACATCAAAATTTTTTGCTGACGTTGCTAAATTTAGTAATGAATATTTTCGTCATTAAAATTCAAGCTTTCATCGCTAAATAATCATTTAGTAAATAATCATTTAGTGACACAATTCGTAAGAAATTTTTATAATTTTTTGTCGTTAAAATATATATAAAAAAAATTAAATATTTAATTTTTAGTTTATTATTAAATTTAATAATAAATAATTATAATTTGTTAATAATAAATTTTTAAAAAAAATCTATTTAAAAATATAGAATTTTATTATTATCTATTGAGACTACTTTTGATGTAAGCCCACTTTAATTTGAGTACAATAATGCTAATATTGATGAAGTGATGCATACCATCAACCAACTTGGGCCACAACAATCCAGGGCTAATCATGAATGATGAAGAGAATCTGGCCTGGTTTGAGTTGTTGCCAAGCCATCTACATACATAATTTACATTGATTTTCCAGAAATAATTCATTTTCAGGGACACCTGTAAACCCCAAATTCACCTCTACATATCAGGCCAACAACTGACTCATCAAAGACTTGAATGTACCCATACATATCAATATCTTCATGTCTTTGCCAAGTTAAAAATCAAATGTTACCAGAAACAAAATCTTGACCCGTATCGGTTTCTTCTTGTCCTCAATTTCTCTTACAACTGTCACCTTTGCCTTTTTCCAATCCTAGACTTTTATTACAACTCCTATATCCTAACCACCATTCTTATCTCTTGGATCTTGCGTCCTAAGAAAACTCAACATACTTATCTATGTTGTTGAAAAAGCTTAGAAGTTGGGTTTGAACTTTGAATCCACATAATTATAGTTAATTATTTTTAATAAATGATATTTAATGATTGAGTTTTTCATTTTGAGTTATTTTTTTAATCTTTGTCATGCAATTTTATTAAAAAAAATTTTTTGGATAAATTTATAAGTTCGTTCAAACATCTTATAACATGTTTTGGAACTTATAGAGATATCCTAAAGCATATAGTAAATTTTTAAAAAATAATCACAGAATAAAATGTTCAAATTTTATATACTCTTTTATAAAAAGGTAAGGTGTTGTGCCTAACTTTTTCCTTTACTTCTTTTTTTAGATCTTAACAAAAGTTTTAATTTTATTATTTTTATTATAAAATTATTAATACTAATATTTTATAAGCTTGATTTTCAGAATAATATATATATATATTATAATCTCTAATAATATCTTATAAAATATAAGAATTTATAAAAAAAATTAAATAAATTTAGCCAAAGACTCACTAAGGGATTATTTACTTCTTTAGTGGAAATGAAGGATGATTGATGAAAAATGTAATGAAATATGAGATTATGATTAAATTTATCAAATACATTTTATGTGTACTTTATATGTTAATTTGAATGATATATTAATCAAAAAATTTATCTTTACTTTGATAAATAATTATGTAGATTATTATATATTTGATTAATTTACTCTGAGTTAAAAGATTATCATCTAAGTTTAAAATATAATATATAATTTAAAATTATAAATATTATAATTAAAATATATTCTAAATAATTTAGAAGGGATTCGATCCCAGATGTTCAATGAAGTATCCAATAAAAATTACCAATTATACTATATTTAAAAAAATTTATCACTGACACAAAAAATAAATATTAGACCAAATTGCATATTTTAATAAGTAAACAAGCTAAAGTCATTTTTTAATTATTTTCTTAATTTTTTTTTCTCAAATACAAATCTTTTCCTCATAAAGCAACTTTAGATTTTTCTTGAAAGATGTTGATAATCTTTAACGAGCTTATCCTATACTGCCAGGGAGGGGACACGTGTCTAAATCTACCAAACCCCCAACGTGTCGATTATTTGTTTCGTGCAACACGTAAAATTCTCTCCTGCAATCCATTTTCGAGTCACTGCATGCATCTTAGCTCTTCTATATATAATTAAGTTGCATGGGACTCTCAATCCACCATTACATCTGATAAAACTATCATCTTTCATTGTACTTTTGTATTTGAGAAATCTGAAGCGTAGAAATGGCACAATCCGGTGACCAATACGGGAGGCAGACCGACGAGTACGGCAATCCCATTCGCGAGACCGATGAGTATGGCAACCCTATCCGCCACACTGATGAGTATGGAAAACCCGTTCAGCGTCCTGGAGGATACGGAACCACCGGCACCACCGGAGCATATGGGACTCACGGTGGAGGGGTTGGTCCTGGAACCACTGATGCTGGCTTGGCTGCTGGCGGCGGCCGCCATCGCCGCTCTGGAAGCTCGAGCAGCTCGGTATGTAATTAATTGAACTTCATCTGTTTATTTTCTTTTCACAAAAGAGTTATAGCCCTTTTAAGATTGTGCAACGATTCTTTCGAATCTTGTATTTTTTATGTGATTCTAATGGTAGATTTTTCATTGCATCCATGGCAGTCTTCTGAGGACGACGGGCAAGGTGGGAGAAGAAAGAAGGGGCTGAAGGAGAAGATAAAGGAGAAGCTACCCGGCGGTCAGCGCAGGGAAGATCAGACTCACTCCACCGCCACTCCGGGCGGCGGTGAATACGGTTATGAACACGGCGGAGCAGATCGCCCACAACATGAGAAGAAGGGAGTGATGGAGAGCGGCGGTGAATATGGTTATGAACACGGCGGAGCAGATCGCCCACAACCTGAGAAGAAGGGAGTGATGGAGAAGATTAAGGAGAAGCTGCCCGGCGGCCACAAGTAAATGTTACATACAGAAATAAGAGGACTTTAGCATGTATACAATATAACAATAAGTTGGTCTCGTGTTGTGGAAATAGTTGTAATAATAAGTTGGTCTCGTGTTGTGGAAACATGCTTTGTGTATTTAGTTTGTTTTTTAATTTGGCATTATGGATTGCTCAAGACACTGTGGACAACAATAAGGATGCATTGGACAGTTGAAGGACATTTTCGTGATCAACATGCGGTCACATTACACTACAATAAATTTGTTTTTATTGTTGTTAATAATTACATTTTTGTCATTAATAAATTTTAGCGTCGAAATATTTTCATCACAAAAGTTATCGCAACGTCAAAAAATTTCATCATTAATAAATTTTAGTATCAAAATATTTTGATTGTAAAAGTTGCAACATCAAAATTTTTTGCTGACGTTGCTAAATTTAGTAATGAATATTTTCGTCATTAAAATTCAAGCTTTCATCGCTAAATAATCATTTAGTAAATAATCATTTAGTGACACAATTCGTAAGAAATTTTTATAATTTTTTGTCGTTAAAATATATATAAAAAAATTAAATATTTAATTTTTAGTTTATTATTAATTTAATAATAAATAATTATAATTTGTTAATAATAAATTTTTAAAAAAAATATGAAAAAAATTTAGCGACGAAATTTCATCATTAGCGATGAATACAAGAATTTGTTGCTAAACTTAGGGACCAAAAAATAATTCGTTGCTAAATTAATAAGATTTAAAAAAAATATGAAGAATTTTTAGCGGCGAATGTCGAAAATTCGTTGTTAAATTAATAAAATATTTAAAAATAGAAAAATTTTAGCGAATAATAATTAGATTTTTTTTTTTAATATTTTGTTTATTTAGATTTTTTATCCTATTTTAAATAATAAATTTAAATTATACCCTGTTTTAAACAACAAATCCACAACTTATTTATCACAATTATTCACAAAAATTCAATAACTCCCACAACATATCCAATAATCATTCACAAGACATTTTTCATTCCAACAATCTAAACATTAAATAAAAAACTTTTGATTAAAAAACTCATCATATACACAAACCACTATAAAAGTCAATATTAAAAGTAAAATATCTTCATATATAAATTAGACTGAAATTCAATACACATCAACATTATATATCAAACATAATCGTATATATCAAAACAACAGCAATGCCTAATATGAATAATATTGAAATAACAATTAATCTATTAAAAAAAGTTATAAAACATTTACACAAAACTAAGTCTGGGGTGGTGAAGGTTGGGGTGGAGTTGAGGAGGATGGCTGCTGCTGGCTCATCGACTGTATCGCTTGCGATGTACCGAGAGACACCTTATCAAGAAACTGCAAAATCATGGCTTGTTGTGACTCCATGAGATGCAGTCTGTCTTTATAAACAAGTAGCTCAGTTCTGGTGTCTGCTAGCTCATCCTGTGTCATATGAAGCTGATCTCTAAGTGCTGCATTGGTCGATCTGGATATAGTATCAGAAGTAGTCGACCTGAGAGGTTTGGACCCATTTCCAAGCTCACGCACGTACCTCGAACGTGTACCGAGGACCTGATCACATACTCTATCTGCAATATGTACGTCGTATAAGGCGTGAACATCATCCCCGGTATTTGTGTGAGCCTGTAACTCTCGGTACTCCTCTCGAAGTCGCATAATGTCATCCTAAAATTAATAAATGTCAACATATCTAGTTTCAAATAAATTGAAAAAAAACAATTGAATGGATTAATTACTTCCATATGCACTCTGAGTTATATATCCTACACAGTCCTTTGTTGTGTTGTAGTGAGTTTCATTAAAAATGGTAATTCGATTTTTTCTACTAGTTCCATCGATTTAGAAATAACATGTCATATGTTACTTAACGAATAAAGTAATTATTTAAAAGAAACTTAATATTTTATATACTTACACCATCGTAACTGTACTATACAAAGGACTTTGAGCCTCCGCGATGATTATAAGGCAACTGGACTCGATTTGCGGAGTTTGTCGTTGATCGTTTCTGCAAAAAAAAGTTAAAGTAGTAAACATCATAAGATTAAATTAATAAATATAAGAGTTCATTAAATAAATTTGCTAAAACTTATTATTAAATTTACCTTAAACTCATTTGACTCGAATAATGTGCACATATACTCCCAATCTGCCTGAGTCTCACAGAAATCATAAGGCATATGTTTCAATCGCTCCTCCCAAGGTAGGGCTGTGAGACTTTTGTAGTGTTTGTGCATCTTTTGGCGGTTGTCTCTGTATCAAGCACTCATCAGCCTATCGGTCTCTTTCTTAACTGACTCTGGTCGTGTGTCAAACTTTACAGTAAACATAGCCTACAAAAAAATATATGTTGACATTTAATATATCAAAGATAAAATGAATCAACAAATAAGTTAGTTAATTATACTAACTGACAACCGATGAAATATGGGCCTCTTCTGCTCCTCTGTAATGTGTCTCCAATCAGCAACTTGTAATAGTGTAAACTACTACACTGCTACACCGAGCTCTGTCATAAAAGAGAATGCATGTTGTCATGTAGGACGACCATCAGATTTGCAAAATATAATTGGTATTCTCCTCATCTTCTCTATATGACGCCTAAGTTTGTCACCATGTGCGGCTCTCGTATCTCGATATTGCCTCTACGTAGAAGCTACAACAGTAAAAAAATGTGTTAGATTACTGTTCAACATAATTATTAAATAATGATAATAGAAAATAAATTAAAAAACAAAACAAACCATCGGATGTACCCTCCTCTATTGGAATGTCAGAAGTAGCTCGATCAATAACGGGTTGCTCCTCAATCCTTTTAAGAGTCATACCTGTAAAAACCAAACATATGGTTAAATAGACAATATAAATAAGATTATTTATGAACTTTAATAACAAATTAGGAATAATATTAATCTATTTAAAAATCTTACTGTAAGCAGAACTGAATGAGTTACTATAGTAGAGAGTAGCTATAGAGTGCAAACAACTGCTAGCGAATGACTGGAAAAAATAATAATTAGTAAACACAATCAAAAGATATAAATATCAAGATTGAAATAATAATTTTTAACATTCACAATTAACAATAATAAAGGAATGAAATAAAGTTAGAGATAAAACAAATAATGAAATAATTCGAATAAAGTGTTAGCTAATCCCCCACAAAATAATAAAAATAAAATAGAGTAAAAAATAGGGGATGTGAAATGAAAGCCCCCAACCCATTCTTGAATGTTTGACAAGGTGCCAAACAATTGTCCCCTAATCTTGTTTATAAAAAAGCTTGAAGAGGAGTTGCAAAAAATACCAAACAAATACAACAATCCAAGAGAAATAGCTTGGATACATGATAAAGAGAGAAAATAGAGAGCAAGTATAGACATCTAGGAAAAATAATTTGTGAGAGTCAAATTGTGATAGATATAAGAAAACACTTGAGGTTTTTTCTTTTGAGAAATACAAAGGGATTGGAAGAGTGTTTTTGGTAACTATTAGAGTGGTTGTACACGAGTTTTTTTTTTTGAGCTTGGGCATAAAACTTAAGAGTGTATTTTTCTTATACCAAAAAATTCTCTATTAGTGAAAAGCGAAAACTCTCGTGGACGTAGGCGGATTTGCCAAACCACGTAAAATCTCTGTGACATTTTATATTCTATTGGTATTATTTTTGTCATCATCTTGTTGGAGTGATTTCTCAGATATTCCTAATAAATCAAATTTTGAATTCTCAATTATTTTCGTTGTTCCCAATAAGTGGTATCAGAGCCATTTGGTTGAGGCTAATATTAATATTTGATTTATTTAAATGGACGGTATGTCGATGGCAAATCCATTCAAGGTGCAACAATTTGACGACAAAGGAAATTTCACTCTTTGGCAAAGAATGGTGAAGGATCTCCTAATTCAACAGGGCTTAGCAGTGGCGTTGAAGGGAAATGAGGAAAAACCAGAAGGTATGAAAGATGCACAGTGAAAAGATTTGGAATCACGTTGTGTTAGCACGATTCGACTTTGTATTGCGGACAACATTATCAATAATGTTGTGAATGATGATTTTGAAGACTCGGCACCAAAGCTGTGGCCAAAATTGGAGAACTTGTATCTCGGGAAAAATTTGTTTACAAAGTTATTTCTAAAGCGGCAATTCTATAGACTGAAGATGCTGAAGGGTGAAAGTCTCATGGATCACATAAACCGATTTAACAGACTTGTGGATCAACTGCGGAAAGTTGATTTGAAGATTAAGGAAGAAGATAAAACCTTTTTACTTCTTACCTCACTCCCAGATTCATATGGTGGTATAGTGATGACGTTGTTGTACGAAAAAGATACACTGGACCTGGAGTATGTAAAAGCATCATTGTTGTCCCATGAAAAATAAAAGAAGGCAAACCAGGAGGTGGGACAAGAATCTGCTTTGGTTGCTCAGGGCATGAATCGGAATGGGAGAAAATATGGTGGTGGATCAATGAACAGCAGGTCAGGTTCAAAGGCCAAGGGAAAGGGTAAGGTCTGCTTTGAATGCCAAGAGAAGGGCCACTTCAAGAGAAATTGTCCTTATAGAAGGAAAAACAGAGATGGTGAAGGTGGCAGCAGTAATTTAGTAATAGCATAGATATACGATGGAGATATTCTCACAGTCTCCACATTATGGATACTTCTTCTCAAAATGGATGGATTTTAGATTGGGATGCGTAATGCATGTGTGCTCTAGAAAAGATTATTTTGATTCACTTTAATTAAAGAGGGTAGGTATTTTGTCCTTGGGTGATGGTTCTACTTGTAGAATCATGAGATTTGGAGTGGTGAAAATCAAAATGGTTGATAAAGTGAATCGTACTCTGGGTGGTGTGGCATATGTCCTGCGAATGAATCTAATTTCCTTGAGCTAGTTAGATTCTAGAGGCTGTGAGTATTCAGCTGGAGGTGGAGTCCTAAAAATCACATGTGGCGGAAAGGTCCTAATGATAGGAGAGAAGTATGGAAATTTGTATCCTTTAATGACCTCAAAGGATGACTGGAAATGGAGCGCGCCAGAAGGCTTCCAGGGAGCAGACGAGTGTGAGGAAAATCCTATTGGGTGAGAGGATGGATTGAGGTCGTCCCTCTCGACAGTCAACTAGTAGTGTTGACTAGGCTGCACATGTGTATTGGCCGACTTAAATCAAGTGGAATTAGGACTTACTGATTCGACATGTGCAGTGGATTGATTGAAAACCAATAATATTTGATATTCTGATTTGTAGACAAAATTATTTTGTGGTGGAGGTGGAGATTTGTTAGGTAATCCCCCACAAAATAATAAAAAAAAAATAGAGTCAAAAATAGGGGATGTGAAATGAAAGCCCCCAACTTTTTTTTGAATGTTTGGCAAGGTGCCAAACAATTGTCCCCTCATCTTACTTATAAAAAGGCTTGAAGAGGAGTTGCAAAAAACACTAAGCAAATACAACAATCCAAGAGAAATAACTTGGATACAAGATAGAGAGAAAAAATAGAGAGCAAGTGTAGACATTTAGGGAAAATAATTTGTGAGAGTCAAATTGTGATAGGTGTGAGAAAACACTTGGAGTTTTTTCTCTTGGGGCAATACAAAGGGATTGAGAGAGTGTTTTTGGTAACTATTAGAGTGATTGTACACGAGTTTTCTTTTCTTGAGTTTGGGCATAAAACTCAAGGGTGTATTTTTCTTATACCGAAAAGTTCTCTATTAGTGAAAAATAAAAACTCTCGTGGACGTAGGCGGATTTGCTGAACCACGTAAAATTTCTATACAATTTTATATTTTGTCGGTATTATTTTTCTTGGAGTGATTTCTCGGATATTCCTAATAAATCAAATTTCGAATTCCCAATTGCTTCCGTTGTGCCCAACATAAATCTCTTCTTGAAAATCTTAGCTTTTGATTAATTCTTGATCTACGTGTAAATTTCACCTCCAATAGGAATTACACCCTAGAGAGAATGTTTGCTAGTCAGCTGCTGGAAAGTGAGAAGATGAATCATCATTCAGGACTATAGTTAGAGATATGCAAACTAAATCTCCACTATTGCAAATTGTTCTCCTGAATCCAAATTCATGGGGTTGTGGTGGAAGTTTGCACCCTGCAGAACCAGTTGCTAAGTTAGTTATGTATCCCAGTATGAAAGTGCTATTTTCTGCCTCTAGTCATGGCATGGAATTTGATTCAAGGTAAGTTATTTCTTTAACACTTTTGCATTTGGGGGTGGTATCGGGGTTTAGAATTTTGCTTTGGTTGGAAATTGGATCGAGTTTAGGATCCTTAACCCAATTAACACTCATATTTAGTTGGATGTTTCCACAATTTGAATGAGATTAAGTTTCCTAGTTGGACTAGCATTCTACCTTAAGTAGGAATAAATATCTCTAATCTCCATGCAACAAAATGTGTGAATGAACGTAATTCTCCCATAAACTCTCTCCATATTATCTTAATTTTTTTTCTCTCTCAGTCTTCTTTGGAGCATCATCATAGACTCCAAGAATTTGATGTGTATAATTGAGTGAATAACTTTAGTAGTTATTCACCACTAACAAGAAAGATATGTTCGTAGTTCGATTAAAAGGAGACTGGTAGACGAGTTTGATTCGGGATATGTGAATCCACAATATAGGTATACCCAATCCACATGAATTATATAAATATTTAATTCATATTATATTATTGATTAATTTTTTTACAGTAGTATTAGAGCCCATAGGGCTCATTCTCGCCATTTCATTTGATTGAATTTATAATGTGTATGTGCTTTAAAAAAATTGTTTTTTTTTAAGTATAAAATGTTTACCATACATTGATCTTAATGTGTAGATCACGTGGTTAAAATTTGGTGAAAAATAGATAAATGGTTTGAGAGAAAATTTAATTTAAAGTTAGATACTTGTTTACAGTTAGACTCAAAATCGAACTAGATTTGATATTTTTGTTATGAAATTTTTATTTTATATTGTAGAACATAAAAATAGGTTTGAAACAATATAAATTTTGTCAAAAACGGACTTAAAATGAGTGAGATGTGAATTTTTAAAGTTTTTGACATATATTTAATTTTTCTCGCCGGAAAATCCATTGGTCGCTGGAATTGGACGGTCGTGCCGAAGAAGGCGCTGGTGTTGACATGGCGCACTGACTGACGTGGCATATAGCCATGTGGTGTACACGCTTAGGTGGCGTGCTGACATGGCGCCTCCGGCTGATGTGTTATACGGCCACGTGGCGCACGATTGGCGCTTAGCTTGCGCGCACGTGGCGCCTATGTGGTTGTCATGTGTTGTTGAAAATAAAATTTGAGAGATTGTACCAACATAGATTTGAACCTGAGTTACTGATTGTTATTAGATAGTGAACTACAACTAGACCACTGCACTATTTTATGATAGAATTGGCTGCGAAATCTATATAATAGTTTTTGTGCTATGCATGTAAAAATATTCTTTTACGCATAGGGTGCATAATTTTTTTTTTTGTGCAATAGGATGCATGCAAAATTATTTTTTATATGATTAATATGTCCAATATGAATTACGTGCTTTATTAATTATACTTTTTACATAATTATGATGCAATTTAAATTTATTTGATGCGATATGAATTATTATATATTGTGAATGAATAGACATTGACATTTGGGTGCTCATGTAAATTGAATGTTTATTATTTTATATTATCTCATATTTTTATGGGAGATAATTTGTAGCGGTGGAGGTAATTCGATATTCCTATTTTTGTTTTGATTGATGTAGTAGGGTTTGAACCAATGTAATTTTTTTATTATTTTCAAGGCATATATTTACTAAACTATTTTTGGGATGCCATGTATATCAATTTTACGGGGATATTTTTTGTTTTACCACCATGAGCCAAAATTATCTCAAACATTATACACCAAATGTCAATGTCGCACATATAAGGCTAATATTTTATTGTTCATATTGCATATTTACATTCATAATATATGTATGGACAAATTTATATTTTATTCATGATCAGTAAATTTTTATTATATCTTTTATTCAGTGGAAGATGATTATTAGTCTGAGTTGCGAAATTTTCGATTTCGCTGAGTATAAAGGAATAATAAATAATTTACTTGGATCTAGAGTAAAATATTAGACGAGTACCTATATTTTTTTTGCGCAATTAATTTAGAAGTCTTAGACCAACTCACCAATTTTACGTTTTAAGTCAATTAAACATGAAAATGGACAAGTTGTCCAATATTGTCGCGAATTAAACACTGACAATATAGTAGTGGACTAAGATTAATATTTGTGCTTGAATTTGTTTAAGCCGCAAATACAAGATTTTAAGTTGCCAAATATTGTCGCGACTTAGGCACTGACAATATAGTAATGGATCAAGAATCACGTTTGCACTTTAATTTGTGCAAGCTGCAAATACGAGGAATTAAAGAAGTTTGAGCTCTATTTTGTCATATGAGCTTGCTCATAATTAAAAAGTTCTAGTTATCCTAAATATTACTAACATATTTTTTATAATAATCGCCTAACTTGAGGCTAATTGTTGAGAGTCAAAAAATGTACAAGTAATTATTCTTGTCGCTCATATTGACCAATATAAACCAACTTGGATTAGTGTTGGAAAAGACAAAAATAACTTGAAAAGAGCAAAAGTTAAAACAAGAATCGTAAATTTGATCCAATAAAGTGACAAGACGTGTCACCTTAGTGATAAAGGCAACTAACCGCCAACAAATGTCAAGGGCAATGATGAGACTGGTCACTTCGCTCGTAATTATATTGAGATGAAGTTTGACTACTTAAAGCTCTCTATTTGCTAATATTCTCAATTCTCTCATTCGATGGATAGTAGAAGTTCATGAAACATAGAATGAAATTCAAGATTGAGCAAACTATTATCGAGTGTTGTGCAGCCATGCTTGTTTAAATGGCGCACAAGATGAGGCATTATAAGTTTACAATGCCATCTCAAGCTCAGCAAAGGGCATGAGTTATTTTTTCAAGCTCAATAATTGGTGTGAGCTACTCTTTGGAATGTGCAAAAGATACTAGATTCGAAATAGTCAGTTAAATTGATGCACTTATAAGACATTGGTTGAGCGAGTAGATTTGTCCATCTTCCATGTAAGAGACCTTTTAAATATAAGTCATATTTGTGTTGCAATTGGCTTAAGGAAGTATTTCTTGTACTTCTTCCATGATTTTTTATTTTAATTATATCGTGGCATGCGAGGTTAGGAGGATGACTGTATTAGTTGGAGGAGGCTTTATTGGCTAACTCGCTAAGGTCAACCTCCCTCTGCACAAAAATTTTCTAGTGGAAAAAAGCCTGCTGGAAGAAAGAAAGAGGGTTATTTATCCTCTAGAGCTAGTCCTCTAAAACGAGTGCAGATTTATGACTATGAAGCACTAACTAGTGCATTCTATTTTCCTTTCTTTGCTATTCGTGCTATAAGCTAGTACACTCCAACTCTCACTAGTCAGAAGCGCCAAATAGTTTAGAGCGATTCTTGACAGAGGTAGAGAACTACATGGAGTATGAACATTGAGGTTCAACATACTAATAGGAAGTGAGAATAACATGTCTAAATAGTTTGGACACATGTGTGGGGAAAATGGAATTACAATTTGAATGATGATTCTAAACATTTCGTAACTAAACAAGTTTGCGAAGAGTGATGAATCAAACAATTCAAATTGACTCGATTGATATAATGGTGCAAATTGATTTGTATCTCAATGATACAATCATGATTGCAGCCTACATAATAAAAATTATGCCTCCAAGTGAATTCTCCAACCTTTAATAAGCTATGATGTGGCAGCAAGCCCAAATTAGTGAGTTTATGCCTATTTAAGTTCAAGAAGCTATGTTCTCAAAAGTTATGAACACTTTGATGGAGAAATTATAAAAAATAAAGTCACACAGTGTAGATTTTCTCATTGAGGAATTACGAGCATATAAGAAGTCAAATGAAATCTTGCGCTATACGAGTTGTAAGATTCTTGAAGTGGCGCTCAATTTTCTAATGAGGATGATATTTTTTAAAACACATTTAGCAATCACTGGAATAGTGGGAGCGACCCTAAGTCAGTGGGAGTGTCTCACTTGAAAATGAGTCTCATATTTCACAAGTAAGAAGGAGTGCACATGAGTTGTTCCCTATCGTCTATATGAGATTAAGTGAGTATCCTTCATGACTACTTTTGTGGATGTTGATGAGTCAACTTAGACTTTTGACTTCACTTGATGCTTTAAGAGAATAGCTGCTATGAAGGAAAAGATGAGCCTAATGACTAAGAACAAAGTCTAAAGCTGGCTGATATTCCGTTTAAGTGCAAGGCCAAGTGCAAACTAGATGGGTTGATTAATATTTGTATAGCTCAACCAAGGGCAAAATGTTTATGCCTAATTGTGGAGCATAAATTTTTGAGATGTTCTCCCTAAGTGGTGAGATCACCTCAATACGCCAAGATGCTATTAATTATTGCCATTTTTATCTAGGTTTATCCTAGACGATTAAGGTTGATATATATAAATAAGGAGTAGACGATAAGATCTATGTAGATCGCATATTGAATTCAAGAAGTGGGGTAAGAGTGCAAAGATTGCTGATCGAGAAGCTCCATTTGTAACTTGAATTATTGTTCAAAAAATGATGTTATCGATTTTATCGAGCTATCACTCTGGTAGGCTTACGATGGTTGAATAAGATCACTAAATATATGTCAATATAAATAAGAGAATATAATTCTCACTGTATTTGGGCAATAATATAATGGCTAGAAGGGACATGAAGGTGTCTCCGCTTAGTAGTGGTTATCATTTATATTTGAATGGACATAGGAAAAGTAGATGTATACTTGGTATTGTGATACCGAATTTTTATATGCATCTTACCAATCCTATTGACACTTCATGGTCAAAGATTATGTTCTTAGTTAAATTGAAATACCTTGAGATGGAAGAAGAAAAGAAATGCTAGCTAGTGTTATACAAACGTTGTAGAAGGTTTGATGTACACTGGTGTGTACTCGACTAGTATTATGCTTGATAATTAGATTATTGGTGAGTGGATATCAAAGTGATCATTGACGCAATAATGTGATGCTGTCAAATGGATACTTAGATATCTTAATAGAGTGGTTTGAGATTTGTTGGAGGCGATTTGGTATTTTGAAAGGATGCACATTGTGCACACATTTGTGAGGCTTTTGTTCTCTTTGTGAAAATAAAGCCACTTTGATATATGCTTTGGGCGCTAAGTATTGTTGGAGGACTAAACATACTAATACCATTCACCCTTCACTTAAGAGAGTATTGCGCAAAATTAAATTATTCTCAGTCATATTTCTACGAGCGGTTTGATCGCTTATACTTTGCCTCTGTATGGAGATATGCTCCAAAGGCATGTGAGTAGTACGAGATTACATAGAATTTGATTTTGTGGCCAGTGAGAACATATTGTAATTAATGAGTTATATTTGTATTCTCATTATAAGTTTGGTACTGGATTTGTGAGTTATCATCAGGCTTTGATTGACCCTCTCACACGGATAATCGCCTTGGCGCTATGATAGCGAGCAGGATGAGACTTAAAGATCGTGTCGCATAATTAAGATTTTGAAATGATCGTCTTTATGCTTGGAGTAGCGATAAAGGTTAATATGTATAACTAAGAGTCGTCTTAGCTTGGAGGCTAAGATGAGATCAAAGTTGATTGATTATGAAGTATGTTCAAACTTTATAATAAGCTTGTTCTCAATTGAACGTGCAAACTGTAAAAAAACATTTTGAAGAGTGACTTCTGGTGGTATGCAGGTCAGGCTCTTTAAGAGCGACTGGATTTAGGTTCATATTATGTTAAGAGCGTGACATGCCTAAATTGAGTGGGAGCTCCATCATAGCATGTGCTTTGAGACGACCTCTTATGAAAAAGTGACTGAATGGGTCCCTGCTTCGTCACTGTGTAAGCCCATATTATTTTTGTACCCTTTGGGACTCTAGACTTTGTCATGAGATGTAAGTTTGATAACGCTATTTTAGCATATTTCCAATGGCCATGCATGATTCGATCTATCGGAGCATGTCTAGGAAAGCTGTCAAGACCAAGCTGATTGACATTAGAGGCCGAGGAAGAACTAGGTTGATAACGCACTTATGTTTTATGGTTCATAGCCCGGGTGACTATGTCGAAATGTGTTTGATTAGTCATGAACATAGATACATATTTGAGTAGGTCGAGTATACTCTATTTATTTCATTGAGGGATCTAGAGATGCTTGATTGAGTGCGACCACTTAATTTGGGGTACACAACGAGCTATTGAGTTGTAGGGTTATGTTAGTTTGGTAATGACTTAATATAACTCTCCTCACCTATGCTTTCTCGCTTGGTCGCACACCTCATTTTCTGTATGAAGGGACTGGCGTGAGATTGAGAAATTGTATGATGATGAGATTTGAGGAGATCGAGCCAAATATGTATGAGTGGGAGATGTTGGAAATTGGATCGAGTTTAGGACCCTTAACTCAATTGGCATTCATATTTAGTTGGATGTATTCACAATTTGAGTGAGATTGAGTTTCCTAGTTGTACTAGAATTCTACCTTAAGTAGGAATAAATATCTCTAATCTCCATCTAAAAAAATGTGTGAATGAACGTAATTCTCCCATAAACTCTCTCCATATTATCTCAATTTTTTTTTCTCTCTCAGTCTTTCTTGGAGCATCACCATAGACTCCAAGGATTTGAGGTGTGTAATTGAGTGAATAACTCTAGTAGCTATTCACCACTAACGAGAAAGATATGTTCGTAATTCGATCAAAAGGAGGCTGATAGACGAGTTTGATTCAGGATACATAGATCGATAATCCGCTGCGTATAGGTATACCCGATCCACATGAATTATATGAATATTTGATTCATATTATATTATTGATTAATTTTTTTACAGCTTTCAACGGTTAAGCCTTGTAAAATTTTTGTTGCTTTCTCCCTTGAAGAATCAGTAGAACCCATTCTTCGATAACTCACTCTTTGATGTACTTTTTGGTTGTAGCCTGAGAGTGATTGATATGATTATAATCTACTATAAATTTTATTGGTTTAAGTATGTGATCCCTGAATTATCTTGAGGATCCCAAGTTCCTGATAAATTCTGTGAAAATTGACTGCAGTTTCCTTTCCTTTGTTTCACTTAGAATAGTCTGTTGATGGTTAACTCATTCCCTATTTTACATTATAATCATGAACAACCACATTAAAATATGTACATTTTGCTTTTTCCATACCATCCAAATGCAGTATAGATTTATGTTTGCTTGTTCATTGAATTTGCATAAGAAAGCAATCAATGAAATCTTGCTTGGTCTTCACTGGAACTTGAGTAAGAAGTAGATCTTTTTGTTTTGGGGTTTTCTAGAATTTGAAAGCGAGAACCATGGCTTTATTTTTCTGATGGCTTTTTGAATGTATCTCTGATATTTTTTGTGGATCTTGTCTTCATGAACTGATACGTGGCTATGGCTTGAATATTATAGGACACTGGATGAATGGGTGAGAAAGAATCAAGCTGATGAAATTTACATGTTTTCATCTCAAATACTCGAATTAATTCGAGTTTTGGAGCTGGCCAACAGTCTATCTCCAGCGTCGTGTCCGTTACTACAGAGTTTATTTTTGTCATCTATGAGGAGATAGATAGTGTAATATTTTCAATTCTTGCCTGGAGAGACAAAATCAGTAAAAGTTTGTTGCAAATTACCTGCCCCATTAATGCAGAGGTAGTCTCATTGCAAGCTAGAAAACAAAGATTTCGAAGAACTTGTTCATCCTTGCTACTTTATATAATTGGAAAATGGATATGTCCTACATGATTTTGAATAGGCTTGTAATTTAAAGATTTACTTGCAATTTTTGTGGTGCTCGCTTGCATGTGCAATATGGCAATATGCTTGTCAAAAGTGAATGAAAACAATGGAATGAAGAGCAGCAGCAGAGAAGCTTTTGCTTATGGATTCTTTTGAGGAAAGCTTTGCAACTACCTTTCATCAAATATATCTGCTCTAGATTTTGTGCTCCCTTTTACGAGAGGTCAAACACCTAAAGTGGAACGAATATGAGGGTATATTACATGTATTTTTTTCGTATTCAAAGGGAATCAAGTTCGAGCTGGAGCATAGACTCATAACATATCCATGGTTAAGTTGTCCTACATTTTGAATTTGTTCTCATCACTTATCATTACATGTTGCACTTAACCAACTATAGCAGAGTTTAGCATAATGAATATACTCAACTTACATCGATCTCACAAGTTTTATGGTTGTTCGACTCAATTGGTTTACATGTTGAGATATTATTATTGATCAATTCTTTGGAAATATATTCACTCAATTAAGCCTTGCACTCTATTATTGTGGTCAGTGAAACATAAACAAAATCTTATTGTTTTAAGTAATGCAAACTACATCTACTGGTAATCAGTCCTTGCAACAGCTAAATCTGGTCTAGTTTAATTGATAACATAAGCAAATAAAGACTGAAATTCAAATCTCCCTTTTAGTGGTGTACACAATTGATGATGGAACATATTCCTTTTGATAAGTGCATGCATACTTGTGTTGAAAATGGTAAAAGATTTTCTGAGAGGCAAATTGATAAAAGGTCAAACAGAATCTGATCTTATTCTCTGATTGGCTCTATAAATAGAAATCAGAAAATGGAAAGTCTGCATGTCTAGAGTGGGAAGGTAGGTCTTACATGAATGCAAAAGGCCATGTTTGATAGCCAAGGATGACTTGCCTGCAGCTCCATTCTTAGGGGTTTTTTAGTCTTTTCACTTCAAGTTTTGAAACTCTTTTTTAGTATGATTCTTGTTTTTCATGGAGTCACATTTTCTTGCATGAGTCATAGCTGGTCATGCAGTAGTTTGGACATCAGGCAGTCTTCTTGGCTAATCCGACTGACTATTGTACGGTATTGATTATCGAATCCCCTAATCTAAATGGTCAATTCTACATTGGAATAAGAAGAAAATTAGGTATCAATATGATGAATATTACTATATTACACGTTATAATTTTTAGAAATGTTAAAGGTGCCACTAGTAAGTTTATACGGTTTAATTTGATTTGATCAAGTTATTTCAAAAGTATATATTGATAAATTAATATATTTGGGATATTGTGCATGATATAATGTGATTTAGGTGTCATATTACAAGGTCCATAGGAATCACAATAGAAATCACTAGGGACTGAAACTGTATATTTGCTGATTTTTGTCTTTAAAGTTATATATATGTATAATAACTTGATTAAAACCTATATATTTTACCATATATGTGTTTATATATGAGTTTAGGGTATGTAGGTGAGTTTGGAGAGGTGAGAAATTGAAATATGGTTTGATATTGAAGAGACACTCAAAACTGTCATGATAAAACTTACAGTTTTTGTGTTGTGATAAGTGGGCTAGTTTTGTTGAGGTAAATCAGTGATTTTAGTCAATTCTATAATATGGTTACATTCCTCTACATATTATATAAGTGTGGTAAAAATTTGGGAGTGATTAGATATGTTTAAGGATGTCAAAAATAGCATGTAACTAAATTGGACAATAGGAAAATATGAAAATATGAATCTGTCTTATTTGATAACTTAGCATGTTTCAACCTAAATATGTTGTTATTGAGTTCTAACAAATGGGTATATGCTATTAGAGTGATAATAGTTTAATTACATGATGTTTACATATATCTAAGATGAGAAATTAAGATATTTGAGGGACTATATTGCGTTTCAGTTTGTGAAAGCTTAATTGTTACCTAGATAGCTTGGTGTTTAGGAGTATTTTTGTGCTTTCAACTTCCCAAATTGGGAATAGTATTTGATGTTGGATAATATTACAGGCTATATTACATCTAAGGTTGGAGTTGAACACTAAACAAATCTAGACTAAGCTACCAACTAAGTTAAAGGTAAGTAAAGATTCATTTGTAACTACAATACATAGACATAGTAAATATGTGATTTATATGTAATATCATAGATCATATGTGCATGGCAGAGGGCACGTATTACTGCCATTCATGTCCATTGAGTATACATACATGGGCATTGGCACATGCATGCATCATATACGAGTATTGTAATAAATCTTGCATTGCACGGCATGATTCTGAGAAAGGAAAATATTTTGCTGACTTCTACTAGTACACCGAATCATCCATGAATTTGCATGGTTGTATGCATGGATTTGCAGGTTCGCGTGCATGAATTTTATTGCTTATGAGTATGCATGGATTTGCATGCTTATATCATTATTGGCTATTGGATTATAGCCGTGTACAGAGTTCTTTTCCAGTACATGGGATAGTAGTATTCGTTAGGGGCCAAAAATAAAATAATTTTGAAAGAAATATTTTGATGTATAGAATTGCATTGTGTGCATAGTATTTTGATATGCATGACTTGATATTACGGATTATACTTTGACATGCATAATTTTTACTTGTTGAATATTAGCTCATATAGTTTATGCATTGTAGGTGAGCACGACGATGCTTGAAGCATCTTTTGCTGGCTGAGCGGCTGTTGGAGCTCCTGCAGGTGTTTGAGGGAGTGTGTACATGGATGACGACCTGTTGGGCTATTTTGTTGGCTTGTTATATTGTGAGTCTATTGTATTATATTTGAGACTGGTACTATATTTCGCTTTTAAAAATTTATTATATAACAAGTATGTAAATATTGTGGTCGTTGTGGGTATTGTGTTTTTATATAAATATTGATCTTACTATATACAAGACATGTGTGAAAAAGTATTTTAAACAGGGTTGTGCGTGTAAAAATGATTCATCCTTTCTTAAAGGGTTACAAAATAAAATATATGGCACGTACACACAGGTTCTATCATGTCAAATTATACTTTAAATATATTTGTTGAGTAGTGAGTACAGGGGCGGAGCTAGGATTTTCAATCTCGGGGGGCGAGATTGAAATTTTCATAATAACTAATTATTAAAAAAGGAAAAATGAAAAAAATACAGATATAGTACTTTATAATTTTGTAAATTGAAAGGGCAACAAAATAATATTTCACGCATATCACAATACAAAAATTCAATTTAGTATATTCAAATTTATAAAAAATAGGAACATAACTTATAAAATCTACCAATCTACAAAAATATACATATATCATTCAAGAATGTACAAATTGATGATAAATAAAATATATCTACTAGCCTATTTATTTAATCTAGGCATCCTAAATTGTGCTCGATATTTCTTCAGAACATCAAACTCATCAATGATTGAGTCAATGCTAAAAGTTTGAGCAATTTTTTTCTCAATGTACATTAGTAATGAACTAGCCAAAAAGTCATCTTTCATTTTATTCCTCAATCTTGTCTTGACAAACTTCATAGATAAAAATACATGTTCTGTTGTTGCGGTGGAAACCGAAAGAGTTAGAATAAGTTTAATCAATCTATCCACAAGATAGTAATTCATTGTCTTCCCTGTCTTCGACAATACTTTACACAACTCTGAAAGTGTTGACACATTTTGAAAATGGATATTACATCGAATATCAAGTTCAAAAAGCTCCAACTGATACATTATATGCAATTTCTCTTTACTAGTGAAATCACTGGGATAAAAATTCTCAACAAGTTTGCAAATATCATTAATGTTGAATGATTTATATCCATCCCTTGGATCTAAAGCTGAGCTGAGTTTGAGCAATTTTACTGCATTTTCATCAAATTGATAACTCATCTCTTGTAATATATAATTTATTATCCCAGTAAGTATATCAATTCGATAATGATGCTCCAAGGTAATAGAATTGTCCTTATGAAGTCGACATCTACCTGATCGATAATGATGCTCCAAGCGATTCTTTGCAACTAACTCCGTTGATTGCTTGCCAATAAACTTCTCAATATGTTGTAACGGGTTCATCAAATCATGGCAATGTTTCACAGCTATTTTGTGTGAAGAATTGAGACTATTTCTTTCATGGATCATAAAAGAACAATTTTTACGATCATTCACTTTTTTCCAAGTTTGAAATCCATCAGTGGTAAATGCATTTGCCCTGTAATGTGTAGACGGCTTAACGAAAAGATAACATGGAAGATAATATGCAGTATTTTTTTAAGGAGAATATTCTAACCAATGAGAAAATAGTTTGAACCAAGAAGGTAAAAACCTCCTACCATGCTTATCTACATATTTAGGGGACTTTTCTGGGATGCCTTGATAAGGTTCTGCGATTAGATAAGCACGTCTAATTTCATCTCTTTTATCCACCGGATAATCCCATATAGACTTACATAATCCACGATCCCTTTCAATATGAGGACAATTAGAACTTTGATCAATATTTTGAACCTTTGTTGGAGAAAACTCTGGGATAGAATCTTGATATTTAGAAGCAATATTATCCAAATTGATTGAAGTCTCAAGATTAGGAGAACTAGCACTATCTTGAGAATTCCGTTTCTTGAAGTAAGAATCAATTTTCTTGTTACTCATAGTGTGAACCTATATGAAAAATTATCAATTTTAAATTATGACAAATAATAAAGGGAAATTACTATACTAAATTATTTCACAAAATAATGTTCTCCAAACTTTTTTTAAAGAAATACAAAAGTAAATTGCACACATAATGAAAAAAAAAAACTTATGTAGGAGTCTCTACTCAATCCAAATAATATCAACCAAACACTCAAATAATATTTAACAAAAGAACAATAAACATAAAATTATAGAAAAAGAAAAACTCAATCCAAATAACATCAACCAAACACTTCAATAATATTAACAAAAGAACAATGAACATAAAATTAATAGAAAAAAGAAGAAAAGAAGTTACCTTAGTATTTGTAGATGTGTAATGTTGAAAGAGGAAGAAAAAAGAGGAGAACTTGATAAAGGGAATGAAATAGAAGACGGGAAGAATGAAAAAGAGGGGAGAAAGATGGATGGGAAATTAAAAAAACCCTAGTGTAGAAGAAAATTTCTAATAATATAAAAAGACAAATTAGTCAGTTTAGGGGGAATAATTTTTTTGATTTTAATAAATATATATACATAATTTAAAATTATAAAAATTTGAGGGGGGGGTGCCCCCACCAGCCCCCTTCCCTCCACCTCTGAGTGGGTGATACAATTTTAAAACCTTATTTATGGTATGCATGTTTCGTTTCATTAACAAGCAGATAGCAATAACATTTGCATGCAAAGTTAATCTCATATAGAAACTTACATTGAATCAAGATAATCTATTTTATATTTTCTTGTACGAAAAATGATTATGGAGGGTTGATTTTACGTTGAAAAAGAACGTAGTGCTAAGTGCATGCACTCACATAAGAATATATTCTTACCGTAAAAAAATTACTGATATTTCAAAGAATTAGAACAGATATTTATATGTATCATTTCACCAAAAAATAATTGACATGATTTGAAGTTATAAAGTTTTAGGTAAATTTTATTTACTCCTTGCCTCCATAATTATTTATCCCAATTCATGACCCCCATGCAAAATTATAGATAAGAATTTTTCAATTATAGATGGACAAAAAAATAAGTTACTTGGATAAAGAAAAACGTAGTGGCTTAAACAAATCTTTTTTGTCGATAACCTCACACCAATCAATTGAATTTTATTAATACATAATCGATCCAACACTATTTAAAAACAATTATGCTGTTCAGAAACGAAATGTTCCTGAAATTTTTTGCTCTCATTGGACCATTTGTCTCTATAGTCATCAGGATCACGATATATAGATCTCTCGGTTCGAGAAATCCAGACAAGAGAATCGAACTATTTCTTCTAACTCTTTTTCAAATTCGATAAATGTTAGTTTATCGTATATTTTTATTATAATTTTATGATTGAAAATATATTTTTCTATTTGATTTTTTTGAATTTCATATTCGAAGTTGCGACTGAAAGAATCGATTCAAATAAAAATTGAAAGTTCTGAATATTTTTGTGGTTTGGAATTAGTTATTATATCATTATTTCAAGTTAGATGATGTTTTTCTTTAAAAAAAACTCTATTTAAAAATATAGAATTTTATTATTATCTATTGAGACTACTTTTGATGTAAGCCCACTTTAATTTGAGTACAATAATATATGCATATATTGATGAAGTGATGCAAACCATCAACCAAACTTAGGCCACAACTATCCAGGGCTAATCATGAATGATGAATAATAGGATGTGGCCTGGTTTTGAGTCGTGGCCAGGCCATCTACCTACTTAATTTACATTGATTTTCCAGGACCCCTGTAAACCCCAAATTCACCTCTACAAATCAGGCAACAACTGACTCATCAAAGACTTGAATGTATCCATACATATTAATATCTTCTTATCTTAGATGCCAAGTTAAAAATCAAATGTTACCGAAAACAAAATCTTGACCCGTGTCGGTTTCTTCTTGTCATCAATGTCTCTTACAACTGTCAATCTTTGCTTTTTCCCAATCCTAGACTTTTATTACAACGCCTATGTCCTAACAACCATTCTTATCTCTTGGATATTGCGTCCTAAGAAAACTCAACATACTTATCCCTGTTGTTGAAAAAGCTTTGAAGTTGGTTTGAACTTTGAATCCACAGAATTATAGTTAATTATTTTTAATTCATGATATTTAATGATTGAGTTTTTCATTTAGAGTTATTTTTTTAATCTGTCATGCATTTTCATTAAAAAAAAATTTTGGATAAACTTATAAGTTCGTTTAAACATCTTATAACATGTTTTGGAACTTATAAGGATATCCAAAAGCATATAGTAAATTTTTAGGAAATGAGCTTATAAGCTCACAAAATAAAAGTTTAGAATTTTATATACTCTTTTGTAAAAAAGTAAGGTGTTGTGCCTGACTTTTTCATTACTTTTTTTAGATTTTAACAAAAGTTTTAATTTTATTATTTTTATTATAAAATTATCAATACTAACATTTTATAAACTCAATTTTTAAAATAATATATATATATATATATATATATTATATAATCTCAAATAACATCTTATAAAATATAGAGATTTATAAAAAAATTAAATAAATTTAGCCAAAGAGGGATTATTTACTTCTTTAGTGGAAATGAGGAATGATTGATGAAAAATGTGATGAGATGTGAGATTATGATTAAATTTACCAAATAAATTTCATGTGTATTTCATATGTTAATTTGAATGATTTATTAATTAAAATTTTTATCAAATGTGTACTTTGATAAATAATTATATGGATTATTATACATTTGATTAATTTACTTTTAGTTAAAAAATTATCATCTAAGTTTAAAATATAATATATAATTTAAAATTATAGATATTATAATTAAAATATATTATAAATAATTTAAAAAATATGATTATTTTATCCCACATCAAAGGTATATAAAGTATCCAATAAAAATTATCAATTATCCTGAATTTAAAATTTTTTATCACGGACACAAAAAATAAATATTAGACCAAATTGCATATTTACTAAGTAAACAAGCTGTAAATGTAAAGTCATTTTTAAATTATTTTCTCAATTCTATTTTTTTTTTTTCAAATCCAAATCTTTTCCACATAAAGCAACTTTAGATTTTTCTTGAAAGATGTTGATAATCTTTAACGAGCTTATCCTATACTGCCAGGGAGGGGACACGTGTCTAAATCTATTTTGCCAACCACCCTAACGTGTCGATTATTTGTTTCGTGCAACACATGTAATTCTCTCCTGCAATCTATTTTAGAGTCACTGCATGCAGCTTAGCTCTTCTATATATAATCCAGCTGCATGGGACTCTCACTCCACCATTACATCTGATAAAACTATCATTGTACTTTTGTATTTGAGAAATCTGAAGCGTAGAAATGGCACATTCTGGTGACCAATACGGGGGGCAGACCGATGAGTACGGCAATCCCATTCGAGAGACCGATGAGTATGGCAAACCCGTTCAGCGTCCTGGAGGATTCGGAACCACCGGCACCACCGGAGCATATGGGACTCACGGTGGAGGGGTTGGTCCTGGAACCACTGATGCTGGCTTGGCTGCTGGCGGCGGCCGCCATCGCCGCTCTGGAAGCTCGAGCAGCTCGGTATGTAATTAATTAAACTTCACCTGTTTATTTTCTTTTCACAAGAAAAGTTATAGCCCTTTTAAGATTGTGCAACGATTCTTTCGAATCTTGTATTTTTTATGTGATTCTAATGGTAGATTTTTCATTGCATCCATGGCAGTCTTCTGAGGACGACGGGCAAGGTGGCAGAAGAAAGAAGGGGCTGAAGGAGAAGATAAAGGAGAAGCTACCCGGCGGTCAGCGCAGGGAAGATCAGACTCACTCCACCGCCACTCCGGCGGCGGTGAATACGGTTATGAACACGGCGGAGCAGATCGCCCACAAACTGAGAAGAAGGGAGTGATGGAGAAGATTAAGGAGAAGCTGCCCGGCGGCCGCCAGTAAAATGTTACATACAGAAATAAGAGGGCTTTACATGCATACAATATAACAATAAGTTGGTCTTGTGTTGTTGAAATAGTTGTAATAATAAGTTGGTCTTGTGTTGTGGAAACATGCTTGTGTATTTAGTTTGTTTTTGAATTTGGCATTATGGATTTTGCTCAAGACACTGTGGACAACAATAAGGATGCATTGGGACAGCTGAAGGACATTTTCGTGATCAACATGCGGCCAGATGATTATATGACTACCTTTAAGTTGAAAAAGAAAGAAATTAGGGGAAAGGGTTTAATAAACTTCAGAGAAAACAAAGAAAGTCAAGTGTGATCATCCAAGACAATACATATCACTGATGACCTCCATTATGCTTCGTTGAATTCCATTAGCAGTTGTCATTTGATCACATAAAATATCCAATTCAAAAACCATGAACTTATTTTTATTTTCCTTAAAATTTACCATGTCACTTTGACCGTGTCTAATGTTGGTTTTGAGTTCTTTGAGTTATTCTTAGCAAACAAGAGGATAGAAAATTGAATATAACCTACTTTTTTGGAAATTTAAGTAACAGCTTTTATATGTCCTGTTTTCTAATATATTATAGTGACAACACACTAGAGGGTGATAATATCGTGTATAATTACTAAAGCTTATGAGATTTGATGAATTACTCCTAAAGGTTCCAGCACTAGTTTTTGATGAGAGTTCTTTGGGAAACAAAAGATGAGAGTTCTTTTGGAAACAAAAAAAAAAGTAAAGTCAAAATAATTCAGGGTATTCTATAAAATGCAATCGGATCAAGTATGAGTTGACGATCGGATAGAATTTATAACGGTGTTTCGAAAATTAAGTAATTTTTACTGGGGCCTTGTCGTTTTTTCAGGTTCCTTAGAATTCTTATTGGTTGGAATTTTTTGATAGAAATTAGATATCTTTTGTTCCGTCTCAACAAATTATTTTTTTTTCATAAAGGAATTGTAATGTCTTTCTACGGGATCACGGGCACCAATCGAGTTATAGATATCTAATATGTTCATACCTAATGATTTTCCACAAAGTGGTGACGAAACGCAACTTAAAATTTTTTATGGAGATATCCATTTTTTCCTGGAGAGACGGATAATATATCCCGTGGAGGAACCACATTAATCCATCCCGAACTTGGGCACCAATCGAGTCACAGATATCTAATATGTTCATACCTAACGATTTTCCACAAAGTGGTGACGAAACGCAACTTAAAATTTTTTATGGAGATATCCATTTTTTCCTGGAGAGACGGATAAGATATCCCGTGTAGAGGAACCACATCAATCCATTCCGAACTTGGTAGTTAAACTCTATTGCGGTGACGATACTGTAGGGGAGATCCTACGGAAAAATAACTCAATGCCAGGATGATAAAAAGCTTAACACGGATGATAAAAAACTTAACACCTTTGATTCTTATTACTTTTTCAACGAATAAAATAAAAAATAAAAAGATCATCTTATTCAAAAAAAAACCCCAAAAAAACAGGAACTTGTTCATCCTTGCTACTTTATATAATTGGAAAATGGATATATCCTACATGATTTTGAATAGGCTTGTAATTTAAAGATTTACTTGTAATTTTGGGTGCTCACTTGCATGTGCAATATGGCAATATGCTTGTCAAAAGTGAATGAAAACAATGGAATGAAGAGCAGCAGCAGAGAAGCTTTTGCTTATGGATTCTTTTGAGGAAAGCTTTGCAACTACCTTTCATAAGTCAAAATATCTATGCTCTAGATTTTGTGCTCCCTTTTACGAGAGGTCAAATACCTAAAAAAGTGAAACGAATATGAGGGTATATTACATGTATTTTTTTCGTATTCAAAGGGAATCAAGTTCGAGCTGGAGCATAGACTCATAACATATCCATGGTTAAGTTGTCCTACATTTTGAATTTGTTCTCATCACTTATCATTACATGTTGCACTTAACCAACTATAGCAGAGTTTAGCATAATGAATATACTCAACTTACATCGATCTCACAAGTTTTATAGTTATTCGACTCAATTCGTTTACATGTTGAGATATTATTATTGATCAATTCTTTGGAAATATATTCACTCAATTCAGCCTTGCACTCTATTATTGTGGTCAGTGAAACATAAACAAAATCTTATTGTCTTAAGTAATGCAAACTACATCTACTGGTAATCAGTCCTTGCAACAGCTAAATCTGGTCTAGTTTAATTGATAAGATAAGCAAATAAAGACTGAAATTCAAATCTCCCTTTTAGTGGTGTACACAATTGATGATGGAACATATTCTTTTTGATAAGTGCATCCATACTTGTGTTGAAAATGGTAACAGATTTTCAGAGAGGCAAATTGATAAAAGGTCAAACAGAATCTGAATTCTCTGATTGGCTCTATAAATAAAAATCAGAAAATGGAAACTCTGCATGTCCAGAGTGGGAAGGTAGGTCTTACATGAATGAAAAAGGCCATGTTTGATAGCCAAGGATGACTTGCCTGCAGCTCCATTCTTGGGGGGTTAGTCTTTTCACTTCAAGTTTTGAAACTCTTTTATAGTATGATTCTTGTTTTTCATGGAGTCACATTTTCTTGCTTGAGTCATAGCTGGTCATGCAGTAGTTTGGACATCAGGCAGTCTCGTTGGCTAATCTGACTTGACTTTTGTTTCTCATGCTAGCCCTTATCTTCTCTTGAAATCGTTACTTGTTTTTCTTTTAGTTCTCCAGCTGAAAATGCACTTTTTAAAGAGATGGAGAGCGTGGCCTCAAATCCTTTGACTAGGTATGTAGTCATAGAGTTTCATTTCTAAATCTTGGTGCATTTTTGTGATACCCGAGCCTCTCGTTACTCATCTGATCAAATATGATTTATGCATTACATGTTAATTACGTGTTATTTGCATTTATATTGATATCATATAATTCATTTTATTTTATACGACATTCTTAATCATTAAACTTAATTTTGAAACTCTTGCACGGTATTGATTATCGAATCCCCTAATCTAAATGGTCAATTCTACATTGGGATAAGAAGAAAATTAGGTATCAATATAATGAATATTATTATATTACACGTTATAATTTTTAGAAATGTTAAAGGTGCCACTAGTAAGTTTATACGGTTTAATTTGATTTGATCAAGTTATTTCAAAAGTATATATTTGTAAATTAACATATTTGGGATATTGAATATGATATAATGTGATTTAGGTGTCATATTACAAGGTCCATAAGATTTTACAAATGCAAACAAGACAATCATTTAAAAAACGGATGTCAATCGATTTAAAGATCGAATGAACGCTTAATAAATTATGGTAGAATTTATTATCCGATCGTACAAAAATTAAAATAGGTTGTAAATAGATAAATCAATAATGAGAAACACTAGATTACAGTTGTATAAGATGTGTGTAACATCATATTTAAACCACCACTTGACACCTCAAACTTTGTCATCTCAAGCTACCGCCTCAACTTTTCTTCATTTCCATCCTTGAACCACGACCAAAAATTATTTTCTGAGTTATTTCACCTTCCAAACCTCCATATTAAATTTTAGAAGTTGTTCTCAAGTGCTTCCAAGTAAAGAAAAAAATGAAGGAAGCAAAGGGAAGTAAGGAGGAGCAAGTAGAAGCTTAATTTTGTGCATATGTGAGTTTAGCTCATATTTTTTATTTAAGTTCTTGATTTATTTGAGGGTTTATGATTTATAAAGATTCTATTATTATTTATAATCATGTTAAGATGTTATTTATGGTCTTATAATTCACATAAGAAGGATTTTTAGTTGCAAAATTACAATATAAATCACTAGGGATACAAACTGTATATTTGCTGATTTTTGTCTTTAAAGCTATATATATGTATAATAACTTGATTAAAACATATATATTTCACCATATATGTGCTTATATATGAGTTTAGGGGATGTAGGTAAGTTTGGAGAGGTGACAAATTAAAATATGGTTTGATATTGAAGAGACACTCAAAACTGTCATGATAAAACTTTCAGTTTTTGTATTGTGATAAGTGGGCTAGTTTTGTTGAGGTAAATCAGTGATTTTAGTCAATTCTATAATATGGTTACATTCCTCTACATGTTATCTAAGTGTGGTAAAAATTTGGAGTGATTATATATGCTTAAGGATATCAAAGTTAGCATGTAACTAAATTGGATAGCAGAAAAATATGAAAATGTGAATTTGTCTCATTTGATAACTTAGCATGTTTCAACCTAAACATGTTGTTATTGAGTTCTAACAATTGGGTATATGCTATTAAAGTAATAATACTTTAATTACATGATGTTTACATATATCTAAAATGAGAAATTAAGGTATTTGAGAGACTATATTGGGTTTTAGTTTGTGAAAGCTTAATTGTTACCTAGATAGCTTGGTGTTTACGAGTATTGTTGTGCTTTCAACTTCCCAAATTGGGAATAGTGCTTGATGTTGGATAATATTACAGGCTATATTATATCTAAGGTTGGAAAGAAACACTAAACAAATTTAAACTAAGTCATCAAACAAGTTAAAGGTAAGTAAAGATTCATTTGTAACTACAATGCATAGACATAGTAAATGTGTGATTTATATGTAATATCATAGATCATATGTGTATGGCAAAGGGCACATATTACTGTCATTCATGTCCATTGAGTATACATACATGGGCATTGGCACGTGCATGCATCATATACGAGTATTGTGATAAATTTTGCATTGTACGGTATGATTCTAAGAAAGAAAAATATTTTGCTGATCATTACTAGTGCACCGAAGCATGCATGAATTTGCATGATTGTATGCATGGATTTGCAGGTTCATGTGGATGGATTTTAATACTTATGAGTATGCATGAATTTGCATGTTTATATCATTATTAGCTATTGGATTATTATGATGGTGTGCAGAGCTCTTTTTCGGTACATGAAATAGTAGCATTGGTCAGGGGCCCAAGAATGAAATGATTTTGAGAGAAATATTTTGATGCATGGAATTACATTGTGGGCATAGTATTTTGATATGCATAACTTGATATTGTGGATTATTCTTTGACATGCATAATCTTTACTTGTTGAGTATTAACTCATATAGTTTATGCATTGTAGGTGAGCACGACGATGCTTGAACCTTCTTTTGCTGGCTGAGCAGCTGTTGGAGCTCCTGCAGATGTCTAAGGGAGTGTGTATATAGATGACGACCTGTTGGGCTATTTTGTTGGCTTGTTATATTTTGAGTTTGTTGTATTATATTTTGAGACTAGTACTATATTTCGCTTTTAAAACTTTATTGTAAACAAGTATGTAAATATTGTGGTCGTTGTGGGTATTGTATTTTTATATAAATATTGATCCTACTATATACAAGACATATGTGATAAAGTATTTTAAATAGGGTTGTGCGTGTAAAAAGTGATTTATTTTTTTTTAAAGTGTTACACAAAAGAAAATATATGGCACATACACAAAGGTTTTATCATGTCAAATTATACTTTAAATATATTTGTTGAATAGTGGGTGTTACAATTTTAAACCCTTATTTATGATATACATGTTTCGTACATTAACAAGTAGATAGCAATAACATTTGCACGCAAAGTTAATCTCATATAGAAACTTACATTGAATCAAGATAATCTATTTTATATTTTCTTATAAGAAAAATGATTATGGAGGGTTGATTTTACGTTGAAAAATAACGTAATGCTAAGTGCATGCACTTGCATAAGAACATATTCTTACCGTCAAAAAATTACTGATATTTCAAAGAATTAGAACAGATATTTATATGTATCATTTCATCAAAAAAATAGTTGACATGATTTGAAAGTAAAAAGTTTTAGGTAAATTTTATTTACTCCCTCCCTCCATAATTATTTATCCCAATTCATGACCCCAATGCAAAATTATAGATAAGAATTTTTGAATTATAGATGGACAAAAAAATAAGTTACTTTGACAAAGAAAAATATAGTGGCTTAAATAAATCTTTTTTGTCGATAACCTCACACCAATCAATTGAATTTTATTAATACATAATCGATCCAACACTATTTGAAAATGATTCTGCTGTTTAGAAAACGAAATATTCTTGAAAAGTTTTACTCTCATTGGACCATTTGTATCTATAGGCATCAGGATCCCACTATATGGATCTCCCGATTCGAGAATCAAGATAAGAGAATCGAACCATTTATTCTAAATTTTTTTCAAATTCGATAAATGTTAGTTTATCGTATATTTCATTATAATTCTATGATTGAAAATATTTTTTTTTACTTAATTTTTTTTAAATTTCATATTTGAAGTTGTGACTGGAAGAATCGGTTCAAATAAAAATTGAAAGTTTTGAATATTTTGATGGTTTGGAATTACTTATTATATTATTATTTCATGTTAGATGGTGTTTTTTTAAAAAATATATCTATTTAAAAATATAGAATTTTATTATTATCTATTGAGACTACTTTTGATGTAAGCCCACTTTAATTTGAGTACAATAATGCTGATATTGATAAAGTGATGCATACCATCAACCAACTTAGGCCACACAATCCAGGGCTAATCATGAATGATGAATAATAGGACGCGGCCTGGTTTTGAGTCGTGGCCAGGCCATCTAAGTACTTAATTTACATTGATTTTCCAGAATAATTCATTTTCAGGGACACCTGTAAACCCCAAATTCACCTCTACATATCAGGCCAACATCGACTCATCAAAGACTTTAATGCATCCATACATTTCAGAATCTTCTTGTCTCTCTACAACCTTCAAAATCAAATTTTACCAAAAAACAAAATCTTGACCCGTATCGGTTTCTTCTTGTCCACAATTTCTCTTAACAGTCACCTTTGCCTTTTTCCCAATCCTAGACTTTTATTACACCACCTTTGTCCTAACCACCATTCTTATCTCTTGGATCTTGCGTCCTAAGAAAACTCGACATACTTATCTATGTTGTTGAAAAAGCTTTGAAGTTGGGTTTGAACTTTGAATCGACGCAATTATAGTTAATTATTTTTAATTCATGATATTTAATCATTGAGTTTTTCATTTTGAGTTATTTTTGTAATCTCTATCGTGCATTTTCACTAAAAAAAAAATTTTGAATAAACTTATAAGTTCGTTCAAATATTTTATAACATGTTTTGGAGCTTATAAAGATATCCTAAAGTATATAATAATGTTTTAGGAAATGAACTTATAAACTCATAAAATAAAAAAGTTAGAATTTTATATACTCTTTTATAAAAAAAAAAATAAGGTGTTGTGCCTAATTTTTTCCTTACTTTTTTTAGATCTTAACAAAAATTTTAATTTTATTATTTTTATTATAAAATTATCAATATTAATATCTTATAAGCTCGATTTTTAGAATAATATATATATATATATTTAATTTTTTTATAAATTTCTATATTTTATAAGATGTTATTAGAGATTATAATATATATATATATATATTATAATCTCTAATAACATCTTATAAAATATAAAAATTTATAAAAAAATTAAATAAATTTAGCCAAAGACCCACTAACGGATTATTGACGAAAAATGTGATGAGATGTGAGATTATGATTAAATTTACCAAATAAATTTCATGTGTACTTCATATGTTAATTTGAATGACATATTAGTCAAAATTATTATCAAACGTGTATTTTGACAAATAATTATGTGGATTATTATGCATTTAATTAATTTACTCTTAATTAAAAAATTCTCATCTAAGTTTAAAATATAATATATAATTTAAAATTATAGATATTATAATCAAAATATATTCTAAATAATTTAAAAGGAAGAGTGTGATTATTTCTTCACGGACACAAAAAATAAATATCAGACCAAATTGCATATTTTACTAAGTAAACAAGCTGTAAATGTAAAGTCATTTTTAAATTATTTTCTCAAATCTATTTTTTTTCCAAATCCAAATCTTTTCCTCATAAAGCAACTTTAGATTTTTCGAAAGATGTTGATAATCTTTAACGAGCTTATCCTATACTGCCAGGGAGGGGACACGTGTCTAAATCTATTTTGCCAACCTAAAACCCAAACCCCTAACGTGTCGATTATTTGTTTCGTGCAACACGTAAAATTCTCTCTTGCAATCCATTTTAGAGTCCCTGCATGCATCGTAGCTCTTCTATATATAATCCAGCTGCGTGGGACTCTCAATCCACCATTACATCTGATAATACTAGCTATCATCTTTCATTATACTTTTGTATTTGAGAAATCTGAAGCATAGAAATGGCACATTCCGGTGACCAATACGGGAGGCAGTCCGTCGAGTCCGGCAATCCCATTCGCGAGACCGATGAGTATGGCAACCCTATCCGCAAGACGGATGAGTGTGGCAAACCCGTTCAGCGTCCTGGAGGAACCGGCACCACCGGAGCATGTAAGACTGATCAGCACGGCACCACGGGCACCACCGGAGCATGTAAGACTGATCAGCACGGCACCACCGGAGCATATGGGACTCACGGTGGAGGGGCTGGTCCTGGAACCACTGGTGCTGGCTTGGCTGCTGGCGGCGGCCAGCATCGCCGCTCTGGAAGCTCGGTATGTAATTAATGAAACTTCATCTGTTTATTTTCTTTTCACAAGAAAAAATTATAGCCCTTTTAAGATTATGCAACAATTCTTTAGAATCTTGTATTTTTTATGTGATTCTAATGGTAGATTTTTCATTGCATCCATGGCAGTCTTCTGAGGACGACGGGCAAGGTGGGAGAAGAAAGAAGGGGCTGAAGGAGAAGATAAAGGAGAAGCTACCCGGCGGTCAGCGTAGGGAAGATAAGACTCACTCCACCGCCACTCCCGGCGGCGATGAATGCGGTTATGAACACGTCGGAGCAGATCGCCCACAAACTGAGAAGAAGGGAGTGATGGAGAAGATTAAGGAGAAGCTGCCCGGCGGCCGCCAGTAAAATGTTACATACAGAAATAAGAGGACTTTACATGCATACAATATAACAATAAGTTGGTGGTCTTGTGTTGTGGAAATAGTTGTAATAATAAGCCATGTCTCAGCTTTATCTGAGAAGGCATTGTGTGTACGTGTGCATGAGTATGTTTATTTGTCTTGTGTGTTTATTCCTGTTCCATGTTTTGATTGGACCTATAGAAAAATATGTGTTTTTACTGTTTTTATTACTATTGTTATTGGTATCCTTTTTATGTTATACATCGCGAGTCTTTAGCTACCACAGCAAAGTTGCTTTTGAATGTTCTGTTAAAATTGATTAAATTGAAAGCTATAATCATGTGAAAAAGCTCAAAAGAAAAAGAATTAATGGTGAAAATATTCCATGTCAGGATATCAATATCATGGATAGTGTAGATCACAAACATCAAAATCAAACATATGTGTCAGAACGTTATCACAGATACATATTTGCGAACGGATGCATATTATTAAGTATGAAATGCGTAAATTATGATATTAAGTATCTATCATATCGTCATAAAATAAAATGATATAAAATATTAATATTATTATACAAATTGCACAATAAAATAAAATGATGATATTATTATATGAAATGCGTGCATGGCTTGCATGTGTACGTCTCAACACAATTAATTTTCAAATTGTAACCTTCCATGCAATTTCTAAATAAAAAAAATCTAATGTTGTAGGCAACTAAACTGCATCTGGGTGCAAATGCCGAGGTAATCACAGCAAGTATCAAGCTGCGAATGTTTAAATCCGACATTCGCATCCAACATCAGGCGTCGGGAAAAGCATTCCTCAACTTTGTAGGACATTCTTGAAATATTTTTTTTAGATTGTTTTAGCTATTGTTAACTAGAATAATCTATGTAAATATCCTAGGATTTTTTTGAAAGAAGGTTTTAGAAAGGGAAAACAAGCATTTTACAGCTGTAGTGTAAAAGGTAGATGTCAGGTTCAAACTCCAGTTGCAAGCAAAAAGACATTACAACTGTGCATTTGTATATTATAGTTTAATTTTATTTTTAACACTACAAATATTCTTTATTACATATACGTTTTGCCTAAATTTAGAGTGAATAAAAATGTTTTAGTGGGAATAAAAATGGCCCACGTAGGAGTTTAAAAAATATTCACACCTAGTTTAGGTTGAGTCAAAAAAACATTTATTCCAAATGAGATAGTAGAAAATATATGATCATATAGATTTTGAAGTTGAGAAATATTATGAAGTTGGCGGTTTTGTATGTAGGATGTCTTATATAAGTGCTGGATAATATATACTAGTAAATTTAAATTGTTTAGAGAATAATATATATGCTAATTGGATAGCCTTTTGAATTATATATACATTAGGGCATCCAACTAATGTTTTCAACATCATTATTTAGAATTGTTTGGTAATCACCAGAACATATTTTGTTCAAAAAATCAAAGTATTAACATAGGTTAAAAAAAAATAGACTTCTTGTATTAGTTTTTGTCCACTCTACTTCATAATGATATTATCCAAAGACAGCTACTTTTGACCTTGTACAGATGTTAATTCATCTTCTAAAATGAATCAAACAATTTGGAAGTTGGCAAGTATTTGTTTTGATTAATGGAAAACTATACACCTAATGTTGCACTTGCAAGTTCCATGTCCTCAAAACTTTTTATCAGCATCTTCCATGAGTCTCTTTACCTCCTTTTCATTAATCCATCCATGATCCTTAGTCCTTGTGTCAATCTCGTCATTCTTTCCATTTCCAAATCCCATCCTTCACAATAGTTTCAATAATCATGTTGCAGATATGTTACTTTTGGGAGTGCACAATAGTTCCTAACCATGAGTGCCCAGCAATAATTGATTCTACAATAGCGATCCAATTTTGTTCAAGACAAAATTAAACAGAAAATAAGGCACTAGTTATTGAAATGAGGAAAACATTTTTCTTAGTATTTCTCGCGACCAAAATTCAAGGACCAAAACTGATATCAATTTATATTTGTGCACGAATGGCATGCCATAGATACATGACATGATGAAATATAAATAATGTGCTAAGAAACATATGTAAGATTGTGCAAGAGAAAGCATGCCCTCTTCTTGGAGTTAGAATTTTCAGGTGTCATTCGTTTTTCTCACAAAATCCTTTTCTGTCTAAAGTATTGAAACCCAAACGAAAGTATCCAGTCATAAGACAGAGTATTTGAGCAAACCATAGCAAAAACAAGAAGTCTTCCACCCCCACATACAATTACCTAAAATGGATGCAGTCAGAAGCCTGCCTGGAGTGGATTTAATCGCTAGTTGCCATGTCATGATGGTTGCATTTACACTGTTACAGAGCCAGGAATAACTGCAACACTTGAAAAACTGATGGCTGATGTTACTACGGTAGCACATCAGAATGTTACCCTTGAATTATATGACTGATAGGTTAAAATCTGCTGCAAATGTTACCTTGGATCCTGGATTAATAAAGCCTTCTAGACATGGCAAGCCAAAAAATAAAAAGCTCGTCATCAATTGAACCAGAGTGTTGTCTGTTATGTCCTATTAATAATCAACAGTTCCCGTTCTTGATCCTCGTATAAGAAAACTTGCTCTTGAGTAGACGACTGAACCAGATAGAAAAAAACCTTCTACCCCGCAAAGGTATAGGTAAGCTGTAGTTAGATATAACTCTTTCTCGTCGGAACAGGTGGTAGAAGTTGTCTAATTTGTGATGGTTCAGCTTGAGAACTGTGTCGCCTGCTCAGCACGATTGCAATAAATTGAATTTGGTTATGCTGATGCAGAGTGGTAAATATTGAGTCTCAGTCACCAGCTGATAATGATGGCAGAGACCTGCAGAGGAATGTCCTACAGGAAAATTGCCTAAATGAAAACTGAAATAAAGAATAGAAATCAAAGGCAATGATCAAGTTAATTACACTAAGAAGCATTAATCAGATCATGGTCGATATTGTCCTGTGGACCTCTTTTTTATTGTGTTAAACATAGCAGGAAAATAGGAAAAATACTAATTGAGAGGAAATAAAAAAAATAGAATGAATAAAGTATAAAAAATGCACTAATCACATTCAAGGAGATAGTGCTAAGACCTAAAATTGTATTTCTCATTATACTGGCAAGCATCCCTCCCAATAACCAAAAAGAAAGTTGCCACCAAATATTTAACATATTGGGTGTGACATACAAAAGGTGAAAACCAAACAATCCCATGCCATGAGAAGTGCAGGATGAATATTTCAAAGTGAGAAGCCAGAAAATTACCACATTCATCAGGACATTCCCTGAGAGAAATAGCTCTGCAACCTAAGCTTCAGTCGCCAAAATAGATTGAGTAGCAGCCTGGAAAACAAACACACTCTGGTTCATCCATGGTATTGCCACTTCAATCACCAAAAGTTACAGCAGGAACATGACCCATCATGGAAGTGATGGAATCTCATGTTATCCCTAACTGTTATCTCCCTCCCAGTAATTTGGGATGCACCCCACATGAATAAGTGGCAATCCTCGCATATCCTAAGATTTTTCACAATTCTAATAGTGGAGCCATCATCTGTTGTGAGCAACGCGTATGCCAAAGCTAGCTTCTCGCTGTGATTCATCAGAATTCGCCTTTTCTCTTCGTCATTCACATCATAAAGCACGGAGCTCAGGTTTGGCTGATATCCATTTATTTTTAGTCTGCTGATAAGATTCTCTAGTGCCTCCTCAATTTCTCTAGACCTTGGATGCGTCATATCACCTGCATAGAATTCGTGAATCACCCCCTTTTCCCCTTCAACCCAACTAAATGCAGGACTCTTTCTCAAGCCCTTTTTCCTTATTAATTTTCTTACCTTTAATACATCTTCCCACCTTTCTGCTTTTGCATAAACATCAGCAAGCAATATATAATTTCCAATATTAACAGGTTCAAGCTTAAATAGATGTCTTGCCGCAACTTCAGCAACATCAGGGTTTGCATATATACGACAAGCTCCAAGTAGAGCTCCCCAGATACCCGCATTGGGCTCCATAGGCATACTTTTAATAAGACTTAGTGCTTCCTCCAACCGTCCAGTTCTGCCTAGAAGATCCACCATGCAATTATAGTGATCCACACATGGAGTGATGCCATAAGATGACTCCATTATATCAAATAAACGTTGACCTTGCTCTACCAACCCAGCATGACTACATGCAGTAAGAACCCCAATAAAAGTCACTGAGTTGGGCCTTACATCTGTTTTCACCATCTCCTCAAACAATTCTATAGCAGAATTTGCACGCCCGTGAATTGCAAGACCAATAATCATCGAACTGTAGGAATAAACATTATTTTCGTGCATATCCTTGAAAACCTTATACGCATCTTCCACGCATCCACACTTTGAGTACATATCAATCAATGCCGAACCCACATGCAAATCGTTCGCAAGACCAAACCCCGAACTCTCAACCATATCCCTAATCCAATTGGCGTATTTAACTGCGCCCAATTGCGCACAAGCATTGATAACACCGACCAATGTCACCTCATCAGCCTGCACACCCGCAGTCTGCATTCCCTCAAAGTACTCCAATGCTTCCCTAGGCTTAGCGTTCTGTACGAAACCAGTCACCATGGCAGTCCACGCCACCACATCCTTCACTGGCAACATACGAAACAACTCACTTGCAGAACCCATATCCCCAGCCTTCGCATAGGCATCAATGAGCGAAGTCCAAGAGATCAAATCTCGTTCAGGCATTTCGTCGAAAACCCTCCTCCCGCAATCCAACCACCCACATTTTAAATACATGTCAACCAAAGCATTTCCCACAAACAAATCCACGCTAAACCCACCTAACTTCACACTCTCCCCATGAAGCTGCCGACCCAAATTTACATTCATTTCACTCGCAGACGCCTTCAACAAGGCAGTGAAAGTGAAAGACACGGGAGTAACACCGTCTTTCCTCATGGAATTATAAACAAGCACCGATTCTTTAAACATCCCATCAATCAAATATCCCCTAATCAAAGCTGTGTAAAGAAAAGCATTAGGGTATCTCACCTGGGAAAAAACAGAAACTCCATAAGATCGCATAGAAACATTTATTTTCGACAGCATTCGGAGGAGCTTTGCTATGATATAGGATGATTGGTGAAGGCATATGCGGATTAAATAAGCGTGGGTTTGCTTGATTTGGGCGAGGTTCGTGCAGTCTTGGAGGGTGGAAATGACTTGGGATTCTAAGTGTTTGATTTGTTGCAGCTGAGAAAACGGGATGAATGGAGTTTGATCGTCGGGGAACTTGGTGGGCTTGGAGATAGGGATTGAAGCTCTGATTATGGGTGTAATCAGCTTCTTTGAGAGTGAAACCATTACACATTACTCAGATTTAGTTGGAAGGTTTTTCAGTTTCAAAGGAAAATGGAGTGTACTTCCGTTAAGAGTTCAAGAATGTGAAACAAGTGTTTGATACAGATGAGCAGAAACAAGTAGCGGTCTAATATTACTTCTGATTTGACGGTCCGATGATGTCGGGCCAAATTGTGCACCTCAATTAATCCACTCTATAATTGGGACAAATCATCTACATTGAGACAAAGGTTTATGTTCGGACTAAAGGCCTAATTATTCAGGGACTAATAAGAAAATTCTCACTTTTAAGTATAGAGGGGTCTTTCATGCTCGGATTAGGAGATTTACTAAGAAATGTTTTGTGACCTAACCCTAAAAAATTGACTGATTTGAACTTATAATCTCATGCGTCCCACCCCTAGCCATTTGGCCTGGTAGCAATGTTTTAAGAATCAAATCGGATCAGTTAATTCGATCGATTTAATCGCTCGAATTAATGATTGGTTCAATCTGATTAGTTCTATATAATAATTGTTACGGTTAAGTCGGTCAAAATCGGTCAAATTGGTAAAATTGTCTTTTTATTTATTTGTTTTAAAAGAAGTTTAAAGTTTTAAATTTTGTATTTTATTATATGTATGTGATTATTTAAATTTTGGATTTTGTTAGATATTTTTTTAATTGGTTATTTTTTTTACCTTTAAGTTTTACCATTTTACATAATTTAATAAAAAATATAATTAATTTTCATTAAATTGGTTGAACCGTTGACCGCCGGTTATGAAAACATTATCTAGTGATACCGCCTTCCACCTTTGCGTAGGAGGTTAGGGGTTCGATCTGTATAAGTGGATGTGTGACTGAATTAAATAAAAAAAAATTATTAGTCGCATACCAAACTCATCCCAAGTATTCAATATAAATAACGGCTTCATAATTCGTCAAGTTAAACGAGTATAATTTATTTTTATTTTTTTTTTTAATTTAACAGTTTGATAATATCTAACTCACTTGTATATTTCAATTATCCTACTTTATAATTTAGTCAAAGATAGGTTATTCACATAAAAATACTAGAATTTCACAATCTAGTGAAAAGTAAAATATACAAGATTAAGTAACAAGAAATTCATTGTTTCAATCAAAATTAAATCATCTATGTTGAATTTAGTACTCAAGAAATTGATCTACAATAACTTGAACTTATAATCTCATATATCACAAAACTCCCCATCCACTAAGGGCAACTCCTTGAAGTTGCATTCTAATTGACATGCAGCAACCACCGAACATTAGAAGGCCGTTTGAACTCGTAACAATTTCTTCTTTCATTGCCAACCTTTAAAGTTTGACCAAATTCTTTTTAAAGATTTTGAAGTTCGACTTCGAGCCTACATAAATTACAATGATAAATAACACTTTATCTTCCTACATTTTATTATATTAGCATATTACCTCTTAAAAATAACTTCAAAGCATCTTATATCCTCAATTTATATTTATTATAGTATTATTGTTATCGTAATAGTAATTTTCAAATCAATTTTTTACTATGAAGCTTTTTGTCTACCGATGCCTCTCGCATCCTCCCACTCATCAAATGTTTTTTCGCTGAAAAATTATGCAAAAGACTTCATAATATTTTTCTTTATTATTTATAATTTTGATCATATCTTAAGAAATATATTAAGTGGTTGCGGACGACGATGGTGGAAAACATAATATTTATATGGTTATACAATGATTGAAGTGCACAGTCGCGAGCGTTGTTATGACTACTATTTTTTATTAAAAGTTTAATTTGGAACGAGAGGCCAAAATACTTGAGTAAATTTAAATTAAAAAGATAAAATATTTTTAAATTATTTTTGTAAAGTAAAGTATTAAAATGATGAAATCCGATAGTTGCCAATTAAATTAAAAGTTAGAATGAAAGGTTTGTTCACATTGTCTCCACTTCTCCTGCAGACAGGGTCAACTAGTTTCTAGGCAACTCAAGAATTTGATTTGCAGAAGTATCACAAAACTCAGGCTCTCTCACAAAATCCATTTTATCTCAAGTCATTCAGCCATCGCTTTACCATTTTTAAGGTCTCTCTCTCTCTCTCTCTCTCTCTCTCTCTCTCTCTCTCTCTCTCTCTCTCTCTCTCTCTCTCTCACCCCCACACCCACGCACATAAAACGCTGTTAATGCATGTTTCTTGATAGGCGCACGAACTATGAAACATGTATGGAATCTGTTCGAGAAAATGCTGCCATTGTTAATCGATGATGAAAAGCTATGCCAAGTTTTGAGCATCTTGTGAAAGATTTATTGCTTTGTTATAATCGAATGTTAAGTAGATTTTAGGCCTCAAATAACTCTTCTTGGAAAACTTGGAAGCTATATGGTGGCATTAGATTTGAGGCTTAGCATTCGTTGGAGAACTTGCTTTTCGAAATTTAATTTCAATACCTTTTACAGGCCCCAATTCCCCGCTGCAATGCTATACAAATTTTGAGATAATGTGATTTGATTTTAGTGAAGCATCATCTAAAATTCTTTAGGGGATGCTAAAAAATATTGATATTTATTGTCGTTAATTCTCTGTGTTATACTGCAGCTGAGAAAGGGATTTTGTACTGGTTGAGTGGGATCTTCGTCCTGGAAAAGGTTCATCATGTTTGCAACTGCAATCAGGTATATTGCGAAGAAACCAAAGCCAAAGATGAAACCAATAGAACTCAAAACTCCGATAGAGCAAACACAGACAATCACAAGGGTTATTTTCGACATCTTGAAGGAACACGGTCCTCTAACCATTGCCGACACCTGGGAACATGTTAAGGTATTGTTTCCTTGCACTTCTCGGAGTGTTTAACCATTTGCAAACATGATTTGTGTAAATAAGGTTAAACTGCATATGGGGCAACTGAGCTGTCCGAAAACTACAACTACAGCTATTTTTTGTTGCTGGACTGAAATTGAATTTATACAGATTGAATGTGCACTTATGCCGATATGAGGGGTTGTAGAGATTGTTGCTCTAAAATTGTTGTCTTTTAATAATGACCTCGAGAAAAAAAAAAAAAAAATTGTTTGCCCCCTTTCTCAATTCATTAAAGCATCTTTTTGACTTATTTTGAGACCTAATATTTTATCTGTGACAACCTGTATGCTCAGTTATGACAATTTAAATGGAAGCCAACTCAGTTTATAATACAACAACATGGAACCAGAAGCATGCTTTATTTGAAGATTCAGTTGCATATAGATCAATTTTCATAATGAATCATGTTATTTCATACATGATTTATAATTATCAAATTTCACTCTGAATCATGTTATGATGTACATCTGTCAAGTAATACGTGGCTGTTACAGATCCATGTTAAAAGTAAACTTATGCTTGTAGCAAATTCATTCATGCTGGAAAGGGTGCCGGTAGCTTTGAACTAAGTTCAATAACAGATCTCTAGGTTGAAGTTCATCCAAATTTGCTTCTTACTTTGTGAAGAATACTTGATTCAAATTGTTTGGCATGTCAACTTAATTGCTCTCCGCTGCTTAGTCCAGTGAAAACACCTTGGCATATCTATATGCTGATCTTTGCTCGGTTATGTACATAATTATGCACCTTCCTAACCCGCCATTGTGTGTAAGCGTGAAATTAGCAACTTACACTCTTTGAATGGGCTCCTTTAGCATTTGCAAAGCTACACAGCCATCTGACATTGATAAACCTTGTTTAATATGACTTATCCTGCTGCAGATTTGTTCTTTACACTTCTTGGTTTCGCTATTGGATGGTAAAGTAGATCTAACAATTAGCTTTGAGATCAATTATTTTCTTTTAGTTGCAGTCTTTTGTGCTGATGAGACACTTAATACTACTGCTAACATCTAATCTATTATGTTTTCTTGTCCACTCAGAGATCCAAACTCATATGAGTTTTAACCTTTGATGTAACATGGCAATTGACATTGAAGGGCAGAGATTTATTTCTGTGTTTGTTTGCTTTTCTTGTTCGTGTCAAAATCTATGTCCTTTTCTCATGTTGAAGTATTAGGTACATGATATTAGTTGATTGGTTATTGGAATAATTCCTCTAGCATTTTGGTTTTGAATTTTCTGGATTCTGACTGACTAATCCGATAGAAAGTAAAGGTTCCTCTCCTCTTTTACGAGTCTACAATACTCCACCCATATCCCTAATAGTGGTTACTCTTTATTTTCCATTTATGATAGAATGCTAATAGTATTTTTTTCATATGATCAGGAAGTTGGGTTGAAAGGGCTCGCAAGCAAAAGGCACATGAAAATAGTTATGAGATGGATGAGGGAGAGGCAGAAGCTAAGGCAAATATGCAATCATGTTGGGCCTCACAAGCAATTCCTATACACTACATGGTTCACAAAACCTGATATCAAGCAGACAAGGCCTGGAACCAACACTTCAAGACCAAAGTCATGAGCACTTTGCTGCTTTTGCTTAATGTTTATTATAAAGAGACAATGTCTTTTTATCAGAAAAACATTGCTCTATGTTTTCGTGCTTTGTAAATATTATCTTAGAAGGTTTTGTCCACAGAAACATTAATGAACTCTCACAATCAGTTATTTGGTGATTCGAGTAAAATAAAAAATAAAAAAGAACTTGTGTTCTTTGCTAGTAAATGGAAGCAGTGGTCCTTCTGTTCCTGTTGTTACCTTTCAATTTATAATATACAAGGCAATGGCTGCTGTCTGCTTGCTCAATGCGCAGCAAGCTTTCCAGTTTTCACATTGTCAGAGGAGTAAAAGAGCACTCCAACTGCTGGAATAGCTATTGCATTATCAATTGTTAAGCTGATGGATCAAAAGATGATGCCCTTTCACTTGCAAAGACAGATAAATGTTACTGCCCCTGCATATCTGGCTGTTATGATTGTAGAATTTGCGATAAAATTTTGCTTTTGCAGTAATTATAGTTTCCAGAGCTGTTATTAATGCCGTTAAAAGGGAAAACCGTTGTCCACTTGCGCATCAAAAGTGTTTCAAAAGGAATTTGAGTTGGTGAGTGATCATTTGGTTAAATTATAAGAAATGATGGGGCATCCTGAATCCGAGTCTTGGAAATGGATTGATGAATTACTAGATTTTCTGGTGCATATTATCCTATGGACCTGTCATGAACTATTGCTTTGTATTTATGGATGAATCTCAAGATTTTGTGATGCATATTGATTATCATATAACCTGTCATGAATTGTTTGCATTATATTTAGGGTGAATTTCAGTTTGCCCCTTTCAACTACATATTTGCTATTGCATTGCCCCCTCAAAATATGAACTTTGCCCCCCTCCAATTAAGAAAATATAATTTCAAATGTTTTCAAATGATGAAAATATTAAGCCTAAATGTTTTTCGAATAGATACCAGAAGACAATTTTTTGCATTCTCATATACACATTTTCTTGAGATAGTGAGAGGAGAAGAACAAGCTGATGAACTCGGCACTACAAGATTTGGTCCATCCATTATTTGTGGTTCATGCCATAGTAAATGCATGAAAATGACAAAAGTACTTGATGATTCTGGAAGCATTGAGGAGGACAGATACAAGATCCACAGAAACTCACCGGCAAGCAGTGGGAGCCAGAACCCGACCCCTAATTACCAAAAATGGAGTTTCCAAAAGTTTGGGGATACAGTCCCAAACCACAGATTAGTAATGCAATTGCTTCTTTGAGAACCACCCAAAAAGATGAGTTTACAAAGGCAGCAGTCCCTTTCCTCTATTACATTCCTTGCAAGGTAGATTTATGGTTTGTGACTACATAGATCGAAGAAATGGGATTCATCAGCGCTTATCAAGAAAGATTTGAGAAGTTTAAACCATTTGATGAAGAACTCTGGCTTGACTATGGAGTTTTTCATCTCAAGCTTTCCTTGGTGAGTTAAAAGAGGAGTTAACGAGCTCCACTCACATGCTTCAGCCAAGAACCATCCCCAAGCCTTCCATTTAGCCAAAATATGAATACATTTCGTTAGCCCCTGTAACAAAAGACACAAACACATTAGAAAACCAACTACTCTGAACCACACAAACTTTAACCGAAACCGCCGAAGTACACATCCAGAAACAAAAATGAAAGTATCCTACATTTCCAATAAAGATCCCCAAATATATCATGAGAGAAAAGAAATGTTTATGATTCTAATGTGACAAAGTACACAGCTGTGCATTAGTGTAAAACCAAGCAATTTGACTTTATAATAGCTGAAGCAGAGGATGGTTCTGCTAGATGGTGGAAGTTGGAACCACCCGCAGTGTTCCAACACAGCATGGAAATTTAACTGTTTATTTTACAGCATGGCACACCCCTCCCTGATTAACAATTTGAGGGACCATTCGAGGTAAATCAACCAGGAACTTTAATTTGATTCTTGGGCCTCCCGAATAGACATTACATAAAGTTGGAGATGGTGATCGTGTTTAAATGGAGGCAGAAAGGTGGTGCTGAAGGGGCTCAGTATAGAATGTGAGGTGAAGCCGACTGGGCCGAGGAGATTGAGGAAATTGTCAGAAGATATTTGGACAGATTGACCAGCTATTTGTCATCATTGGTGGACTAATGGACTTAGGTATGCCCGCCACCCACCAGCCGCCACTGCCACTGCCACTCCCAGGTTGAGCTGCTGTAGGAAGATTTTGATGACACATTTCAGAAACCCAAGGGCCTGCCATCTAAAGTAGAACCGAGCATGAAATTTTCTTGAAACTAGGGGGTATAACCTATTAGCCAATGGCCATTTAAAAAAACCACATGCAGGTACATAGCACGAATTTTAAGCTTGGGTGAGATTGATTTTTTTAATATTTTAAACCATATGAAAGGCAATTTTATCATTTCTTTTAAGAGGGCAAAATTATAAAATATAATAAATTTATATGAAGAATTTAAAATTATATAGACTTGAGGGGTATAATTGCCCCTGAATGCCCCAACAACAACCCCCCTCCCCCTCCCCCTCCCCCTCCCCCTCCCCCTCCCGTCAGCACAAGCCCTCAATGTGGACATTCCAATATTCTCGTAATCACATGTCTTGGGGAGTCGCCTTGCTACTTTATATCAAAAAATTTCAAAAATCATATTACATAATCAGTTTTTCCAAGTATAAAGAAGCTAGAGAATTTGCTGGCACATAAAATAAATATTTCAATAATCCAACTACAAAATCTAAGAAAGATAAATAATAAAACTCAGTTACAATTCCATAAAAATCTAAATCTCATATTCAATTTGGTCTATGAAATAAAACAAAAAATGAATTATAAGGTTAAGTTATGATGACTGAAGGCGTTAGTTACACTCATCGCCTCATTTTTTAGTCTCATCGCTAATATTATGCATTTAACCATTAAGAAAATCACCCTACAAGACAAATTACTCAAGACTAAAGGGGAAACACAAAAGACAAAAACAAAGAAATAATAATAAAACAAATAAAAAACACATAAAGTTAAAACAAATGATACAACGGAACAAAAAGCTCTAGAAACTAAATGGAATCAGCTAAAAGCAAAATTTCACATGAAAATCTAAAACGAAAAAATCATGTAAAAGATAAAAAATATGTAAAAACCTGATCATGAATGGTCCTAAACATTAAAAACATTTATTAATACACAAAAAAATCTAAGAAGCCACAAATAAAAGATAACATGTTTTATTTGCAATAACTCTTTACATTATTTTCTAGTTATAACATATACCTTAGTTCAATCACTATAAACTAAACATTATCGTACTTACATATTGTGATACAGAATGGTACATTTCTTGCACACATGTATAGCAAATTAGTTACTTTTAACTATCAAAATTAAAGAATTTTAATATAATGTTTGATAATTTATTAACATAAGATATAAAAATGGATGTCAGTTTCTTTTGTATATCTTTTGGTTATACAATTATCGCATCATATACCTTATTCCATAATTTTCATCAAATAAATGAGAATTTGTTATAAATATTGACTTTCATATTTACAAAGAGCCTTCCCCGTGCAACAGACGTGCACAAGCCAAGTAAATTGAAAGTTGTTCTTATTAATTCTTAAAAAGTCCCCTGCAAAAATTACATAAGTAGACAACAAAATTTCCTGCAACATGCCGCGTGTACTATATTACATACATAAATTAATATATATATATATATATATATATATATGCATTCAATAACCAATAAAATTGTTGAAAAATCAAATTGCAGATGCACTACTATAATATTTTCTTGCAAAGACTTTTATTAAGATTTTCAATCATTATCTTTAGTTGCAGCACAGCAACGCCTATCACCTATACAGGAGCATTGGGTGGCCCAGAAACTTTCATCATCGTCTGTCATTTAGTGAATTTATTAGAGGTGACAGATTAATTCTTCCACATTATAGATAGCCCAATGGTAGGAACAACTATTCAATTCCAAGGATTTTGTAATGTCAAGGAAGAGGAAGTCTATTGGCGGTGGAGCCTCATTTTCATGGTTGATTATGAATCAATTCAAGAACTAGATATGCATTTAGAAACAGGAAACACCGGAAGATGACTATAGATATGGTCAAAGCATCTAAAAAGGATGGCGAGCCTGGTCACCACATCAACGGAAGGACAAGATATGCATACAAAAACAGCAAAGCTCTATAGCGCAATACCCATGGAACAAATAGTAAAAACTTAAAAAGCCATGGCAATACTGGATGCTCACAGACTAATTATGGTACTATTGAAGATATAGAAATATGCATAGACAAAACCTATTATATGTCATTACAAGAAATAAAGCAATGCGTGTACAAGAATATAATAAATTCGAGTCCAGTGTTAAAAATTAAAGTCAATATGTGGTTGCGCATGCTGCGTGCAATACTAATACTAAATTACTTATAACTCAATTGTTAAATGTCAAAGATCCATGTAGGTCACCTGATTTCATTTTGTAAATATAGTGTGTTATCATTTTATCCAAGATCCAATGACACTAAAGAGATATTGCAAAATTAAGACTACTACTATTCAACCAAATCAAATGAAATCTATGAAACAAAAAGGGCGAAAAAGCATCCTGTAATGAAAAAAAAAATATAGTAGCAGTTATGCTCCCCACTTTGAGGGCAAGCAATACATAAATTTCAAAAAATACGAAAGTTATTTGTGAAAAAGGAAAGTAGAATTGTGAAAGAGGAAACCAGTTAGTATTGAATGGTGTCGCAATTGAAATCTTGATTGTGAAATAATGGTTCACAATGGAAGGACTATACATGCATTCACAAACTAAGAAGACCAGAAGATGTCGGTCGATATGGTACAAACAGAAAGTGAAAAAATAAAAACAAATAAAGAACTTCCACTGGTCATATGGTGCATGAAGGGGAAGAAGCAAAAAAGTAGGCACTGGTGGACAAGGGAACAGCCCTTGATTCCATATAGATGTCATTATTGGGAATATGTTTAGTTTTGTGTAAATAAAGAGGTAGGTAGCTTTTTTCATATATGACTTTGACATTCTTCTTCCAATTGAGACAGTTTTATAATGCAATACTATGATAATTACAGAAGTATTGCACTTCGTCCCCGCTGAAAAAAATTAAAATACTTACAGATGCCAAAGCAGTACTGGATGCTATTCATGCTATTCAGCACAATGCCTTTGAGTCAAGCTACAGTACTAATGATGATATTAGTCAAGATATAGAATTATGCAAAGACAGAATCTATTTCATACATGATCAGATGACCGCACAAGATACATGCACAAATAAACCTGAACCGATCTTACCTGGGATCGAAAATCTTAAGTACCAGATTTTAATGAATCAAAATACAATACCAATGACTCAAGATGGACTGTGCATGAAACGTGCAATACCAGTGCTAAATTGCTTTAAGTTGATAGTAAAAGGTTAAAGATATATTAAGGTCTAAGTATTTCATTCTATGGTGGTAATATTCTAACATTTTACAAATCGATTCAATGACATTAAAGACACATAGCACTACTTAGATAATTATTAGTCAACCATCAAATGTAACCTTCAACAAATGAGAAAAGGAAGAGTATATCGCGTGAGAATAAAAATGTTAACAGTAGGAAGCATGTGTTTTGCTTGCTGGCAGTCCGTAAGCACCAGATGGACCCGCATTTGTGGTTGATTTTAAGATAGTGGAGGGACAGAACAACAGAAGATATCTTGCTGATCAATCAAGGAAAGGGAAGCTTGTCGAGCACTAGATGGTGCAGGATCTGTGAAGTTGAATGCAAAATGGTGGAAGGGCTAGAAATTCATTCACAGACAAGGGGAACACTAGCAGATGTCTATGATATGGCAAAAACTATCAAGCAGCAAAATAAAAGGTAAAAACTTTCATAGACGGCATAAACACAAAGGGAATCAACAGAAAAGTAAGTATTAACAGTCGTGAAAAGAAATTCTGATTTCACATAGATGTCATAAGTGGGAGTTTGTTGCTCGCTGCGCCTCATTTCTGTGGAAATGAAGTTTCATGGCAGTTATGTTTTGTCATTCATGAAACTGACAACCTTATTTCCAATTGTGATAGTTTTAAGATGGAATATTATGATGATTTAAAAAAAATTATAGAAGCCATAGCAATATTGGGTGAGCTTCAGGACAATGCTTATAAGTCAACTAGAACTACTAATCACAGTGTTACTCGACATATAGAACTACGCAAAGATAGAACCTACTTCATACGTAATAACATGTTATTACAAGAACTAAATCAAAACATGCACAAGATTATTTTAAATTACAATACAGTGCCAAAAAATGAGTCAATATAGGGATGTACATGCCCACGTGCACTACTAGTACTAAATTACTTTCAACTCAATTGAATAATGTTCATGTAGGTCACATGATTTCATTTCGTGGGGGTAATACCCTTTAATAAATACATCCAACAACTTCAAAAGTTGTGGCAAAAGTAAGATTATTACATCCAACAACGTCGTCATTTAGTGAATTTATTAGAGGTGACAGATAAATTCTTCCACATTATGGATAGCCCGATAATAGGAACAGCTATTCAATTCCAAGGATTTTGTAATGCTGAAAATTTGGAAAGTGGCACGGATGCTTTTAGGGTCAAGTAAAAGGAAGCCATTGGCACCAATTTGAGCATCATTTTTATAGTTGATTGTGAATCAATTAAAGGACAAGATGTGCATTCAAAAACAAGAAACAGCAGAAGATGACAATGGATATGGTCAAGCAATCGCACAGGACGGTGACCCTGGTCACGCACCAATGGAACGACTAGATGAGCATTTAAAAACAGGAAACATCAGAAGATGACTGGATGCTCTTCAGCACAATGCCTATGGAACAAATTTAAAAAACTTAAAAAGCCATGGCAATAGTGGATGCTCACCTACCAATGATGGCTATTAAGGATACAGAAATGTGCATAGACAAAACCTATTAGATGTCATTACCAGAACTAAAGCAATACAAGTACAGGAATATAATAAATTCGGTCCAGTGTTAAAAATTAAGGTCAATATGTGGTTGTGCATGCCGTGTGCAGTACGAATACTGAATTATTTTTAACTCAATTGTAAAATGTTTAAAATCCATGTAGGTCACCTGATTTCATTTCGTAAATATAATATTTTGTCATTTTATATACAAATCCAATGACATTAAAAAGATGTGGCAAAATTAAGATTACTACCTTTCAACCAAATCAAATGAAATCTATAATACAAAAGGGACAAAAGAGCATCCTATAACAAAAAAAATATTCAGTCACACTCCCCAATTTGAGGGCAAGCAATACATAATTTCAAAAAAGTGCAAAACTTATTTTTGAAAGAGGAAAGTATAAAAGTTAATGTAGGACACCAGATAGCATTGAATGGCGTTGCAATTGAAATCTTGATTGTGAAACAATGTAAGGACTATATATGCATTCACAAACTGGAGAAGACCAGAAGATATCCGTCCATATGGTAAAAACAGCAAGTGAAAAAATAAAAACAAGAATTTCCACTAGTCATATAGCATATGAAGGGGAAGAAGCAAAAAAGTAGGCACTGATGGACAAGGGAACAACCCTTGGGGAATATGTTTAGTTTTGTGTAAATAAAGTGTTTGAGGTAGGTAGCTTTTTTCATATATGACTTTGACATTCTTCTTCCAATCGAGACAGTTTTATAATGCAATACTATGATAATTACAGAAGTATTGCACTTCGTCCCCGCTGAAAAAAATTAAAATACTTACAGATGCCAAAGCAGTACTGGATGCTATTCATGCTATTCAGCACAATGCCTTTGAGTCGAGCTACAGTACTAATGATGATATTAGTCAAGATATAGAATTATGCAAAGACAGAATCTATTTCATACATGATCAGATGACCTCACAAGATACACGCACAAATAAACCTGAATCGAAATCTTAAGTACCAGATTTTAATAAATCAAAATACAATACTAATGACTCAAGATGGACTGTGCATGCAACGTGCAATCCAAGTGCTAAATTGCTTTAAGTTAATAATAAAAGGTTAAAGATATGTTAAGGTCTAAGTATTTCATTCTATGGTGGTAATATTCTAACATTTTACAAATCGATTCAATGACATTAAAGACACATAGCACTACTTAGATAATTATTAGTCAACCATCAAATGTAACCTTCAACAAATGAGAAAAGGAAGAGTATATTGCCTGAGAATAAAAATGTTAACGGTAGGAAGCATGTGTTTTGCTTGCTGGAAGTCCGTAAGCACCAGATGGACCCGCATTTGTAAGGTTGATTTTAAGATAGTGGAGGGTGAAGATATGCACTCACAAAGCACAGAACAACAGAAGATATCTTGCTGATCAATCAAGGAAAGGGAAGCCTGTCGAGCACTAGATGGTGCAGGATCTGTGAAGTTGATTGTGAAATGGAGGAAGGACTAGAAATTCATTCACAGACAAGAGGAACACTAGCAGATGTCTATAGATATGGCAAAAACAATCAAGCAGCAAAATAAAAGGTAAAAACTTCCATAGACGACATAAACACAAAGGGAATCAACAGAAAAGTAAGTATTAACAGTCGTGAAAAGAAATTCTGATTTCACATAGATGTCATTAGTGGAAGTTTGTTGCTCGCTGCGCCGTGTTTCTGTGGAAATGAAGTTTTATGGCAGTTATGTTTTGTCATTCATGAAACTGACAACCTTCTTTCCAATTGCGATAGTTTTAAGATGGAATATTATGATGATTAAAAAAATAATTATAGAAGCCATAGCAATATTGGGTGCTCTGTGCTCTTCACGACAATGCTTATAAGTCAACTAGAACTACTAATCACAGTGTTATTCGACATATAGAACTATGCAAAGATAGAACCTACTTCATACGTAATAACATGTTATTACAAGAACTAAATCAATACATGCACAAGATTATTTTAAATTACATACAGTGTCAAAAAATGAGTCAATATAGGGCTGTACGTGCCCACGTGCACTACTAGGGCTAAATTACTTTCAACTCAATTCTTTAACGTTCATGTAGATCACATGATTTCATTTTGTGGCGGTAATACCCTTTAATAAATATACATCCAACAACTTCAAAAGTTGTGGTAAAAGTAAGATTATTACTATTCAACCAGACAACCATCAAACAAATTCTTTAAAAAAACAGGAAAGGGGCATATCCTGTAAGCATAAAATGTTAACAGTTCTGTTCGCTAATTTACGGGCAAGCAACACAACTATTTTATAAAATAAATAAAAATGTAAAAAAATCCAGGATTTGAGATTAAACTGAGGAAAAAGAATTCTTCAGTAGATGTGATTCAAGATATCCGAATGGCATTTTAAATCACACAAAACTGCCAGGACACACATCCTAGGCCACCAGTATTAGTTAATTAAATCAACAGTCTATTACATGGATTAAGACACACATTTATTTGTCAGGCAATCAATTCAAGTTACAAATGGCATCAGCTTTACATTTTGCCATTCAGAAATCACTCTTAATATACCTTTACCTGGTATGTAAGAGGAAAAAAACGAATTAGTGAATGATTGCATCTGCAGGAAGAGGATACCAGAGGATGTGTAGTATAATTAGGATGATAAAATTTATATGTTTCTGAGACACATGTACAGATGCAAATACAAGAGATTTACTCACCATATATAGATGCCTTCCGGTCTTGTTTCAATCCTTTTTTCCATTTGGTGTTCTAACAGCATTTCTTTCACCCTCTCATAGCCATTCTTACCAATTGTAAGCCTCCTCTCACATGATTAGCAAATTTAACTATATTTGTTTACTAAATGGAATACCTCAATCAAACAGTTCCATTCACTGCGATTTCTTTGGTGCCTCCTGAAGCTGTACCTAGAGAGCATGTTTGGAATAAACAAAAATAAGTTATTTCTTTAATGGAGCATAAAAAAAGAGTAATAAGGAAGAAGAAATGATTCATACTTCCTGGAATATGAGAGATTACAAGGAACATATGTGCAGTTACCCAAAGCTGGCAGCTGATGCGCCATCAGTACAATTGTTATCCTTCTAAAACTTTCAACCAGAGCCTGCACCAGAAAGATGCAATTGAAGCATTCACGAAGGCATGGAAATTATTGCTTTGCAAATGAATTGAACACCAATTGCACAAAAGTCCCATCATTGCAAAGCATCTATACGAGTACTCAGCAGGCAAAGAACTAAGGTGAGCAGTCTAACTGTCTTAGAAGCAGAGGAACGCAAGATGTGGCGTCAGAACTGCCTAATCAGACTGAATGACTGAAATGATAGAAGTACCATAATAACAGCAGTATTTACCAAATGAGAAAGTGCAACAAAATTCTTATCACAATTTATCGGTGATTACTCACATTTTTCTTTTCCTTGGGCTTACCCTCACATTTTGGCAATGCCAAAATTCAATAAACGCTTACAATATTACGTTTTCATGCAAAATAAATCTCTTTGATTATAAATAGAATTGTTGCGGTAGTTATGGTGGTTTAGTGCTCCTACGATATTACTGTATTTTCAATTTTTCAATCTATGAAAAATTTGGTCATCAAATAAGAATACATAAATTCAACTTATATTATATTAGATTTAGTTGATCATAAATAAACGTCAACTAATGCAGTAGGGAGGTATTTGAGACTTTCTGTGAACTCACAAATGCACTTGCCGAAGCCAAATGGGGTTAACCCTAAAAAGGAAATAAGGTCGCAGATTTTTTGGCAAATGAAGTTTGCAACACACTCACCTCAAGGATTTACACAACACAACTTCCAAGAACAATTCTTGGATTTATTAGAGTTGATCAATTAGATCTCCTTTCATTCATATATACATGATTCACACTTGTATATCTTTTGTAGAGTTTGGTACAGAGCTAAGCTCACATAGAGCTCACTTTATTTGAGTTTGAGTTTGTAAAAGACTAGTACTCTTTGTTTTACTTCTCCTCCTGTAAAACATAGTGTACTACTTATTTCGAGTCATATCTACAGGTTGGGATCATTGCCTTAACCCCCACCCATTATAGGGTGTCTTTGATTAAAAAAAAAACTCTAAAAACTTGTATGTATAAAATTTGTGCATGAAATGTGTGAGCCCCTACCTAAACTACAATTTTTCAAAGGAGATTGTTTGAGATTGTACCTTAAAATCCAACTGTGCAAGCATTATTTAGGAATATAACAATTTTCATATAATACAAATAATTACAAGTTACAAGAATTTTCACAATGTACCATGGCATGGACATATTACATATTCGTATGATTGTAATCTAAGTGGAAGTGTTATTCCACAAAAGACTGATTGCATCAATCATATGTTTTTATGTATAAGTTTAGTGATGACTTCTCATATGCTAAGACTGTAACATACTATATATATATGATGATTTGCCTTTGATAAGGGGAAGAGTGGTTCCAAATAAAGCATGTGGCGTACATAAGTGAGATTTGAGTATATTTGAGTACTAAACCGAACCACAGTACTTATTCAATTAATAAAAGTATCAAAAAATGATTAATTCACAAGCATTGATTCTGAGATGTGTGAATACCACGATCTTATGCATGTAGTGTAAACTACTTTGATGTCCTCAAAAGTCAAAAGTGAAGTTTTCAGTGGCCAAACATACTTTGTACATTAGTTAGTTGTATGAAAATTAACATGTGATAAGAGTATTCAATGTGGAATCTACAATGTTGTTAAGATAACACCTAAATTGATTTGTAGTGTTCGAATTTTCATATCTTTGGCCCAAGTATTTAAAGTGTGTCACTAAAATTGTAAGAAAATATATTTTAATAGGGAATATTTGAGCAAAAGCAAATTGGAAATTTTAGGAAAAGAGGTCAAATATAAAATGATACTAGTTTGAATTTTATATCTCCCAAACATATCATAAAGAGTTTCAGAAAAGGGAACTCTCGAGAATTCAATTAATTTAGAGTGCAACCATATTATTAATTGGAACCAAATAGTTTTATCCGACTACTAAATATTGTTATTAGAATATAATTTGATTTGATCCATTGCACGTCCATTCCACGCTCCATAGCTCGTGCGCACAGTATGCTCCAGAAATTGCCAAGCTAAGCCAAGCATTGCCGGCACCAGCTGGCAGGCGCATGCGCCAACTGGTCCTTTAAGGCCTTGATTGACCACTAAAAATCCAAAAATGTAGATTTTTTTTAGGTCACTTATTTATCAAAACCCTTCATCCCTTCATTCGCCAATACATAGTAAGTCCAAAACATAAGAAATAAATCAGCAGAAAAATTTCTCTTTTTAAGAACGGAATAATAACAAAGATTAGACTATACAAAAGAGGAGTTTTTCAGAGAGATTCTTCTTAAGTTAAATATTGTCGGAGCCCATGCTTGGGCACATTTTGAGGTCATCTCGAAGAATATAATGAGGCCTTGAAGAGTCCGGCTCGATTCTTTGTGGTTTTCAAAGTAAGGTCCCTAACTTTTTTTAAAGTAAGTGCTTTCCTTATCATTTTCTATACTTAGATAATTAGTTAGTTTGATATAATACATGTTCATATAAAAGTTAGGTCCTCATATTTATGCTTCCACTGCATTAGTTTGGAAATTATTTCCCAAATAATTCCCAACAATCAGGACCCATAAAACATGCTTAAGGCTATCATGAATATGCATGAATCACTCCATGTCGCTATCCAGTTTTGCTACATCCACAACCAATACTGCAGCAGTTAATGAAAGGAACAAGGTGCTTCAAGTCCCATCCCCATTCCCACACCCACAACACCCCCATCTTTGCCAATCGTCCACATGTCGCCTCCCTCTCATATTTCACATAATTGTTTGTAAAGGGAAAATTTACAATTGACCTATTACCTTTCTGCTTTGGGGATTACAATTAATATTACTCATTTCTAAAGTCTCTTTCAAATCTATGCATGAATACATAGAAAAGGAGGATAATATATCAAGGAAAGATAAATAGAGATAATCGATACCTCAAGAGAAAAAAATATGGCCCAAAATAGATCTCCAGAAAATGAACACCTGAACAAAAAGGCACAAAATTAGATTAAGTCCCTTGTGTAAACCAAAGTGTTTCATCATCACAATCACATGAATAATTTATGACTTCTTCCACATAACCCCGTAGATAAGTTTAGAAAAGAAAAAATTGAACATTTATATATATTTTAAGCACATGAATGCTTGCATATTACCCCATTATTACAAATGAATAAGAACAAACATAATAAATTAACAAAAATTTCGAACATTGCAAAAGTAAACCAAAGTGTTCATCATGCACTTCAAGTGCACTAGGTGTTTTGTTATGTAAGTGCGAGTTCAGTACACAAATGAATCATAAAGGCCAAATGTTTAGTAAGGAAACTTTTCAGAATTGTGCAAGCCACTGTGTAGAGTAAGAGTGACAAGACATGGCAACTCAGCATAGTACCAACTTGAAAATAGAAAAACACATAAAACATAATCAAGAGATACTTTTCAGGGGCAAAGAGGCAAAATAAAGAAACTACTCACTCACGTGTTCTGAACAAGAAGAATTGTGGACAGGAATGATGCTACAGCAAGAGTAGTTTACATGGTGGACACATCTTGAATCTTCTTTAACCAAAAATATTCTAACTTCTGACTCCAACTTGCTCTGAGTGGCCATATAACTACCTATGATTACTGCATGTATTGAAGAAACCCGTAGCTTCTGTTCCCCAAGTTAACAGCAGGCTCTAACAGAATGAGCATAGAAAAGTTATAATGGAACAACCTGTGAAAAACAATCCGCATTGGATGTCCTATTCTGAATCAGCACAAACTTTGGATGAAGTTGAAAAACTGGAAATTTTGGAAATCTTTATAGTTTTGCCCTTAAAAGTAGTAGGTATCACATCATAATTTTAAGTGAGAGGGTAATTTAGGGAAAAATATTTCCATTTAAGGAAATGAGACATCTATGGATGATCACGAGAAAATCGGAGCATTCGTTTCAGGACAGATAAAGTATATGAAAAATTCAGTGGTTTAAGTCTAATGTGCTTTGTCTAGGCGACTGTCCATAACAACTATGTGCAGGAATAAAGACATCAACAACCAAAGGTTGGTGCATGATCACTCTATTTAAAACTAAATGAACCAAATTTAGTAACGAGTTGATTGGCATAATAACTCCATTTTTTTTCCACAAATTATACCCAAAAAAGCACCATTTTCAGAAACTAGTTTTCCAAGTTTTCATTTCTACAGTAAGAGTTATACACAAGGTTTGTCAGCAGCAGTAGAGGCATCATAACATGATATTTTCAAGCACGGCTGCCACCAGCTGCTCCACCCAACTTGGCAGTGCTTACATGGATGAAGCAACAGGATGGTGGCAATGATAGTGGAGATAACTTCAAGCGGGATGGTGTCCAAACCCGCAGCAGTGATGATAGAGGACTCGTTATAGCGATGAGCACCCCGATCATCTCCAAAGCAATGGCATAACGCCCATGTCAACTATCCGATGCGAGCAGTGGAGAGGGCAACATCCACATCTGTCTAACCAAACCTTTCACCTTAGTGTGGTGATACTTTTTCAGGAGATACCCATATTCCCTCTTGATTCTAATCACCTTAGGTGCACTGAAATCAAGAATTGTGTGGCAACAAAAAAAGGGAGGAATGAAGATGAAATGATGGAAGGTGGGGGCAAAGGTTAGGGGTTGTCGGAGGGAGAGAGTTTGAAGAGGACTATATTATCCTTTCACCATCACATTTCGTCGTCATGCATTATCATCATATCTTTCCGTTTAGATATTCTTTTGGTTGTTAATCGCAACAAAAAATATTGCAAGAAACAAGGAGCATAATTTCGGGACTATAATGCTTCGAAAAATGCAAATTAAGGGGGAAAAGTGCTCTAAGACAATGAAATTTGATGAATTCCATTAAGTTTTATGTCAAAACCTTCGCCGGGGCAAAAAAAAAAAAAAATTCTGGGGTAAAGAGCGAAAGCACATTAATCTAAGGGGCTGAACTGCAATTTTCCTTTCAAATTATTTCTTTGACTAATTTTAGCGTCGACCTATATATACGCAATTTCATCATTTCCAGTTCCATGAGTTAGTTTAAGAAACCAATATAGTACGATTTGTTTTAACACTCACAATCTAACATATTTCAAATTGCTTATCATGTTGTTCTTACCCTATCTCGTCACGCCCATAAACAATATTCAATTAATACCACTTAATTGTTATCAAACAAGCTGATCTTATTAAGGCTAAAGAAGCACAACTTTATAAAGTTATAGTAGGTTCATCAACTAAGGCTACAACAAACTGCTCTGTATAGAATACGTGCTAGTCTATTGTTTCTACTCCACGTGCCATTTAAATAAAGTTAATTGTGATGTGACCCACTAGGAAGTTGAAAACATAAGTATCTCCGGGCCAAGCCAAATAATGTTTCAAGATTCTACGAAAAAATAGGCAAGTAACTTATTTCATAGAATTAAAGATCATATTCAATTTCACAGATAGATGAGAGAATAATGAGCATTCTCAGCTCAGAATACCAATGTCAGCATTTAGGTCAAACGCATGCACATATAGACACAGAGAAAGAGATTTACACCAAGGAAATAAATCCAGTGTGCGTAGAACACAACAGTGGCAAAATCAATTTCAGAAAAATCTAAAACAAATACTGTTGACAATCTCAAATCCTGAACTTACCAGTTTCCAATCAACCAGAAAAGCTTTAAATCACTGCATTGATACTTCATGCACATTCTTAATCAGTCTAACCATGCAACTAACAAGTCGATAACAACAACCGAGCAAGATTACCATAACTATTTACCTAGAAATCCGGTTCAATTTAACACTCTTCTGCAACAAAAATCATATAAACCCAAAAATATTGTTGATAGTGATGAAGCCTAGCTTCTATAATTCGAATTTTGCCAAGTTTGGCAATCTTGATGGCCCAACGAGAGGTGGAGACAGTTCTCTTTTTTCTTTTCTTCCTGGCATTTCCTCTTTTATTGTTTTTAGTAGAGCTCGAGTTAACATTTCATCTTTAGTAGTTTTCTTCTTCCCCCTTCTCAAAAAAGTAGGGAGGTAAGTAACAGTGGTTACAACATGACATTTAACTATAGAAGGAAATAATATTTACGGCGAATCCAATCAAAGTTCTATTATGTCAGCCTTTGCAGACTGGGAGCTCGAGGGCTTGTGGGACAAATTCTAGAAAAGGGAAATGTTGTCGAGCTCTTTAAACTCGACAGAATTCTGGTTCAAACCGATATCGACTACCATCATCAAATAGAGAAAAGAGAAAGGAAGATTACCAGGGAGCGAGGGCGGGGGCGCTCCTAGCCATCAGACAAGTCCGATCGGATGTTGATTCGACCCGTTTTAGAATAGGTGACAACTACAGAACGGGGAGTGGAGGGCGGCTGTGACTGCAAAAGTAATGGCAACCACCAGCAGCGCCGCCAGCACATGCCCACGGCCCAGCACCTCTGTAACAGCGTTGTTCCAATACCCACCGACGACAACTGCCTCACCATGTTATTCTTGAACAAAGGGGTTTCATGAATGGAGACGAAGGTTTGCGTGAGGGTGGTGAGAAAGGTTACGGGGTTCGTTGTAGGCATTTTAGATTTTTTGGCAGCGTTGGCCAAGTATTTTCCAATATTTTTTGCAATTTTAATAAACAGTCCCTAATTTTAAATTATAAGTTCCACTTAACATAAAATTAATTATATTTTGTGATTAATTCTCCACACACTTAACATTTATAAATTTTTATTTATTTATTTTTCTTTTTTTTCTTTCTTTTTCATTTCTCTTCTTTCCAATTTCTCTTCTTTTTTTCTATATCAGCCGCCAAAATTAACCACCTATGGCCGTGACATCATTATCACCACCCGCCATCACCCACACCTCTACACACCCAAACCACCTATATCAACAGCAAAACAGAGTTTTGTGGGTAAACACCGCTTGATCATTTCATTAAAACTACAATACAACAACTTTGTGTTGTGCTTATAATACCACCTGACCTATTTCTCCTATGAAATTCTCGCAATTCCAACCTAATATCCTCCATCTTTTTAAGTTAATTTAAGTGAAATGGCTCTTAAATTTTTTGACTTCTCCAAATCAGTCTAACCCAAGTTCAAGTCCAAATAATTCCTATTTTCAAATTTTAACGTTCAACTCATTCCCATCTTATGTTTATAAATGAAGTTACATCATTTATAACTAAATCTGCCTTATCATGGGATTCATCAGCCCTTATCAAGAAAGAGAGAATTGAGAAGTTTAAACCATTAGTTGAAGGAGAACTCTGGCTTGACTATGGAGTTTTTCATCTCAAGCTTTCCTTGGTGGATTAAAAGAGGACTAGCAAGCTCCGCTCACATGCTTCAGCCAAAAACCATCCCCAAGCCTTCCATTTAGCCAAATTATGAATACATTTCACTGGAGCTGTAACAAAAGACAAAAACACATTAGAAAACCATGTACTCTGAACCACCCAAACTTCAACCAAAACAACCAAAGTACACACATACAGAAACAAAAATGAAAATATCGTACAAGTCATTTCAAGATAACACCCCAAATATATCATAAAAGAAGGGAGAAATGTTTATGCTACTAATGTGATTAAAAGCACACAGTTGTGCATTAGTGTGAAATCAAGCAATTTGACTTTATAATAGCTGAAGCAGAGGATGGTTCTGCTAGATGGTGGAAGTTGGAAGCACCCACAGGTTCCTTGGTTCTAACACAGCATGGAAATTTAACTATTCATTTTACAGCATGTCAGTGTTAGAGTAGGATGCCCAACGCCCCAATTAGATTGGGTGTATTATACTCTTTTGCTTTTGTAAAGACAATCTTATTGGGAATCATATTAATAAAAAATGCATTTTCTTTATCTTATGTCTTACATTTTTTAATTCTACACATTAGATAAAGTCCTTAGACCAAATTTAACTACGGAGCATGGTCGCGCATATGATCTCAATCATGGAACATGCCTCTAAGGCTTTAGTTTTAAATAAATTCCGAGTCGAGAGCTTTTTGAGATGGGACATCAAATAGTTCAGTAAGATTCGTACATATAATGCATGCTCGTGAGACGAGGATGTCACATTCCATTAGCATTAGCGTAGAGACGTAAGTGCATGTATGTAGGTGCTTGTTAGGGAACAAGTACACCAAATATAGGCCACAAGAAATTTTTAATTGGAACCTTTACCCGTCGAAATAAGAATTTCTGTGTTGCGATAGTACACGATTAGTCAGACTTGAGGCACGATGGTAGCCTTGTGTGCATCCTGCAGCACTTTCATATATCTTCTGATTGCTTGACAATCACAAAAGGGGTATGTTGAGTGTTGCACTGGTGTGCATGGAGGTTTGTCAGTGGCCCACATAGAATTCGACACTTGTCTTTTTAAACAAGGAAATCTCCTGTATTTTCATAGTTCGTGATTCAAAAACTTGGCCAAGACAGTATGAATTGTGATTCATCAAAAATCATTGGAACTTGAAATGGGATCACAGTTATTGAATCATTTAGGGTTTCAACTTATAATCCATGCCTTAGATTCAATCAGGAGATTAGCTGTCGAAAGGACCGTACGTGTATGGTACTCGCAACTGAAATAGGTTTACTCGCTATTTCACCTAAGACTAGTTTGCCATGATTACTTGCTAGGTGTTTTCATGGATAGTAAGGTTCTTGGAATTAAGGAGTTGATTCCAAGCGGATTAATTAATTGAAATAATCGTTATTCATAAGTTGCAAATGTTGCAAACCCACTACTAGCTTAGTAGTGAACCTAAGAGGGTTACATATCTTTATGGAAAATAACATTTCTAATTTTAGATTTTATCCAATGATTGGAAATTAATTAATTAATACTGATCAATTAATTAATGATTCTATTTAATTTAATGGTTAAATTAAATTATTCAATTAAGTAATTAGATTATTTAATTGGACCTAATTTGATTAGGAAGCCCAATTGGAGTAAATTAAATTAATCAATTGGATTGATTAAATTGGGATTGAATCAATTGAATTGATTTGGGGATTTTTGAGTCCAAGCCCAAAATAAATGTGGATCACTTAAGAAACCCACTAAAATATGAATAGAATAAATTAAATAAATATGATTTATTTAATTAATATATTTATAGATAAATAAAAATAGTGACCAATTTTATAGGATAAAATAGGCCACTAAGATTTAATATAATTATAGTGTATATATATATATATGATATATATCTATCTTGATATTATTTGAACAGTTCAAATTAATATCAACAATGTATGTAAACAATTTTGATGATTAATGTAGTCTCAAATTAGTCCACATACAATAGGAGAGAGAAAAGAGAAAAGTTCTTGGAAGATTTGGAATCCTTCCAAGATAAGGTTTTGAAGTAGTTCAAAATTGAAAAACTTTCCAAAAGTTGGAAAATGATTAAAATTTTCAGCCCTATATATATGAGGAATGAAAATTACATAATCAATTCAAAAATTTGAGCAAAAAATATTTTGTTTAAAGTCTTCTATTTTTACTCTCCAAGAAAAGAAAAGAAAGAAAAAGAAAATCAGTTTCTTGTTATTCTCTTCATATTATTGTTTCAAGAACTTAAAGAATCAATCTTTATTGTTCTTGAAAATATACTCCGGTTCTAGATTAGTAAAAATTAAAAGGATACTAGCGAATCCTTTTGATTGGTGTTGCTCTTCCGTATCGTGGACCTGATAGAGGGAAGACACTTGGATCCCTGCGAGTTCTGATAGTACAGGATAGGCAATTGATTGCTTCATTCCTTACAACAATCAGAGTGCACGAAAGGTATAATCCGAGTTTATATTAATTTATATATTCACTTGAATAAGCGCGATCGTTAAAATCGCTTTCAAATCAAAGAGGTTAAATTTATGTTTGATAAAAATTTTAATTTTCCGCTGCGTATACCCCTACGATTATAGCAAACGCAACAATCAGACCCCTCCCTTATTAACAATTGAGGGACTATTCGAGGAAATTCAACTAAGGGCTCTAATTGGATTCTTGGGAGACATGACATCACACTCATGTTCCCTTTGATTACAAAGTTGGAGGTGGTGGTCTTGTTTAAATAGAGGCAGAAAGGTGATGCTGAAGGGGGTATATATAGAATGTGAGGTGAAACCAACGGGGCCAAGGGGATTGAGGAAACTCTCAGAAGATATTTAGACTGATTGACCAGCTATTTGTCATCATTGGTGGACTAATGGACTTAGGTATGCCCACCACTCACCACCTGCCACTGCCACCCCCAGGTTGAGCTGTGGTAGGAAGATTTTGATGACACATTCAGGAACCCAACGGCGTGCCATCAAATTTTAAGCTTGGGGCGACATTGAAATTTTTCAAATTTTAAGGGGCAGTATCAACATTTTTCAGAGGGGCAAAATTCTGAAATTTAATAAACTTACATGTAAAATTTAAAATTATATAGATTTGAGGGATACGACTGCCCTGAATGCCCCACCACCACCAGCCCCTTCCGTTGCAGAACAAGCACTCAATGTGGACATTCCAATATTCACATAATCTCGTGTCTTGGGGAGTCGCCTTGCTATTTTTTATAAAAAAAAATCAGAAATCATATTAGATAACCAATTTTTCCAAGTATAAAGGCGCTAGAGAATTTGATTGGACATAAAATAAATATTTCAATAATCCAACTGCAAAATTTAAGAAAGATAAATAATAAAACTCAGAATTACAATTCCATAAAAATCCTAAATCCCATACAAGGATATTCAATTTGGTCTCTGAAATTAAACAAAAATTGAATTATATAAGATCAAGTTATGATAACTGAAATTGCCTCAACTTCAAGTCTCATCACTAATATTATGCATTTAACCAATAAAAAAATCACCTACAAGACAAATATATCAAGACTAAGGGGAAACAAGAAAGACGAAAAAGCAGAGTAATAATAATAAAACAAATAATAAACACATAAAAATTAAAATAAATGATAAAACGGAGCAAAAAAGCTCTAGAAACTAAAAGGAATAGACTAAAAACAAAAATCACATGTAAATCTAAAACACGATAATCATGTAAAAGATCAAAATAAACAAAATATGTAAAAACCTGATCATGAATAGTCCTAAACATTAAAAACAATTAATAATACAATAAAAAATCTAAGAAGCCACAAATCAAAGATGACATTTTTGATATGCAATAACCATTTAGTATCAAAAATAATAACTCTTTACATTATTTTCTAGTTATAGCATATGCCTTAGTTCAATCATTGTAAACTAAACATTATCATTCTTACATGATACAGAATGGTACATTTCTTGCACACGTGTAACAAATTAGTTAATTTTAACTATTAAAATTAGAGAATTATGATATATAATTTGATAACTTATTAACATATGAAATAAAAATGGTTGTCAGTTTCTTCTAAATATCTTTTGTTTATACCGTTATCTCATCTTTATACCTTATTCCATAATTTTCATCAAATAAACAAGATTTTATTCCACAAATATATAAGAATTGATTTTATATTTTCAAAGAGTCCTCCACGTGCAACGGACGTGCACAAGCCAAGTAAATTAAAAGTTGTTTTTAATAATTCTTAAAAAGTAGACAACCACATCCCATGCAAAAAATTATATAAGTAGATGATCAAATTTCCTGAAACATACCGTCTGTACTATATTATATGCTTAAATTATTAAATATATATATATGCATCAAACAACCTATAAAAATTGTTGAAAACTCAAATTGCAATTACACTACTACAATATGTTATTCCAAAGACTTCTATTTCAATCATTATCTTTAGTTGCAGCATAGCAACGTCTATCACCTATACAGGAGAATTGGGTGGCCAAGAAACTTCCATCATCAACTGTCATTTAGTGAATTTATTAGAGGTGACAGTTAAATTCTTCCACATTATGGATAGCCCGATAATAGGAACAGCTATTCAATTCCAAGAATTTTGTAATGCTGAAAATTTGGAAAGTGGCACGGATTCTTTTAGGGTCAAGTAAAAGGAAGCCATTGGCACCAATTTGAGCATCATTTTTATAGTTGATTGTGAATCAATTAAAGGACAAGATATGCATTCAAAAACAATAAACAGCAGAAGATGACAATGGATATGGTCAAGCAATCGCACAGGATGGTGACCCTGGTCACGCACCAATGGAAGGACTAGATGAGCATTTAAAAACAGGAAACATCATAAGATGACTGGATGCTCTTCAGCACAATGCCTATGGAACAAATTTAAAAAACTTAAAAAGCCATGGCAATAGTGGATGCTCACCTACCAACGATGGCTATTAAGGATACAGAAATGTGCATAGACAAAACCTATTAGATGTCATTACCAGAACTAAAGCAATATAAGTACAGGAATATAATAAATTCGGTCCAGTGTTAAAAATTAAGGTCAATATGTGGTTGTGCATGCCGTGTGCAGTACGAATACTGAATTATTTTTAACTCAATTGTAAAATGTTTAAGATCCATATAGGTCACCTGATTTCATTTCGTAAATATAATATTTTGTCATTTTATATACAAATCCAATGACATTAAAAAGATGTGGCAAAATTAAGATTACTACCTTTCAACCAAATCAAATGAAATCTATAATACAAAAAGGGCAAAAGAGCATCCTATAACAAAAAAAAAATATTCAGTCACACTCCCCAATTTGAGGGCAAGCAATACATAATTTCAAAAAAGTGCAAAACTTATTTTTGAAAGAGGAAAGTATAAAAGTTAATGTAGGACACCAGATAGCATTGAATGGTGTCGCAATTAAAATCTTGATTGTGAAACACTGTAAGGACTATATATGCATTCACAAACTGGAGAAGACCAGAAGATATCTGTCCATATGGTAAAAACAGCAAGTGAAAAATTAAAAACAAGAATTTCCACTAGTCATATAGCATATGAAGGGGAAGAAGCAAAAAGTAGGCACTGATGGACAAGGAAACAACCCTTGATTCCATGTAGATGTCATTATTGGGAATATGTTGCTTCTTATACCTCAACTTTTGAGATAATTTTGTGTAAATAAAGTGTTTGAGGCAGTTAGCTTTTTCCATTTCTGACTTTGACATTCTTCTTTCCAATTGAGAAAGTTTTATAATACTATGATAATTAGAGAAGCATTTCACTTCATCCCCTCTGGAAAAAAAATTAAAATACTTACAGAAGCCAAAGCAGTACTGGATGCTCTTCAGCACAATGCCTTTGAGTAAAGCAATATTACTAATGATGATGTTTTAGTCAAGATATAGAATTATGCAACGATAGAATCTATTTCATACAGGATTAGATGTCCTCACAAGATACATGCACAAATAAACCTAAACCAATCTTACCTGTGATCGAAAATTTTAAGTACCAGATTTTGATAAATCAAAATACAATACCAATGACTCACGATAAACTGTGCATGCAACGTGCAATACCAGTGCAAAATTGCTTTACGTTAATGGTAAAAGGTTAAAGATACATAAAGGTCACAGTATTTCATTCTATGGTGGTAATATTATAACATTTTATAAATCAATTCAATGACATTAAAGACACGTAGCAATACTTAGATAATTATTAGTCAACCATCAAATGTAACCTTCAACAAATGAGAAATGGAATAGCATATCGCGTGAGAATAAAAATGCGAACATTAGGAAGCATGTGTATAAAAGGAAGATATCTTGCTGGTCAATCAAGGAAAGGGAAGCTTGTAGAGCACTAGATGGTGCAGGATATGTGAGATGGACTGTGAAACCGTGGAAGGACAGGACATGCATTCACACATGAGGGGAGCAGTAGCAGATGTCTATAGAATGGCAAGAACAATCAAGCAGCAAAATAAAAGGTGAAAACTTTCATAGACTATATGACACACAAAGGGAATCAACAAAAAAGTATGTATTAACAGTCGTGGAAAAAAATTCTGATTTCACGTAGATGTCATTATTGGGAGTTTGTTGCTCGCTGCGCCTGTTTCTGTGGAAATAAAGTTTTTTGGCAGTTAATTTGTCATTCATGACATTGACATCCTTCTTTCCAATTGCTATAGTTTTATGATGGAATATTATGAAGATTAAAAAAAATTATAGAATCCATAGCAATATTGGGTGCTCTTCAAGACAAAAATTATAAATCAACTACAACTACTAATCACAGTGTTATTCAAATATAGAACTACGCAAAGATAGAACCTACTTCATGCATAATAAGACGTCATTACAAGAACTAAATCAATACATGCACGAGAATAATTTAAATTACACCACAGTACCAAAATTGAGTCAAAATAGGGTTGTACATGCCACGTGCAGTACTAGTGCTAAATTACTTTCAACTCAATTGAATAATGTTCATGTAGGTCACATGATTTCATTTCGTGGGGGTAATACCCTTTTATAAATACATCCAATACCACCAAAAGTTGCGGCAAAACAAAGATTATTACTATTAAACCAGACAACCATCAAACAAAATCTTTAAAAAAAAAAAAGAAAGGAGTATATCCTGTAAGCATAAAAAAAAGTAACAGTTTGTTCGCCAATTTATGGACAAGCAACACATATTGAGATTAAACTAAGAAAATGTATTCTTCAGTAGAGATGTGATTCAAGATATCCCAATGGCAATTTTAATCACACAAAACTGCCAGGCCACACATCCTAGGCCACCAGTATTAGTTAATTAAATGAACAGTTTATTACATGGATTAAAATGCACACTTATTTGTCAGGCAATGGATTCAAGTGGGAAAAAAACGAATTAGTGAATGACTGCATCTGCAGGAAGAGGATACCTGGATGTTATATAATTAGGATGATAAAATTTATATGTTTCTGAGACACATGTACAGATGCAAATACAAGAGATTTACTCACCATATATAGATGCCTTCCGGTCTTGTTTCAATCCTTTTTTCCATTTGGTGTTCTAACAGCATTTCTTTCACCCTCTCATAGCCATTCTTACCAATTGTAAGCCTCCTCTCACATGATTAGCAAATTTAACTATATTTGTTTACTAAATGGAATACCTCAATCAAACAGTTCCATTCACTGCGATTTCTTTGGTGCCTCCTGAAGCTGTACCTAGAGAGCATGTTTGGAATAAACAAAAATAAGTTATTTCTTTAATGGAGCATAAAAAAAGAGTAATAAGGAAGAAGAAATGATTCATACTTCCTGGAATATGAGAGATTACAAGGAACATATGTGCAGTTACCCAAAGCTGGCAGCTGATGCGCCATCAGTACAATTGTTATCCTTCTAAAACTTTCAACCAGAGCCTGCACCAGAAAGATGCAATTGAAGCATTCAAGAAGGCATGGAAATTATTGCTTTGCAAATGAATTGAACACCAATTGCACAAAAGTCCCATCATTGCAAAGCATCTATACGAGTACTCAGCAGGCAAAGAACTAAGGTGAGCAGTCTAACTGTCTTAGAAGCAGAGGAACGCAAGATGTGGCGTCAGAACTGCCTAATCAGACTGAATGACTGAAATGATAGAAGTACCATAATAACAGCAGTATTTACCAAATGAGAAAGTGCAACAAAATTCTTATCACAATTTATCGGTGATTACTCACATTTTTCTTTTCCTTGGGCTTACCCTCACATTTTGGCAATGCCAAAATTCAATAAACGCTTACAATATTACGTTTTCATGCAAAATAAATCTCTTTGATTATAAATAGAATTGTTGCGGTAGTTATGGTGGTTTAGTGCTCCTACGATATTACTGTATTTTCAATTTTTCAATCTATGAAAAATTTGGTCATCAAATAAGAATACATAAATTCAACTTATATTATATTAGATTTAGTTGATCATAAATAAACGTCAACTAATGCAGTAGGGAGGTATTTGAGACTTTCTGTGAACTCACAAATGCACTTGCCGAAGCCAAATGGGGTTAACCCTAAAAAGGAAATAAGGTCGCAGATTTTTTGGCAAATGAAGTTTGCAACACACTCACCTCAAGGATTTACACAACACAACTTCCAAGAACAATTCTTGGATTTATTAGAGTTGATCAATTAGATCTCCTTTCATTCATATATACATGATTCACACTTGTATATCTTTTGTAGAGTTTGGTACAGAGCTAAGCTCACATAGAGCTCACTTTATTTGAGTTTGAGTTTGTAAAAGACTAGTACTCTTTGTTTTACTTCTCCTCCTGTAAAACATAGTGTACTACTTATTTCGAGTCATATCTACAGGTTGGGATCATTGCCTTAACCCCCACCCATTATAGGGTGTCTTTGATTAAAAAAAAAACTCTAAAAACTTGTATGTATAAAATTTGTGCATGAAATGTGTGAGCCCCTACCTAAACTACAATTTTTCAAAGGAGATTGTTTGAGATTGTACCTTAAAATCCAACTGTGCAAGCATTATTTAGGAATATAACAATTTTCATATAATACAAATAATTACAAGTTACAAGAATTTTCACAATGTACCATGGCATGGACATATTACATATTCGTATGATTGTAATCTAAGTGGAAGTGTTATTCCACAAAAGACTGATTGCATCAATCATATGTTTTTATGTATAAGTTTAGTGATGACTTCTCATATGCTAAGACTGTAACATACTATATATATATGATGATTTGCCTTTGATAAGGGGAAGAGTGGTTCCAAATAAAGCATGTGGCGTACATAAGTGAGATTTGAGTATATTTGAGTACTAAACCGAACCACAGTACTTATTCAATTAATAAAAGTATCAAAAAATGATTAATTCACAAGCATTGATTCTGAGATGTGTGAATACCACGATCTTATGCATGTAGTGTAAACTACTTTGATGTCCTCAAAAGTCAAAAGTGAAGTTTTCAGTGGCCAAACATACTTTGTACATTAGTTAGTTGTATGAAAATTAACATGTGATAAGAGTATTCAATGTGGAATCTACAATGTTGTTAAGATAACACCTAAATTGATTTGTAGTGTTCGAATTTTCATATCTTTGGCCCAAGTATTTAAAGTGTGTCACTAAAATTGTAAGAAAATATATTTTAATAGGGAATATTTGAGCAAAAGCAAATTGGAAATTTTAGGAAAAGAGGTCAAATATAAAATGATACTAGTTTGAATTTTATATCTCCCAAACATATCATAAAGAGTTTCAGAAAAGGGAACTCTCGAGAATTCAATTAATTTAGAGTGCAACCATATTTATTAATTGGAACCAAATAGTTTTATCCGACTACTAAATATTGTTATTAGAATATAATTTGATTTGATCCATTGCACGTCCATTCCACGCTCCATAGCTCGTGCGCACAGTATGCTCCAGAAATTGCCAAGCTAAGCCAAGCATTGCCGGCACCAGCTGGCAGGCGCATGCGCCAACTGGTCCTTTAAGGCCTTGATTGACCACTAAAAATCCAAAAATGTAGATTTTTTTTAGGTCACTTATTTATCAAAACCCTTCATCCCTTCATTCGCCAATACATAGTAAGTCCAAAACATAAGAAATAAATCAGCAGAAAAATTTCTCTTTTTAAGAACGGAATAATAACAAAGATTAGACTATACAAAAGAGGAGTTTTTCAGAGAGATTCTTCTTAAGTTAAATATTGTCGGAGCCCATGCTTGGGCACATTTTGAGGTCATCTCGAAGAATATAATGAGGCCTTGAAGAGTCCGGCTCGATTCTTTGTGGTTTTCAAAGTAAGGTCCCTAACTTTTTTTAAAGTAAGTGCTTTCCTTATCATTTTCTATACTTAGATAATTAGTTAGTTTGATATAATACATGTTCATATAAAAGTTAGGTCCTCATATTTATGCTTCCACTGCATTAGTTTGGAAATTATTTCCCAAATAATTCCCAACAATCAGGACCCATAAAACATGCTTAAGGCTATCATGAATATGCATGAATCACTCCATGTCGCTATCCAGTTTTGCTACATCCACAACCAATACTGCAGCAGTTAATGAAAGGAACAAGGTGCTTCAAGTCCCATCCCCATCCCCACACCCACAACACCCCCATCTTTGCCAATCATCCACATGTCGCCTCCCTCTCATATTTCACATAATTGTTTGCAAAGGGAAAATTCACAATTGACCTATTATCTTTCTGCTTTGGGGATTATGATTATTATTAATGATTTCTAAAGTCTCTTTCACATCTATGCACGAAAACAAAGAAAGGAGGATGATATATCAAGGAAAAGATAAATAGATATAATCGATACCTCAAGAGGAGAAAATACGGCCCAAAATAGATCGCTAGAAAAAGAAGCAAAAAGGCAAAAAATTAGTTTAAGTCCCTTATGTAAACCAAAGTGTTTCATCATCACAACCACATGAATAATTTATGACTTCTTCCATATAACCCTATGGATGAGTTTTAAAAAGAAAAAAAAAATGAAGATTTGTATATCATAAGCACATGAATGCTTTATTAGCCCATTATTACGGATGAATAAGAACAAACATAATATATTAATGAAAATTCCGGTACATTGCAAAAGTAAACCAAGTGTTCATCATGCACTTCATGTGCACTAGATATTTTGCTATGAAAGTGCGAGTTCAGTACACAAATGAATCATAAAGGTGGCCAAATATTTAGTAAGGGATTCAGAATTGTGCAAGCCATTGTGTAGAGAGTGAGTGAAAAACTGTGTAGAATGAGAGTGACAAGACATGGCAACAGAGCATAGTGCCAACATGAAAAAAATCAAATGAACATAATCAAGAGATGCTTTTCAAGGGCAAAGAGACAAAATAAAGAAACTACACACTCACTTGCTCTGAGTGGCCATATAACTACCTATGGTTACTGCATGTATTGAAGAAACCGGCAGCTTCTGTTCCCCAAGTTAATCTTTTAACAGAATGAGCATAGAAAAATTCTAACGGAAAAACCTGAGAAAATTCGTGAAAAATATTTCATGATAATGCAACATAAATTTTCTTAGGGTAAGCAGTTACAGCAAGCAGATATATGATTATCCAAAACCTAAGGCTAGAAACAAAACAAAGAAGCTTAATCAATTTTAGCAATGTAAAGAACAGATTATTTATTGTAGCAAATAATATCTTAAATTCTAAACCCCAAGAACCTCCTCCTCCTTTAAGACCCTATTCCCACACAATTCTCTAGCGAGCTGCTAATGGACAAAGTGAAAAACGTAAGTATTCAGCATTTTTATCTTGAAAATAATTAGTATAGCTTAATTAAAAATTAGCCACAAATTGCAAACGGGAGAACTAAGCAAGAACATAATGGTCAAAACCCCTAGGCAATACCAGGAGACAAAATATGTCTGCCACCAGGGTGAGGGCTTAGTCAATTTAGATAGTCAGAGCAACATATTCAAAAAAAAATTTAAAAAAATTATAAGATTTAGTAAAAAAGTAACAAAATAATATCAATCTTTATCCTTGACCCCATAAACTTTATAAAGAATACATTTATACTCCATAAAAATGGGAACACAGGCTACTGTTTATCTATGTCACTTCCATATGCAATTTATAACAATTACAAGAACGATATAGCACTTAAAACAATGAAATATGACTAAATAATTAATATATACTTTCATAACATATGTTCATTAAAAAATACAAATATAAATCAACCCACATTGAATGTCCTACTCTGAATCAGCACAAAACATGGATGGAAGCTGAAAGGCTGAAAAATTTTGGAAATCTTTATAGTTTTGGCCTTAAAAGTAGTAGGTATCACATCATAATTTTAAGTGAGAGGGTACTTTAGGGAAAAATATTTCCATTTAAGGAAATGAGACATATGTGGATGACCACAAGAAAATCGGTGCATTCATTTCAAGACTGACAAAGTATATGAAAAAAATTCAGTGGTTTGAGTCTAATGTGCATGTCTAGGCAACTGTCCATAACAACTATGTGCAGGAATAAATACATCAACAACCAAACGTTGGTGCATGATCACTCTATTTAAAACTAAATGAACCAAATTTAGCAACGAGTTAATTGGCATAATAAATCCATTTTTTCAGAAATTATACCCAAAAAAGCACCATTTAGAAACTAGTTTTCCAAGTTTTCATTTCTACAGTAAGAGTTATACACAAGGTTTGTCAGCAGCAATAGAGGCATCATAACATGATATTCTCAAGCACGGCTGCCACCAGCTGCTCCACCCAACTTGGCAGTGCATACAAAGATGAAGCAACAGGATGGTGGCAATGATAGTAAAGATAACTTCAAGTGGGATGGTGTCCAAGCCCGCAGCAGTGATGATAGAGGACTCATTGTAGCAATGAGCAACCTGATCATCTCCAAAGCAATGTCATAACTCCCATGTCAATTAGCCGATGCGAGCAGTGGAGAGGGACAACATTCACACGTGTCTAACCAAACTGTTCACCTTGGTGTGGTGATACTTTTTCAGGAGACACGCATATTCCCTCTTGATTCTAAGCACCTTAGGTGGCACTGGAAGCAAGAATTGTGTGGCAACAAAAAAGGGAGGAATGAAGATGCAACGGTGGATGGTGGGGGGAAAGGTTAACGGTTGTTGGAGGGAGAGAGTTTGAAGAGGACTATATTATCCTTTCACCATCACATTTCGCCGTCATCCATTATCGTCATATCTTTCCTTTAGATCCTCTTTTGGCTGTTAAACGCAATAGACAAGATTGCAAGAAACGAGGGGCATAATTTCAGGACTATAATGCTTCGACAAAGGCAAATTAAGGGGGTAAAGTCCTCTAATACACTGAAATTTGATGAATTCCATTACGTTTCATGCCAAAACATTCACCAGTGCAAAATGCTTTTTTTATTATTATTGGGGTAAAGAGCGAAAGCACATTATTCTAAAGAGGTGAACTGCAATTTTCCTTTCAAATTATTTCTTTCACTAATTTTAGCGTCAACCTATATGCAATTTCATCATTTCCAGTTCCATGAGTTAACTTAAGAAACCAACATAGTATGAATTATTTTAACACTCACAATCTAACATATTTCAAATTGCTTATCATGTTGTTCTCACACTATCTCGTCACGCCCGTAAACAATATCAATTAATACAACTTAATTGTTATCAAACAAGCTGATCTTATTAAGGATAAATAAGCACAACTTTATAAAGTTACAGTAGGTTCACCAACTAAGACTGCAACAAACTGTTGTCTGCATGAAATACGTGCTAGTCTATTGTTTCTAAACCACGTGCCATTTAAATAACGTTAATTGTGATGTGACCCATTAGGAAGTTGAAAACATGAGTATCTCCAGGCCATGCCAAATAATGTTTCAAGATTCTTCGAAAAAATAGGTAAGTAATTTATTCCATAGAGTTAAAGATCTTAGTCTATTTCACAGATGGATGTGACAATAATGAGCATTCTCAGCCAGAATACCAGTGTCAGCATTTAGGTCAAACGGATGCATGTATAGACACAGAGAAAGAGATTTACACCAAGGAAATAAATCCAGTGTGCGTAGAACACAACAGTGGCAAAATCAATTTCAGAAAAATCTAAAACAAATACTGTTGACAACCTCAAATCCTGAACTTAACAGTTTCCAATCAACCAGAAAAGCTTTAAATCATTGTATTGATACTTCATGCATTCTTAATCAGTCAAACCACGCAACTAACAAGTCAATAACAACAACCGAGCAAGATTACCATAACTCTTTACATAGAAACCCAGTTCTATTTAACATTCTTCTGCAACAAAAATCATATGAACCCAAAAATAGTATTGATAGTGATGAAGCCTAGCTTCTACAACTCAAACTTTGTGAAGTTCAGTAATCTTGATGGCCCAACGAGAGGTGGAGACAGTTCTCTTTTGTCTTTAGTAGTTTTCTTCTTCCCCCTTCTCAAAAAGTTGGGGGTATTTAACAGTGGTTATGATATGACATTTTAGTATAGAAGGAAATAATATTTACGGCGAATCCAATCAAAGTCCTATCTAGGTCAGCCATTGCAGACTGGGAAATGTTGTCGAGCTCTTCAAACTCGGCAGAATTCTGGTTCAAACCGATATCGACTACCATCATCAAATAGAGAAAGAGAAAGAAGATTACCAGGGAGCGAGGGTTGACACGACCCGTTTTAGAATAGGTGACAGCTGCAGAACGGGGAGGAATGGACCGCGGCTGTGACTGCAAAAGTAATGGCAACCAGCAGCAGCGCCGCCAGCACCCACCCACGGCCCATCGCCTCTGTATCCAACACCCGCCGACGACAACTGCCTAACCATGTCATTCTTGAAAACAGGGTTTTTGTGAATGGAACGAGGGTTTCTGTGAGGGTGGCAAGAAAGGTTGCGGGGTTCGTTGTGGGCATTTTGGATTCTTTGGTACGCAGCATTGGCTTATTATTATGGGCAACTTATTTATGAAATGCTTCATTCATGTTACCAATCAGTTCCACACTCACTTTTCAGGATTTCCCAATATTTCTTTCATTTTAATAATCAGTCCCCAAGTTTATGTTTATAAGTTTCATTCACCAAATAAAATTATATTTTATGGTTAATTCCTCACACTTTTAATATTTTATTTTTTTTCATTTTTCTCTTTTCTTTCATCATTCCTCTTTCCCGTCTCGCTCATTTTTTTTTCTTTTGTTTTTTTCACTCTTCCCTAATTTTCGCCTCCACCACCAAAATTATCCATCTATAACCACGGCGTCAGTATCACCACTCATACACATTTATATACTCCCAAACTATTACAACAACAGCAAAATACAATTTAGTTGTTTGATCATATTATTAAAATTACATACAAAATACTCACAATTTCAGCCTATACTATCTTTCATTGTTTTTAATTAATTTAAATGAAATGTCTCTTAAATATTTTTGACTTCTCCTAATCAATTTAACCCAACTTTAAGTCCAAATAGTACCTATTTTCAAATTTTAAATATCGACTCATTCCTATCTTATGTTTATAAATGAAGTTGCATCATTAATAACTATTTTGCCTTAACAAAATGAGGTGTAAAAGAGGATTGGTTTCTAGCAATTCATAGAAGCACTCTTCTTTCTCTCCGTTTTGTTGGAAATTTAAGGTTTAAGAAAATGTAAAATAGTAAAATTTTAGTAGATAAGGAATCTAAAAACATTTGTACGAGTAGGAGAATGAATAGTTTCCTCGTATTGACATGGTTAATGTTGGAAATTTGAGATTAAAAAAATATAAATGAGTAAATTTTTTGTGTAGTATTAAGAGAAGGTAGAGTCACTTCGCCTTTGCATAGTGAAAAATTCACAACTAGAACTAAAAACTAAATCTCGGTGAAGGTCTAGTTGAGCAAATAACAATTTAAGAATTATATTGTAAATTGAATAAAGTTGATCAAAATGTAATACCTTAAGTAAGGTATTTATTTTTAAATGGCTGCCACACTTTTGTATATAATTGGAGTGGTGTGACAACATGACTTATTGTATTAAATGATTTATTTTTAAATATAGATATGAGTCTCTAGTCATATAAAATGAAATTATTATACTATTGTAGGTTATATTAAAGTTAATGTATACAATATATAAAAACAATTTGTGCCTTAAAACACAGGTAATGTTAAGAGTATATAAATATGTACTAAATGTTCTAAATTATGGTACGTCGTACTGAATGTATGGAATTAAATGTAAAAACGTGTGAGGTGTTTTGTTGAAAAGTGAAATAATATATATTTTGGTTGTCTATTCTCATTTAACTATAACATAAATTTCTAATTTCAGAATTAACACAATCATGCACCATAACTTATGGAATAATATTTAAGTGAATAAAAGTTACCATATTCAATATTATTTTACATTAGTGTCAATGATAACATAATTTAGTGGATATAAGTAGTTTATTTTTAAATATTTATATACACAAGTCTCTTGAATCATATAAAACTACATATTTTATCAATTGTAGTTTATATTAGAATTATTGAGTGCATGTTGAGGCAAATCAGTCATCTAAACACATACAATATCAAGTATACATAAACGCTAAATATTCCACGATTTGGATTAAATGTTCTATAATTTTGTACTAAATGTATGGCACTCTATATATAAAGACATATGGTATATTTTGTTGAATAGTGAAACAATGTTAAGTTTGGTTATTGTTTTTTTTTTTGCCAATTTGATCATGATAATATGGATTTATAGTCCCAAAATGAACATAGTCATACATCATAGCTTAAGGAAGAACATTTAAATTAATGAGAGTTACCACATTCAACATCGCTTTAAACTGGTGTTAATAAGAATATAAATTATTAGGCTTAAGTAATTTAGTTTGAAAAATTTACACAAATGAATCTCCGAAGTCATGTAAAATAACATAATTTATCATTACAGATTGAATTAAAAAAGTTGAATACAAAATATCGAGACAAATTAAGTTTTAAAACGCACACAATTTCATATGCACATAAGTAGGTATAAATGCTCCAGGTCATGGTTTTGTATAATGTGTGGTATTAATATAAATGCTTATGGTATGTTTTGTTAAATAGTAAAATAATATAAAATTTAGTTGTTTTATTCTTATTTTATCATGATAACATACATTCTCAATTCTAAATTGAGTACAACCATGCAGTATAACTTATAAAAAAAATCATTTAAGTAAATTAAAGTTAACATATTCAATATTATTTATACCAGTATCATTGAGATTTGAGAAAATAATTTATTAGGTACAATTAGCTTCTTCAAATATTAAAACACATAAGTCTCTTAAATTATGTAAGAGAATATAATTAGCGTTATAAATTATATTAATTGTTGCTGGACAACTCTACACTTGAAGAGCTCTGGTACTTGGCCATCATAAGAGTTAGAATTTAGGCTTACAATTTCAGACATAAACAATATATTTATAAATAATTTGTTACCATTAATTTTTTGATATAAAAGTACACTACCTATAAGACTTATTTAAATTAATTGATTCGAATTATAATTGGGCAGATCATTAAGATTTAAATTAGAATTCATATTTATTTCTATATGTAGATACATATATATTGTGTTGATAAAATTAAATTTCTGATTCAAATTCTTAATTAATTATCATTAAAAAAAATTAAATACTAATGGATTGGACTCGAACCGATTTCGGGCAAAGATCCAAATAATATCCAGCCCAAGTTCTTAACTAAATATACAAAAGCGTGGGCCGGCCTGCAGTCATGAACCACGGTCCGAAGCCCATGGAGATGGTTGTTGCTAAAATATCAGACGCATCACCGAAGTCGCAATCCGACGTCGTTCAGCACCGGCCTACACTTTCAGGTTCTCTTCATTAATCTCTACTTTTCCAGTGTAATTTTTTCCCTTATTCGATGAATGCCAGTAGCAAACTAGCAAACAAGAAATATAATCACAAGAGGTGAATCTATAGACAATGCGAAGGAAATTTTTTGCAGAGGCCATTTTGTATTAAATTTGAACGAGCTACGTTTTTTTTTTTTTTTTTTGGCCGAAAAGTGTTGGGTGTTAACTAATTGTAGCTCCAGTGGAATTTTGATATGTTTTTTTAATCTGCAAATTTTGTTGGCAGGAGAAATTTTTATCGTCTATACGAGCTCATGTTGATTTTGGGTAGGAGAAAATTTTGTGCTGGTGCGATGCATGGATTCTTGGTTGCAATAATTTCAGGTAAACGATGTGAACAGCTTTGAAGAAAAATATTTAGGACCATTATTTGGTGTTTATCTATACCATTACTTCCTTTTTAAAAAAAATAAAAAAATTGAAATTTCTGGGTGTGGGGGTTGGGGGTGTAATTCTGTTAGTCTTGGTACGTATAATTTCATCTAATTCATGGATTTTCATTTTTTTCAGCTGTTATTTTTGGTGCACTTGGAGCTGGTTCGGTAGCTGTACCAAGTACTAGTTGTTACACCCTCGATAACACCAGTCATATTCATGATTTTGTATCCTTATTGTGCTATATATGTTTCAGAAGTTCAACTCAAACAAAAATTTGCTTTTTTTCCCTATTTTTGGTTAACTAAAATAAGGGAATAGTTAACTAAAATAAGGGAATAGGGGTACTTGTGTTGGTTAATGATCGTAGGCATTCTTTATCTTGTAAAATGTATCTTATAAATTAAGGATGAAAAGTTTGAAAGCATGGAATTGGGTCTTGGAATATACCTATAAACAATGTCATCCAAGTTGAAGTGATGCATTGGTATTCAAATTTGAAGGGCCCATTTATGTGTAGCTTAAGGCAGACTTTGGTGTTGTCAGAGAAATGACCCTAATGTTTTCCATCTATTTTTAATTTCGAATTGTTTCCTCTCATGTCTTTGCTTAGAGTAATTTGGTTGGACAACTTTTCGAGTATGATGATGATAAGGTAATCTCTTCTATGAAATTGAGGAACCATGAATGCTTGTACTTGTTTCTTTCTGAATGTATTCTTCAGAGATATTTGGATTAATGACTAAGCATCTGATATCACTATATTCATGCAGGACCCTGATTTGGTGGTACGGTTTTGTAAAGATGTCGAGACTAGATCCCAACCGGTAGTTAACATCAAGTCTTCTCATTTTATTTAAATTCCAGTGAGATGTGTCCATGAATTGCTTTCCTCTGATTTCAAGATTTTGGAATGAAGTTAAATTGTTCTCATATCAAGTTACAAGTTTTGGCTGCTCGGTAATCTAGTTGACCTTCAATGAATTTTCTGTTTTTTCCATTTTCATGACTCGGGAACTGGGAGGCAGTATTTTTTTTTTAATTTTCTATATCTATTTTTATTTTTACTGTTATTTTTTTTTTTTCCCCGCTAACATCTGTACAATCTTCATTTACATGCAATCATGCTCATGAAAGAAGAACCAGAAAAGTACGATTTGTAAAAGTTCTGTTGCAATCTAGACTAGCCATAAGATTGTTGTTGTTTGTTTTGCTTTGACCTCCCAAAGCCATTATTTATAATGATATTGCTAGGATTGACCATACTAAAATGTGAAATCAATGTGGGGGACATAAATACTATTGTTTTTTCTGCTACCCTTTAGAGTTATATTGTCCTGTCTTGGAACAGAAAGAGCATCAAATTGGTTATGTTCCTTATAAAAGGCGATAGAACTCTAAAATGCAAGCTGAAAACTGTTTCGTCACAGTTAATGAATATCATACCTATAAGATATCCACTTTATCACCATGTTATGTAAAGATTTGCACTGTGATCTGTTAGAAGGAAGAAAACAACAGAAAAATCAAGGTTTTTCTTTAACATGAATTCCTTGTGTCAGGTTTACTTGGTGCTGACTCACTCATCCTAAATTAGCAAGGCATGCTAAGTGAATCTGTTTAATATGAGGACCGAATGGTGTTTTTCATCTTTGACAATTAAAGTACAGAGATAAGTTAATGGATCCTCATGGATTGACATAATTGCCTAGAAAGAGAGGGCGAGACTTTGAGGCCTTATATATTTATGGTCTTCTGCAAAATCCTGTGCACCTAATAAGTTACAACTGAAACAGGAAAAGAAAGAATTATCCTTGTGCTTGATGCATATCTGTTTGATATCCATAACTATCCCATTGTAAAAGCACTAAGCTTGAAGCACATCTAACTATCCATTTTTCGGAGTACTCTTTTTTCTTTTTGGGAGTGGGGTGGGGTCTTTCCATATTCATTTTGGTCATCTTTATATGCTATGATGCTAATTATTTTGCATGTGTTTGTGAACTAATAGGGATATGTGGATTTTGGAAGATTTGATAAGTTCAATCATTTTATTGCCAGTTCCGGACATGCTAACTTTGTTCAGGTAAGTTTGATTCATTATCATTAGTTTCAATTTGTTTACCTAAGGCAAAGTGGTTATATGCATTTAGGTGCTTTTGAAGGCACTTGTTTTAGCACACAAAAATGCTGAAATGAATGAGATAAAGCAGTTGAGTAACCCTTTTTTAAGTGTTGAGATAATTATAAGACTTGCATGCATTTGCTTTAACTTGTTCTACTCGTCATTGCCAATGCCCTCTTTCAATTAATTCATGCTGTGGAACTATTCCTTTACTTTGTTTGATCACCTTTATAATTGGTGGTCTTCTGATTGTTTCAAAATAACTACATTCTAAGCATGTTATTCTGTTGTCTTCAACTCCAATTAGTTGAACAATGCAAAGACTCAGATGTTGTAATCAATGTTTTCATAACCGGATCGATAACCAAACTGGTCTTGCTGTCGGTTAACAGTTCAATTGGTTAGACCAGTTCAACCGCCAGTCCGATCGGTCTATTGAAATTTGATTATATTTTTCTATTTTATTATGTAAAATGGTGATGTAATAGACTATTTGTTATGTACAAGGTCAAAAAAGATAAATAACCAACTAAAAAATATTAAAAACGCCCAAAATTCAAATAACCACATACATATAACCAAATACCAAGTTTAAGATTCCTTAAACAATTAATAAAAAAATAAAAACCAAAAAACGGGTTGATCTTTTTTTGACCAGTTTGACCGATATTTGACTGGTTTGACTGGATTTTTGGTTTTTTGCCCCCAAATGTTTTTAGAAAAAAGGGTTTGGATTGGACAGACCACCGATTCGCGGTTGGACCGTTCGAACCATCCGATCTGGTCCGGTTTTTTGTAACTTTGGTTGTAATTAACAAACAAATCTCATGGTTTTATGACCTTTAGAAAACCTGATCTTAATTAGATTTGTCATTCTACATTTCCAGGACTACTATAACGGTGACCTATTGAAGTGTGAGAAAAGTTACGATAAATTGGGACGCACGGCTCAGGTCAGATGAATGACTGTTGTACAAAGTTTTGCCTCTTCTGTACATGCTGTTCTCTTTCTTTCTTTACCTCTTTTTCTCAGGGTGATGTTGAAGAGTGGATTCATGCAGCTAACTTTGCAGTTCTGATTGCAGTATACCATATTATTTCTAACTAAAGCAACTTGTTTCACAATTTTCAGGTAAATATCATTTGTGGAAATTGTCCAAATGGACAATGTGTAGGTATGTGCAGCTTCAGAATTAGTGTACATTAAATCTGAAATCTTAGAAAGACATACATCTGTTCAGATTGAACTTATTTCAATATTATTAGCTATGCTCTTCTATATAATTTAAATGGGCGTTCATTTTCTTGTAATGGAATTGCTTGTTAAAAAAGTTGATTGAGTTGAGAATTAATATTACCTTTGTATCTTGTTCCAGGCCAAATAATGACCTTCCAAACTAGTAAGTGGTTCTAGATGGCCTCTGTGCTCTGTCTATTGGCTTTGACATGGATGCTTTAACAATTCAATCCTGGCAAAATTGAACATTCAAACAAAAAACAAAATGCATGGCACCGGCAATAGAATAGGTAACAAGATTTACATGGTTGAATAGATATATCCAGATCCATGGGCAAGGGGGAAGTTAATCTTCAATGACAAAAGAAAACATGAATGAGGACAAGTACAAAGATGAAACTCTTTCAATCCACTGGATGTTTTCCAAAGTTAACCACCAGAAAGGTAAACCCTGTATCACACATTGAATACGTACAGAAAAATAGTGTTGCTGCAAACTTTGGCTTGGTTTGGACGTAAAGAATCCAAAATATGCAGAATACAGAGCATCGAGAGCCATAAAATTTTAAAACTAAAATGTGAAAATAGGACCTTTTGCATGTTCCCAAACGAAGTCCAGATTTCTGCCATAAGTGTGCTGGTTTTGGCTATTTGATTTTACAAAGCAGAGGTTGCTTCTTGACAAGCTATGCAAAGTGTTGTCTTTTTTCTGTCAGTTCTGTATCTTAAATTAAAAAAAATAAGTCTAACATGCTTACACTTTGGCTGGTTTTACAAAGTTCTGTCAGCCTTGCCTCTCCAAGCTTGGGCAATGTATTTTTCATGAGTGAAGCTTCGCAACTTCTTCTTTATGGCTTTACACTATAGGATGAGATACGGTATCCTTCTTTTTAAGACCATCAATTGAATCAGTAGGGGACTTGATGAGCTACAAAAATTTTGCGAAAATTTCAGTTCATTTATTTCATAAAGTAAACATAGTTTATATAACTTGCGGAACAAAAGCAGGAAGTAAACACAGTTTATTTTTCAGTCCTGATGAATTAATAAACTAAAATGAGTGACTGGATTTTCCCACCTATGTGTAAAATTGTGGAAGTATCTCATCTTCCACGCTCTTTTTAATTCTCCTGCATAGGGGTTTTAAGGGTAACATGACTAAAGTATCTTCAGTTTGTAATATAAACCTGAAAAATTGAAACCAATTTATGATACACCTCTTCTTTCTTGTTCTTTTTCTTTCTTATATGGTGATACTTGGATTTGCAACTTTTCCATGCAAAAGCTTGTCTGTCTATGCCAATAGCTATTGTATTTATTGTACATGCAGTTCTTGATATCAAGTAGATGGAACGGGTATTTCTAACCTAAAATTTTTTCTCTGCAGACTATTACTTTTGTGGCTAAAGTATCTATATTTAATGTTTGTTTATGTATTTGCCTTAGGTGGACTTGGATGCATCTGCAACGTTACCTATGAGTCCACATGCAGGTTTTCATAAAAACTCTAGCAGTTACACTTTATATATTTCATCTTTCACTAACTCAAGTAAAGCCTTCGTGCAATGTTGTCGAACATATCCCTTTTGATGCATATACTAATGCAGCGAGGGGAACTGATGTTCACATATTTTAGAAAAGAGGGTTAATGTATTTTTCTTTTGATAAGCTTTTAGCAAAATGAGAAATGGGTGGATAGCTGATTAGAAAGTTCCGAATGATGGAAAAGAACAATATCATGTTTTATTTGGTCAATTCTGTTTCTCTCTTTCAAGAAGTTATAGACTTTGTTGAGAGAAACTAGGGCATGCTTTATAGCCCTTTGGTGGAAGCAGTGTAACAGGGCACAATTTCAACTTTTATTTCAGTAAATTGCATAAAAGAAGATGATTCTGAGACTCGCGGAGTGAATGTTAAAGATGGACCAAATCAAAAGATAAAATCCAACTTGTGAAGTGGCATGCAAGAGAAAGCTTGAAACAGAAATAGTATTAAGTATTCAAAAGATCATTGGTTTTGCTTCTTGACCAATGCTTCCATCTTTCAATGAATGTTTCTATCCATCTTGCTTTCACAAAATTTCATTATAATGTTTTCAATTTCTCTGATTATGTGGCTGGTTCGTATTTCTTGGGCAGAGTACTCATTGATCTCGCCATTCCATGCATGAAGCCAGGTTTGCGGGTATTTGAAGGCTTCACAGTTGGATTTCATCCACGGTCATGGGAAATTGTAGAGTAGCTCTCCTATTCTGTAAAATTTTGCTTCTTGAGTAGTCAGTCATGTGATGGATCACTATATTTTATTTACATGTCATTTCTTGATTGTAGGTCTACAATGGAATGACTCAACTGGGTTATGAAAAGGCTTATGATGAATTTAGGTACTGATTTTATTCTTTTCAAATTGTTTTGCTTCATTTGCAGTTTATTTTAGAGTGATGATGTTCGAAGAGGTTGAAATCCTGCTTCAAATATATTTTTAGTAATACTCAAATTCCAGTTTTCAGGAGTCATTTTGTTTCATGTCATTGTTATGCCACTTGTTGAACACACACAGGTACTCTTAGTGCATTATAATGCATAATCAAGCTTATGAGTTGCACAAAAGAAAAGGTTCCATTATGGTTAAGATGATAATGCTAGTGAAGTTAGTTTATTTTTTCTTAGTTTTCTTGGCTATTTTATGCGTGCTTAACTTTTTTGTGCGCACATTCACACACTTTGCCAGGCATCAAATGTAATAGTTTAAAATTGTTCTTAATTTCTTGCACGCATGGCACATCTTTAAAATGAAGTTATGTTGGTAATTGTCCTAAATGATCACTAAGGAAATCACAGAAGCAAAAATCCATTTCTGTGCCGTGTTCGCCATTTACGACTCTGTTGACATTTGGATTTCAGACATAATAACCGGTTCTTCATTGGAGCCTTCACAATAATCTTAGAATCTGATTACAATCACTAAGGGAAAGGATTGTATTATTTGCCACAAGTTTCAGTGAGTATCTCTATTTAGTGTATCTACCTGTTGTCACCAGCATAATGGACTGGCTATTGATGGAGAAAAAATGGTTTCCCTCCTTTTTGAAGACTTGAAATCTTTATTTTGCGCATTTGACTTTTAGAAATATTAAAAGAAAGAAAAAAGGGTTGATGGTGATATATACATCCTGTAGTGGAGCGAGTTATTTCACGTTGATTTGTTTTTTCAGACGATTGTAGTTTTTCCAGTAATACTGTCGAGTAAGTAGAGAATGTGATCAATAGTACAACTGCGATGGACATGAAGATTGCTGTTGCCGATTTTATAGACATTTCACAGAGACACGGACATCAAGGAGGACATGTGTCGATGCCAAAACAAAGCCTTTTTTCTTCTTTTTACTTTTTGCCCTCTTTTGGGTTGGTTGGTTTATTAATTTATTTTAATTTTTTTGGGGGTTGGCAGGTTGGGGGGGAGGGTTTGCAGCTCTCTGGTCCAAGTTGAGGCCAAGATTAATTGAACACATGTATCAAAGCGTGATTTGTGTTTATGGTTTCAGTTTGTCCCCTTTTCCATGGATTTTTATTAGTCATTTGTTTATTACATTATAATATGTTGTAATTAAAAAAGGAGTCTCATCAATTTTATCTCTGTGGTTGCTACAGCTTCAGAACTGAGCAAAGAGATGTAACCCTATACCTAACTGCAGTTGCTTCCCTCTCGGATTTAGTGCAGAAACCCACAATCAAGGTTCATTATTTTTTTGATGTCCATATGTATTTCCCTCTGTGCATGCGTAGGGACATTTAGTTCTAATATCTTGTTCTTCTTTTTGTCCGGACACCTTTTTCTACCAGATTTCTCCTGAGCAAGGATTGGATGTTCAGTTGTCCGGGTCTGGAGCAAATGGCAGGCCACCAACTACTTTGTCTCCCACGATGATACTTGTGGATTGGAGATGTAAATGGCTTCATATTTCCATATGATGAATTAGGTTTACTGTGTGGTGGTCCTACTGATGTTCTAAAATTGCTCATCTTTTAGGTGAAAAGGCTCGCGATACACCTTATGAAGTTGAAATTACAATTCCAGTAGAGAATTATGATCCGATTCAATTTACCTTTGCAAAGATGTGCGGTGAGCATGAATTTGCCAATATTCAGCATCTCCTTCCTCCTTGTCCTCTTTCTCACTACTTTACTTGTCTACCATTGCATAGACATCACATCCATTAGCTCACATGTAATTATTATGACTGAAAGATTGGTAATTGAGAGTTTCTGGCTTGTATACGTGCTTACTAATCTCTGATTCTTCTCTATCTGTCTCTCTGTGTCTCTCTTTATGGTTCCTTATGGCTAGTTCAATATAGCTCTTGCCTTCTTACATTTGTTTCTATTTTCCTGCATAAATTGTATAGATCACATGCAAAATGAACGTGGCGAAGCTACAAGAGGATGGGCTATATTTGGAATCCTATCATGCATGTATGTCAATTTATTTCTTGGAAGTCTTTGCATTATAAGTTATATGTCCAAGTATGCGTCATAGCATTTGAATGACCTTCTGCAGTATTTGCTGGCACATTTTCTGCACTTCCATTGTCTGCAAGCAATTGTCCCTGCATTACAGACTTTGCTACTTCACCCTGCTGATAGTTGATATCTGAAATTAAATTTCATGGGTCCTTTAATTGCCTCATGTTGCTTTTGCGAAACAGATCAATTGTAGTCTTTACACTGTTCTGCGTTGGAGGGTTTGTTTATAGGACACGAGTGAGAAACCTGGTAGGTTCATTTACGTTCGTTGCGGAAATGAATAGTCCTTGTCTTTCCCCTTCTTTTGTATTTATAGTATTGTTTATGATGGTTTAGTTACTCTTGTGCATGATTTAAATTTAACCTATATTTGCAGCGTGGGCTTGACGCGCTCCCTGGAATGGCATTATTATCAGCATGTTTGGAAACTGTAAGTAGAGTTTACTGATGTTATACTGGCAGTCCCTATGCAATCCTTCAAGTTTGATGATTTTTATGGCCAAGAAACTGATGTTCCTATCCCTCATATGCATATATGCCTCCACTGATCCCATATGTAAAGTGACGATTCACTTTATTTTGACCTGAAAATACGCAGGCAAGTGGAAGTCTGCACAGCTATACACGTCCGGATGATGCTAATAATCCATTCGTAAATCAAGCTTCATGGGACAGGCAGCCAAATTCCACTCAAGGAACATGGAGAGCGAGTGAAAGAACATATGGATCGATTTGATCTGCATGAACAATCCCTACCATTTTACTTCTCCAGGTTAAAGTATTTCTGGAGTATTTATTCATTTCAAAGGTTTTTTTAGTCTGAAGAAGCTCATAAACGCAGGGTTAGAATACCCCTTCAGTCTCTTGTATGCAAATGTATCCTTTTCTGGTTTGGCGCTTTACATGGTCTGCTTGAAACTTGCTCAAAGATGCACATATTATTGTTTCCCCATAATTTTCAGCTGCAGCCAGATCAAACATTGTGATTGGTACATGCTTAGGCTTTTAAAACTACACATTCTCAATGAATTCTCCCAAGTTGGTTCTTTCCTTTATAATTGAGATTATTTTTGCTTGTTATTTACAGTTGTTTAGCTTGTTATTTATTATACTTATGATTATCAACAGTGACACTTTTTCTGTCATCTTAGATTTTAAAGTTAATCATAGTAATTCTGATCTAAAAAATGCCTGATTCATTATTATCACAAACATAGTGTGGAACAATTTCAGTTTTTATTTTCTTTCTTTTTTTAAATAGTAAAAGGTAGGGAACGACTAATGTGGCAATCAATTTTAATCGTGGGAGTCCTTGAATTGAACCATATGGAACTATGTTTCGAGGACACTAACCAAGATTTTAAGATTTCGTCATTTCTTGAATTTCAAACCACATTGAATGTCAAAAAGAGCTTTATCTCATTTAAACCAAAAAAGGTGATGTAGAATTCTTCAATTTCGTCTATGCTGATGCGGTTTAAATTAAATATGGTTATTGGGCGTAACTATTTGGACCACATTTTGAGTATTTGGAATCTAAATATGTCTGACTTGATATGAATTTTACATAATATGATACAAACGCCTAAATAGGTTTGAGCTAACTTTAGGATGACCTGAATATGAGTTAATTTGGTAGGTCTGATTTAATTGAATACACTTTTTATTTAAATACACTCTTTATTCAGCGTGCGTCTAAAGAACTCTAAAAGAGAATTTTCTTTAAATTGGATTTTGAACAAAATATTATTCTAAATTGATGTATATCTATGGAATCCTATCATGATTCAATTATTTTACATATTTTTATGTTTTTACTGCATTTTATGATATTCAATTGATTATTATTTAATCTCAAAATCTCTTTTCGATTTAAATATTGAAAGTTTTTGTTGGGCGAACCCAACTCCTCTAACTATTGTTTTACAGATGATTTTAAACTTTTAAAAGATAGAATTTTTTATCCGCGTAATATAAACGGTAATCTGAAAATTACAATTTTGTCATTTCTTGAATTTGGGACAACATGCAATGTCAAAAAGAACTTATCTCATTTAAACCAAAAAGCTATTCAATTTCGTGTATGCCTATACATACATACATGTAATCAGAAAATTTATGTAAAAGACGCAAGCAAAGATAAACTTCATTGCGTCCATTTTAAGATTACATTACATTGGCCTGGTCAACTCTTGCCTTGGTCCAAAATTGCATGGCCCATTTAATCTCATTTGACCAGTATAACATATTTTAATAATTTATAATTATTTCTTTAGCTTGATGAAAAGAAAAAAACTAATGAATTATTCAAAATCAAAACAAACACGAAACATTTAAAGATCATTTATTTAAGTACTCTGTTATGTAAATGTGCTATTGGTTGAGTAACGATCAAAAAAATCAATTAGATTGTGACATATTATAGTAAATTGAAAGACCCAATAAAATAAGAAGGTTATTAATTAGAAAAAAAAAAAAGAATTATTTTCCCTTTGACAAAATCAGAGGAGCAGTTGTCCGAATCCCCTTTTAGGTCAGCTCTCTCTGCTCATTTCAAACCAGTCAACCTTCATAGATCATAGAGAGTCAAAGAAATAGATCAAATCTTAAAAATTAATATGAAAATGTGAACAAAAGGAAAAGAAAATTGAAAAATATTAAGTTTATGGTCTTATTAGATGATTGAGTTTAGATGGGTTATTCCACAAATACTGTAAATATATTTAAATTTAAAATTTTAGTAAATAAAAGAAAAAAAAATATGAAAACAAAACAAAGATGTATAAAATCAATAAATACATCTTATAATTTCACTCTTGTAAAATATTTCCTTTTAACTCCTCTTTTTTTCTCTTCAAAACCAAACGAAGAAAATATTTCTACAAACAATTGTTAAAATGTAATTATCTCCACTTATAACCATAATTATTAGTAATTCAGGAAACATGAATAGCATCAACAAAAAGCCACAAAAAAGAGAGGAGGTTTCTCCAAACACCGACAGTTTAATCAATACTAACATTAATTTCTGCATTCATAACATATTTACTTGAATATCAAAACTGCGCCAACAGAAGTTTGATAAAGGAGATATAAAAGTTCCATTTCTTTCCACCAAAGCAATCAAGAAAAGCTTTTATAGATTGTCTTTTTCTGAATGAAGGGATTCTCCATTTCTTTCAACCAAAGCAATCAAGAAAAGAAAAGCTTTATAGATTGTCTTTTTCTGAATGAAGGGTAGCCTTCAAATTTCCTATGTTATCTGCAGCTTCTATAGACTACAGTAGTTAGATGCATATTATTCATAGTCAATAAATTATTTGAGACAAGCTCTTTTTGTCAACAAAGCAGGTGCTTTTTATACATATTTTCTCACTAACTTTTACCCTGTGGACCTAGTCTTTTCTCTCATATCTCAACCCCATATGTGAAATGTGGCTGACCTTGTGTCCCTACATTTTCCTTCCAAACAGCATTGTGAAAAAGGTTCTTTAACCAGCTTATTGCATTGCACAATTATCAAGATTTACTGTATGTTTTCATGAATTTCATTTAATTTACATATAAAATTTAAGAGTATACCCATTTGAGGGGTGGCTGGTGCTTGGTCCTCTCCGTATCTTCTTTCTCTTTGTATAACCACCACATAAGTTTATTGGTAAGAGGTTTACAAAAGTTGCTTCAAGAATTGAGAGATAAGATAGATAAGCTTCTGTTCTTGGGTAAATATCTTCCAGCTGATTAATCTGTAAGATAAAAGTTGTAATAACCATCTGGACTATGACATTTGTAAGCAAATGTTGTACTTTTTTTTTTTTTTTTCCTTTTCACATCAAGGAAATAATTGGTCACACTAAGCCAAAATATGTGCTTTCAAGACTTTCCAATCATGGAGAAAGTAACCAATTCAACTCAAAAATCCCACCAACTCCAGTACTCTGACTCCCTCTTACACCGTTTCTCCCTACATTTGTTTGAAGTTCACTCTATAAAAACTCAATATTTCATCTCTATTTTCATCATAACAAGTCCTTCCATAACACATTTCCTCTATAGCAATTCCTGCAGCTAGAATACATAATGGCTAAGTCCATCAACTTGTTCTTGGTTTTAATTCTGCTTGCTTTTGCACCTCTTTGCTTCTGTCATAACACCTATGGAGGCTACCTCTACCCACAGTTCTACGACCGGTCATGCCCAAGAGCGCAAGAAATCGTGAAGTCTGTCGTTGCAAAGGCGGTCGCTAAGGAAGCTCGTATGGCTGCTTCACTTGTCAGGCTTCATTTTCATGACTGCTTTGTCAAGGTTTGTCATTGATTGGAACTTGACTTTGATATTCTACAGTATATAATTATCATTGAGATTTTGTCACATTCTATAAGTGTAATTCTAAACTATGTAAAATGAAAAATAACTGGTGCCTGCAGCTAAAATCATTAGGCAATAGGCAGGGCATCTATCAAACAACTCATGCTATGTAATGTATATGTATGTAGATATAACTTGCACATGTATAAGGAGCAAAAGTACTTTTGGTGACTTGTTCATGAACTAATGAAGTGTTCTTCTCTTGACAATATGAAGGGGTGTGATGCATCGATACTTTTGGACAGCGCCGGAAGCCTAATCAGCGAGAAAGGATCCAATCCTAATAGGAATTCAGCTCGCGGGTTTGATGTGATCGATGAGATCAAATCTGCACTGGAAAAAGAGTGCCCTCAAACCGTTTCTTGTGCCGATATAATGGCTCTTGCTGCTAGGGATTCTACAGTTCTCGTGAGTCAAAAGTATATTGGCAGAGCCAAATATTAGAACTTGCTACAAGCTAGCTCATGATATCTTATTTTGTTTGTACAGGCTGGTGGGCCTAGTTGGGTGGTTCCATTGGGAAGAAGGGACTCCAAAGGTGCCAGTTTGAGTGGCTCAAACAATAACATTCCTGCTCCTAACAACACTTTCCAGACCATCCTCACTAAGTTTAAGTTACAAGGACTGGACATTGTTGATCTTGTGGCATTATCTGGTACATTTTTCTTAGTCCATTTTATTACATAATTTGCTCAACAATTACTTGGAAATTCTTGTTTGTGACAATTACAATAAGTTTCAAGCTGTTGAAGGGCTTTAACTTCAACTCAGAACACTGATCTTTAGCTGATAACCCCCCTTGCAGGAAGCCACACCATAGGAAATGCAAGATGTGTTAGCTTCAGGCAAAGGCTGTATAACCAATCAGGAAACTCACAACCAGACTTCACCCTGGATCAATCCTATGCAGCCCAGTTGCGTACCAGGTGCCCCAGATCTGGTGGTGATCAGAATCTGTTTTTCTTGGACTTTGTATCTCCCACAAAGTTTGACAACAGCTACTTCAAGAATTTGTTGAGTTTCAAGGGCCTTTTGAATTCTGACCAAGTTCTGGTGACCAAGAACCAAGTATCACTGGAGCTAGTGAAGAAATATGCTGTGAGCAATGAGCTTTTCTTTCAGCAGTTTGCAAAGTCCATGGTTAAGATGGGAAATATTTCACCATTGACAGGTTCCAGGGGAGAAATCAGGAAGAGCTGCAGAAAGATCAATGCTTAAGAGTACACCCCAATTTCTTTGGAAGCAATCAGAATGCTGTGCCTGTGTCTTTGTAATTTTATTCATTTTTCTTATGTTTTCTTGACTTTCTTCTCTTGATTTAGAGGAAATTCAGTTGTCATGTATGAGGTGTGGAGATGTGTGGTGGTGGTATATTTGAGTATTTTGGTTATGATAATGAGAATCCTATGTCCATTTTCTTGTTCGCTCTAAATCTCATTAAGCTGCTATAATTTTTTCTATTCTTTTGGTACAAAGTCAAAGATTAGTTATCATATATGCCTCCATGGAATGGAGTTTTAGAACGTGTATGCTACATAGCTGTAAATTATTGGCATTATTTGGACATATTATATTTTGATTAAAACTTGTGATTAGGTGATTAGATAGAATTTTTTATTATAATATTATATTTTATCTTTTAAATTTTTATTATAATATTATATTACATATTTTATTATATATAATAATTGTGTTATGTGTTTTGTATTTTTTTTAGATGGAATAAATTGGTAGGAGTTTATGTTAAATTCCCTGTCAGTCGATTTTATCTAAAATAATAATAATAATAATAATAATAATAATAATAATAATAATAATAATAATAATAATAATAATAATAATAATAATAATAATAATTATATAACATATATATTTAATAAAAGAAGTTAATAAAAACTAAAATAAAATATTTTTTTTCCATTTTCTTATCTATTTTATAAAACTTACATTTAGTTTTGTTCAATCGATCAGACCAATTTAATTATTGGTATGAATGGGTAATGAAAATTTACTATATAATTTTTTATTATATAAAATAATAATTTAATAAATTAATTATTATATATATATATATGATAAAAAAGATAAAAAATTAATTAAAAAATATATTTATTAAACTCAAAATTCAAATAATTACGTAATCAAATATCAAATTTAATTTTTTAAAAAATAAAATAATTTTTTTTAAATGATTTGATCAAATTTTTATTTTTTTTATTTAAATAGATCGAACCAACCATTAGACTGGATATCGATCCTATTTAATTTTAAAAACATTGTCTCTAACCAAACACAGATATCACACACTCAAATTCGGATTTGAATTTGGATCCGGATTCAAGCTAACCCACCCGAATCCGACTTGGCTTAAACCCCGTTCGAATTCTCATCGTTGGAGGGTTTACAATTTTCAGCAAAACCCCGATCATCGTCTTCGATTCTTCGAAACCTCAAAAGCCTGAAATTTTTTTTCTCCTTTTAGCTCTGATATTACTGTGATTATCCAATAGAAATCAAATATTTCTTCGGCAATGAGACACCACTACTCTCGTCTCATTTCTCAAACCTTCACCCTCCTCCCCAAATCCATTACACCCAGTCCCCAAACCGAAACCCCATTGAGAATCCGTAATTTGATTCGAAATTTCTCAGCTTCTGCTCAGGAATCCAAGCCTGCCCCATCTGAACGAGTATCTGGAATCGTTGATGAAATCTCTGGCCTCACATTGCTCGAAATCTCGGATTTAACCGAAGTTTTGAGGAAGAAAATGGGGATTGAGGAAATGCCCATGATGGCGGTTATGATGCCTGGAATGGGCTTTGCACCCGGAATGGCGGGGACGAAGGGGAAAGGCGGGGGCGGTGTTGCGAAGGAAGAGGAGAAGAAGGAGAAGACGGCGTTTGATTTGAAGCTCGAGGGAGGTTTCGATGCCGCTGTCAAAATTAAGATTATTAAGGAAGTAAGAGCGTGTACGGATCTGGGTTTGAAGGAGGCGAAGGATTTGGTGGAGAAAGCGCCAACTTTGTTGAAGAAAGGAGTGACGAAGGTGGAGGCAGAGAAGATTATCGAGAAGATGAAGGAGGTTGGGGCGAAAGTGATAATGGAGTGAGGTAACATATTGTAGTCAATGTTTTGGACGTTTGACTTGAAAATGTGGCTGAATTGAATTTCAGTGTACCTTCATTTTGAACTTCTTTGATTTCACAATGTGATGGTTTCTTATTGAAACATAAAATTTGGGATGAGATGCTTTAGTGATATCACGTTGTGTGAATTGAGGGTACATAATCTTAGTTTCTATCAGTGCGCAATTAATTAAGGAATTTCACTGTTTGTGTCACCCTTTATGGGGAAGTAAAAGAACCTTGAATGTTAAATGATCTTGAACCTAAAATGTAGGTTCTAGATATCATCTAGGAATGCAGGTTCTAGGCAGCTCCCAAACATGCAGCAAAGCTATTCTGATGTTAGCATTGTTTGCATCACCGTTCTTGTCGTTTTTTAAGGCATGAATATGGCCAAATATCAATCACTTCTGTCTATTAGCAGCCATAGATAGGATTTTACATATACCAGAATCAAAGAACACATTTCTAATTTTTTGAGCTCAGTTAATTATTTTCTCACATAAGATTAATGTCACAAATCAAGTGTTTCTTTATTATTCTTTCATTTCTTATGTGAAGGTGGGTTTTAGGTTTACTAGTGCCCCAAGCTTATCTCACTGAGTCACGTGCATGTTCCTTTATAGCAAATCTTGTCAAGATTGCTGCTTGATTGAGTTAAATCACTCTACACTGTCAAATTTCAAATTGCTATTTCGTTTTTCATCATTCATTAAGCAAAGAATGAATCAAGTAAAATTTGAGAATAGTTAATTCTGTAGTTATCTCTCATCTGAGCCCCATACTTCTCTAATTTTTGTAACTCTGCCTGACCATTCCCTCCCCGCCCCTTGTTGGTGAAGTACTTATTTAAATCACTTGCAGATTAAAGTTGTGGCCTATCTACAACATGATTTTCGATGTAGTCAATAATGGTACGAGTAAAATAAAAAACGAAATATACCAAGATCTAATATTGCTTGGAATTCATTGTTTGAGGAATTTGCATCAACTTGTGTGAGGTTATTCTGTTTCTTATTAGTTTCTGATCTTAATTTTTTCACTACTTTTTGAAGTTGCACACTCCTGTTATATTTCCAATTGAGTTAAGTTCTGTTTGCCTTCAATTATTCTCTCTCTTTAACCTCTGTCACTGGCTCTCAGTTCTTATTTATTGATTTGATGCCTCCCAAGTTTGGCATTCATATGTTGAATTGTCAACAAGGCATGAATCAGCTTGAAATCATATCTCCTCAGTTTGATGGTTAAGTATTTAGATGTATCTGGCACTAAAATATATGGTGTGCTGAGTTGATGAGAATGCCTATCAATAATTACAAATTGGGTTGGGAATGTACAACCAAAAATTATCATAACATTCATCATCAAAGTAAAATAAATTGAGAAGAAGGTATCAACAACAATAGGTTTTATTATGGGACAACTTAAGATTTTCGGATCAATCTATTATGTGCACATGTATGAACTTTAATTTTAGGTCTCCATTTTTAAATATTTATCATGTATTGTTTTGGGTGGGTGGGGGTGTGTGTGACTGAATGGTATTTCTAGATTTTGATTATATTGTTGCTGAACTCTTTGTTTCATGTACCCCTCTGAAGAAGTTCTCTTTTATTTTCAATCAATTAAGGTAAAAATTGTTTGAAATGTTTCACGAGTGACAAGGTGAGTGTGCTTGCTATATTATTTTAGGCAGTAGATTGATTTTTTCGCATTTTCCAAATTTAATATTGTCCTTTTGTAGTGTTTGGATTTCATTCTGCTGCCATGTTCATTAGCCACATATAACACTCCTGCCCTATCTAGCATGATTGCGTAGGGAGAATGAGAAAAGTAAGAATTAAAGTCTCTTCTTAAGTTTAAAATAAAACTTGGCACTCACCTCAACCCCGAGGGCCCATGGGCTCATAAATTAAGTGGGTATTTTGCTTTTCTATTTGAGTTAGAGCGTAATGGAGTTGCATAATATTGTCTATTGACATAGCTTGTTTAAGTTTTATATTTGAACCTTCTGTTCTGGGGTTGGATGGAATGGCTTTGCCATACACATTATTCCCATAGTTTATGAAGCACACAATTTGTCCATCCCTTCTACCTAAACTTTGGTTTTGGGGTCTGAATTGTGAAGTGCATCATTTCAATCCTAAGTTCCGAAGTTTGCTGCTAAGGTTCTATTTCAAAACAACCTATATAAACTACTGATACGTTTTCTGTGTTCTTTTCAGTCATTTTTGCTGCAACAGCAATCACAGAGAATCTAGGCTATCATTTATATGCGGATGATTAGGTGATGTATCACAATGCAAGCAACTTGATGAGCAAACAAGACCATTCCTGGCTTTATGGTGTTGCAGAGAATTTTGCAGAATCTGCTTTTACATGTTCAATAAATAACATTATTGATTAGGAATGAATATTTTATAACTTAGAAGGATCACATTCAAACTGTGAAAACTCAATTGCAGCTCACATATGAACTGTTTATGTAACATGTATCAGTTCTTTTGGTGAAGTGCACAACTTTGTGGGATTATTTTTGTAGAGCGAGAGCCATGAATTTATTTTGATTTACACTTTGAGACCGAAACTTCTTTTCTTTCTTTCCCCTTTCTCCTTGGAGGAATATTGGTGAAGCCATCTTGATAGCATTGCGGGTCCATCATATGTTCTACTTCCTGAAGGAAGCTTGTTTCTTATGGAGTAGCTGTATATACAACACTGGTATTATGTGTTAGAACTGTGGTTAAATTGTGCAAGTTTGGATTGTAAGTGCTCTCTAAGTTAAGAGAAGCTCCTTGCATTAAGGAGGCTGATGCACAGTTTCTTGGTTGAGCTTGTACCTTTACAATCCTCCAATTATTTTGAATAAAAGGTTTTAACAATTATGTTAATTATGTAAAAGGACATACTTTTTAAAGTAAGATCCACCTATTGGTAGTTAAATGTATACTGTTGTCACATCCAAATTATTCATTGGCAAACATGAAAACAAAAACATGTTTTAAAGAATGCAAGGAAACATTTTTTATTTTCAATCTTATAAAATTAATATTAAAATATTATTTTTTAACGAAACAAGGTAGTTTGTAGTTAAATATCTAGCACTTATAATTTTATTGAGTTGAGTTCAAATAATCTAGATGAGAATTGGAGAATCAATTAATATTTTTTTAAATTAATTTAATTAATTATGGTTTCGAGTTATTTAGACGAGAATTATGAAAACTATTAGTATCCTATTTGAATTAATGAAAGGAAAAAAATCTTGATTATGGGTCCAAATTATCTTTAAAGGGTTGAGGAACCAATTTTAGAAGCAGAATCAACTAGTATTATTTTTAATTTATTAAAAAAAATCTTATAAAATTAATATTTTCATATTAAATCAAATATATATTTTTTGATACAAAAACTTAATAATATTTTTATTGGAGAGAATATTTTAAATCACTAAACTGCAGAACATGAAAATCTAAAAATGGATCAAAGTAATTTAATAACAAAAACTATTATATAATAGGGTAAATCTCACTTTAGATCTCTCTATTTTTATTGAGTATCACTTTATTTTCTTATACTTTCAATTGTCTCATTTTATTACTTTATACTTTTATTCTATCTCACTTTACTTTCTTATACTCTCATTATCTCACTTTACCCTCTTGTACTCTAAAAAAATTAACTAAATTACCCTTACAATTATTAATAATAAAATTACTTTAAAAAATTCTAAAATTAATAGATTTGTATTTATATTCTAATATTTTTCAACTTAATTAATAACACTTAACATTAAATTTATTTTAATTTTTATTATTCTTAAAGTTTAATAGCTATTTTTTAAAAATATAATTCCTATTAAATTTCTATATTGTATGATATTTTTTATTAGTTAATACATTTTACTTATAAATTTTTACTTATTATAAATAAAAAAATATACAACATATTTCTAAAAAGTATTTTGTTAAATATATAAAATATTAGTAATAAATTTCTCATTGTTAATGGAATTATTAAAATTTAATAAAAATAATATTAAATTAAAAAAGTTATTTTTAGGTATAAATTAATACTATCAAATAAATTTTAAATAGTCGAATTATCGTAATTTAATAGATACTATGTTTTATTTAAAAAAATTATAGTCATTTTACTAATTAAATTTATTATTATTACTTGATTATAATAATTATTTTTGAATTTAACATAAATTCTATGAACTTATGATAATTCTATTAATAATACAAAATTTATTACTAATATTTTATGTAGTTAGTAAGATATCATTTTAAAATATTTTATATATTTTTTGAATTTATATTGAGTAGAAAATTCAAAACTAAAGTGTATTAACTAACAAAAAATATTATACTATATACTAATTTAATAAAAAATATATTAAATTAAAAATTAACTATTAAAATTTAAGTATAATAAAATATCAATTAAATTTAATGTCAAGTATTAATTAATTAAATTGAAAAAAATATTAGAATATAAATATAAATTATTAATTTTAAAATATTTTTAAGTTTTTTTATTATAAATAATAGGTAATAGTAATTTGATTAATTTTTTTAGAATATAGGGGGTAAAATGAGATCATGAGAGTATAAGGAGATAAATTGAAATAGAATGAAAGTATAAGGGATAAAATAAAATAATTAAAAATTTAAAAAAATAAAGTGAAATTTAACAAAAGTATAAGGTAGGAAAATGATATTTAATAAGAATAGATGAGTAAAGTAAAATTAATCTAAAGAATATATATATATATATATATATATATGTGTGTGTGTGTGTGGTGTGTGTGTGTGTATTCCATTCCTTAATTGAACATCAAGCAATCGACCCGTTATTCCCTCTCTTTCGGGGATTCTACTTTAGAGCATTTGTACCAACAGAGCGGTGGAAAACGACGTCATTTAGTCTTTCGCCACCTCCAATCGCGGCTGTATTTGTATAACTAAAAATTGAAATGAAAGAGAAGCTGAAACTATAAAGTAGCCGATGATTGATGGCGGCGGACTGGCAGTGGGAGAACGCGGCCGCCGGCTCCGCCGCCGGCCTCGCTACCGTCACCTTCAGTCACCCACTCGACGTCGTCCGCACCCGATTCCAAGGTCTCTATCTATCTACGTGTTTTAATTCGTAAAATCCTGCTATTCTTTCATAATTTTTGAAATAATAATTGATTGATTTTCTTTTGTTGATTAGTGAACGACGGGCGATTGTCGAACCTACCTACGTATAAGAACACTCCTCATGCTCTCTTCACCATTGCTCGCACCGAGGTTTGTTGTTTTGGATGAGTAGATTTCCTCATACTCCGTTTCGAGATTTGTTATCACATTATTTTCCTTTTTTTATGATTATGTTGCCTTCTTTTTATTAATTATTAGGTCGTTTTGCAATGAATTTGCTTTTTTTATGTTTTGTCTTGAACTATTGATATAGAAGAAGATTATTTTAATTTCAAAAGTTGCGTCCTTTTACCATTGTAAGTAGCACTTAACAATTATCGCATCTCAATCATTTTATATATAGTGGAAGAAAAGGTAGGTGGTTTATGCATAAGCTTGTGGAATTTATTAACAATAAGTCAATTTTTTTTCTTCAACTGTAGTCTAGAAACACAAGTTATGAGCTGCTTTCAAAGCTATCACCTGTGCTTCAGGTATTTGTTTCTGGTGCGGGTATGAGTCCAAATGGCATATTCAAACTTTTTAAACTTGGAATGCATTAAAGTGGAAAAGATTATTCTTTTTCAACCTTTTTTTCCTTGTGATACAAAGGTGTCCAAAGCATCAGAAACTGTTTCGTATTGCTTATCTAATTTGTTTGAAATAGCAATAGAGCAAAATAGTCATGGTTGGTTACTAGCTAATTTATTATCAACCTACAATACCGGAAAAGAACCAGATCCTTGTTCAAATTTTGGCTGCCAACCTGGGATACTGATGCATTTAGAAGAGCGACTAGGACCGGAATCTTGGACATAATTTGTCCACATTTTAAAACACCAATTTGTTTGAAGTATGGTGGCATTGTAGCTTGCATTGCTTTGAGGCAAGCAGCTAACTGTCAAGTCAACTTGGGCAGTTGTAACTCTAGATTAACGGCCATAATGCATGATTTTTGTGACTTCCTTTTTCCAATTTAATTAGACACTTCATTCTAAAGATTAAATCTTTCTGTTTCATGTTTTAATTTATCACATTATATTTTCGCTTCAGGGTCTTAGAGGGCTATATGCTGGCTTTTACCCTGCCGTTCTTGGATCAACTATTTCATGGGGTTTATATTTCTACTTGTAAGCATTATTACCAGAGTTATGTCCAGATTGATTGTTTTTAACTATGCTTAATAATCTTGTAGGTTTGAAGATTTCTAGTATTTTGTACTTGGAGTGTCCAATGTGTATATGGGAAACCTGCATAAGTAACCCTTAATGTGTTAGCACATTATTCAACAGTCTCATTCTTGTTCTACACTTTCCTTATTTAAAAATGTTTGTCTTTTAAATTCATTACCTGATTCCTTAAGGTCCTTGTGGGTTAAATCCATATGTAACACGTATCCTTTCCAGGATTGGATGAAGATTTTTACCTTGCTAGTTACAATACATTTTTTCAGTCCAACTTTTGAGAATTTGAGTGTGATAACCCTGAAAGAACATATTGCTTGCTTATTTGACTGTGCTGCTTATCTTTTGTTGATGTTAATTTTAGCAATCAGCTTTAGCACTAGTTAGGCTGCTTAAGCATGGTGCTATTTGAGCACGCTCGTCCAACTGATTTGATCAGTAACCATGGTTGTCTTATACTTTTGCAGCTACAGCAAAGCCAAGCAGCGATATTTGAGAAGCAGAGAGGAGCTGAGCCCTGGTCTTCATCTTGCGTCAGCTGCTGAAGCTGGAGGCCTGGTCAGTATTTGAACTTCTTATCCTTGAAATATGTTGAGCACTGTTATATATATTCTGTCAGCAGTGATCTGGTGTGAGTAATGCTTGACTTCAACCGATTTTGCCAGTTATTGAAGAAAAGGAAAGGGGAAGCAGGTTTAATTTGACAAATCCTCTCATGTAACTTGTTAATTTCCACATTACGTTATTTTTCTCGTTGAATCCCTAAAACTGTATTTTTTGTATATAAAAAAAAGACAATATCTTGGTATTAGTTGGTGTTATTTACATTGCCGTTATTGATAAACAGAAGCAAAGAAAGTAGTTGTTCTATTCGAAAATTTTGAAACAGAGTCGCTGTGTATCAACTCTATTGAAAATTGGCCAATATTTATTTGACCCTCTTAATCATTGTACAAAAGTTTTTAAACAGTCAAGTGAATGTCACTGAATGTCACTCTCTGCGTAAATCTGTCAGTAATGCTATAAATCTGTTTTCATCAGGAACATATATGCTGTGAGGACCATCTAACTTAAATTTCCAAAGTTTAATTGCTTCATTGCTTGATAAGATTTAAGAGCAATACAAATTTTGAATCAGTAGTGTTATGGGCTAAGGAGGAAGAATTGCTCCTACACTAATTCCATAAATGCAGTTACTGTTTGATTTATTGTGTAGCTTCATCTGCATATATAACTCCAAGGTAGCTCTCTTGTGATTTCTGTCTCGCTTATGAAAGGATATTTGTGGTCTTTTAGGTCTGTTTTTGCACCAATCCTATTTGGCTGGTGAAAACAAGGTTGCAGCTTCAGACTCCACATCAAGCTCGTCCATATTCTGGTTTTCATGGTCAGCTCTGATCTTATACTGACTTGCTATGATGTGCTTAACTAATTACTGAAAACCAATGTATAGTGTTTGTAATCATTGCCTATTTGGTCCTCTATATTAGTGATTTCTTATATTAAGGTGAGAAGATTGTTTCTATTTTCAGGAAAATTGATGCCAATCTCTTCTTTTCTTGAAATATTTTACATGAAGTTATGTTGTTTTTGTTGGAAATCACAATTTGAAATTTTCTAAGTAGCCTAGTCAAGTATCGCATTATAAGGGTTTTAACATTTCAAATAAGTTGGAAATGGTTAGGCATTAATTTTATTTCTAGAGAGTTCCCTATGTTAGTATAAATTTGCATGTATTGAGTCATTTGTATATGAGCCAAAGCTCCAAAACTATACCACCAAAATGACTAGTCAAGAATGTAAAACATGAGTCATATTGTGACTCAAAATATTAATGCAATATACACCAATGTAGTGCATCTAAAAATTACAATATGGTATCAGAGCCTCAGTGCTCTGTGAATAAAAAAAGAAAAGCTCCATCAATGAGCATGAAGATGGAGATCAAGAAAAGAAGATATTTCAAGTAAAACTGATTTACTAAAACAGTAGTGCACAGAAGATGAAAAATCAGAAAGTGCAGCAGCATGCAATCCACAAAAAAGATAGAACTTCGCAACTGATTCCTGGTTCTACCTGGGCCGGCCAACAATGATCTTGGAATGACTGAAGCATAGGGTTGATGCTCATTCATATCAGCTGCTTCAATGTAAAGAAAACATATTGCTGATATAAATAACTGCATTTAGTCAAACTGTACATATTTGAAAGGAATAAAAAATGCATGTTGAATTCATTGTTTATGCATCATTTCAGACAGATCTATTTGATTGGGGCAAACTTATTTTTAAGTGTAAATTCAAAATGAATTGGTGCAACTAAGAGGATGGATATCTTTCTCTCGATAATCAATTTGCCAATGCTATGCCTAAAAAATTAGACACTTGGCACCTCATATGTTTCAGGCTTGTGTCTCTCCTGACAAGCATACTTGTTCTCCATCTTTTTTTAATAAAATAATATTTTAGGGGGTTTTCAAGCTTTTTTTTATCAGTTATTGTCGCTAAGTAGTATTTTAACTGTTCCCATCTGATGGATTTCAGATGCCGTAAGAACCATACTGAAAGAAGAGGGATGGAGGGCACTGTACAAGGGGCTCGTGCCTGGTCTTTTTATGGTTTAGTCTTTTCCCCCTTTTGCTATATTTTGAATATTTTCTTGTATTTGTTTAATATTCTTTATGCTTGACTGCCCACTTATGCACAAATTCCCATAGAGTTAAGGAACGAACTTGTTTTGGTGTCGTTTCAGCAGGTTACGCATGGTGCTATTCAGTTTACAGCATACGAGGAACTTCGGAAAATGGTTATCAATTTTAGGAATGAAGAAAGTGAAGAAAATTCTAACATTACTGATAATTCATTGGTGAGTTTCTGAAACCAGTGATCATTTTGTTGTCTCCGGAAGATCCTGTTTAAAACATACACATGCATGCATTCATAGACAGTAGTGCACTCCGTTTTTCTAATCAACATTTATGTTCTCCTGCCTCAGTTTTCTCATGCTATCTCCCAGATAGATAATATTTTTGATCATATTATACATGACCTCTTCCCTTAGAAAAAATTGAGAGTCCCGAATTTCGAAAATGAGGGCAACTAGCAGCATCGTCGACGTAGTACAAAAGCCTTGGATGCTGCTGTCCGGATGGTTTTCATATCATCAAGTGGATCATTCGAGTGCAGACTTGTGGTCTTATTGGATACTGTAAACTTTGTGTGGCATTGCTTGGCAGAACGGAAATGAATGCTTCCGGTCCTAAAACTGTAGTTTTGTGATGCCCCAAAGGAGATCAGATTGAAGGTCCTGATCAGTAATCAAATAAAGTGCATGCCTTGAGCCACTTTCCACTTAATCATTTCCATGGCTCCTTCCAAACTAATAACACGAAAGTCCCTATATTCTGTAACATATTGGAGGCGGCTTTTTTTTTTTTTTTTTTTTTTTATGTTCATTAACCTATAAAACTTCACAAATTTCTTGGAGACTACTACCTCTTACTCCTACCAATCTCAATGAGCCTTCCAGTTTCTTTACTGCTTTGCCTCTAGGTCGCTACAACCACATCCTTTTGGGCCATGAAGAGTCTTGATCTGAGATAACTATGATTCTGTTAAATTCAATTCAACCTGATAATTTCGTTTTTGTGGTTCATTTGCTTTCTCCAAATGCTTATATGGCCCACAATAACATTGAACCTGAATTTTCTCATTTTTTCATAAATATTTGTTAGAAAACAATGTTCATGTTCAATACAACCAAACAATATTGATCAGCAGATAGATATGTACCAATTTTTTGGTCTATATGGCTCATGTTTCTGGAAGTTAGAAAGAAAGATTGGTAACCTACTCAATTGTTTTTACATGGTTATTTAAGTTTATAGTTAAAGTTGTAAAATTTCTTCATTTCTAACCGAATTGACGTCTGTGCATTTATACCTTTCTCTTTTGCCTCCAAAACACACTTTTAAGGAAAATGAAATGTTAATTTTGGCTTGGCATTGGTTATAAGATTTAGATTCTCTGGCATTGTGTCTACAGGATTCATTTGATTACGCAATATTAGGTGCTTCTTCAAAATTAGCTGCCATTACTTTGACATATCCGTTTCAGGTAAGCACCATCTGAAGATTGATAATTTGTACTAACACTCTTTCATAATGCATTATATGACAATTTTGTCTTTCTTGTTTGCTGAATGTGGTTGGGTGATGTCTGACAGGTTATTCGAGCTAGATTGCAGGTAAAAAGAAAAAAGCATTCCTTACTTAATTTCCATCTCTATGAACACGTCTTGTTCAAACTCTGCTTTAAAGAGAGGAAGAATACTAACAATGCCAAACAACTCTAAAATTTTATTCCCTTTGCTATCACTAAATATCGTCCTTTCCACTGCAGCAACGTCCAAACGTTGAGGGCATTCCGAGATACATGGATAGCTGGCATGTTGTGAAAGAAACTGCGCGGTGAGTGCATCTTCTGACTCATCGGCTATACACACTATTTTGGCAATTGAAAACGCGTGATGCCCATGAGCAATTCAGATGTTGGCACATCTTTAATATTGATGTAGAGAACCAACTCCTAACTCAGCTGCTAGCTTTGTATAAAACATGCGAAAAAGAACTACTACATTACAAAGTGCAAAAGATAAACTTGAACAGTGTTTCACCCCATGTACCGTTGTGCGAGCTTCATCACACCATGGCACACTTTAATGAGCTCTTTTCCTCTTTGGCTCACAGATTCGAGGGTCTACGAGGTTTCTACAGGGGTATCACTGCAAACGTGCTGAAAAATGCTCCTGCGGCTTCAGTTACATTCATTGTGTATGAGAATGTGCTGAATATGTTGAAACTGGCTAGGAGGAAAGATTTATAATCTTAATATTGTTTATTTATTTTTTTCGATTGGGCTTTCCTTTCCCGGGAACTCTCCTTTAGCATCAGTTTTCGTTTTGTTTTGTAACTTTATGTGCCACTGTAGGAAATCTCTAACACATGACACAAATACGATGCAATTAGTTGTTTTATTTACTGATTGGTGATTCTCGTGATTGAAATGAAGCTACTGGCTGTAAACTTCAACCTTCTTCTGGTACTGTAATGACATAGCAAAACCAAAATGTTATGTAAAATTGAATTGAATTGGAATTGTTGTACCCTCAGCTGCCTTTAGGTTCTGTGAACTTAACAGAACATGAACCATACATTTGAATGTGTTTTTGGTGCTTGTGCAGTGTATTTGTCAACTGTGGAATTCGGTCAGAACTTATTCTAAACACCACAGGAAATCAATTTCTCAGTTGAGTTTCTAGAGGAAGTATAGAATTTTATATGAAACTTCTTTAAGATAAATAAACATAAAAGTCCAAATATTTTCTATGAAACGAAAAGACTATTTAATTGTAGCATTTTGCGTCGACTAGCGGCCTGCCTACATTGAAAATGTAGCATATACACACATATAGAGTTTTTGCTACCATTTTTTTTAAATTCTAGATCAGATTATTACAAAAATACAAGGAGGAAGCACAACCTAATTCGTTTGGGTTCAAGTCAGGCCGAAAATTCCCGTAGTTGATAGTAGGGGTGTATATAATTTGGTTAATCGATCGAAGCGAATTAAAATCGAAGCGGTTCGATTTTAAGTTTTTTATTTTTTAAATTTTTGATTTTCGATTCAGTTTTGATTTTTGATTTCGGTTAACCGAACCAACGAAACCAAAAATTGAATTATTATTTTTATATATTTATATAAAATATTTTTATATTATATTTATTTTAAAAATTAAGTTTTTATATTTTGTTATTTGTTTTTATATTATTTTTTATGTTTTTTTCACCCAAACTAAAAACAATAAATAAAAAATACATTTTATAATTTTATTATTTAATTTAATTTTATTTTAAAAAATTCAGTTAAGCCGAAGCGAAAAAAAAAATCGATTATAATCGAATCGAATTAAGAAAATTTATTTGATTTTTTATTTATAATTTTGTCAAATTAAAATTTCAGTTAGATTGGATATAACGGAATGTGCACCTATTTGATAGACTAAAATTGCAGTTTTCAAGTGTTGAAATCTATTCAGAGAGACACATAAAGAAGACTATCGTTAATTAAAGCGATTTCCTTAAAACTTCCTTTTGAAGTATTTTTTTATTAAATGCTAACAAATTAAAAACGAGTATTTTTCTTAAAAAAGTACCTAGTAGTAATTGAGTTATTTAATTAACATGAGTTAATTGGTGATTTCGTATAATATTTAAAATTAATCAATTATCTAATAATAACTGAACCATTTGATTAACCATGAATTAAATGGTAATTTCTTACTGTAGAGCCCCTTCAAATATTAATTTTTTATTACAAGTACAATTCTTTAAGTTTGACATATTGAAAAGGTATTTTGGCCCATAAAAATATCTAATATTTAGTATAAGAGTAAAATAAAAAGATTTAAAAAATAAATAATGACATCATTATTTTTCATTCAAAACTATAACAAAAGGGTTTAGTTGGATAAAAAAATTAAAAAAGAGATTTTGATAATTTAGAAAAAAGTGAGGAGCATAATTATTAATTTAATTAATACTCAAGGATATCCCCGTAATTAACTCTAAAATTTAAAAAAAAGTACCAAAATTCCCAGTCAAATTATGAATAGGCACAAGCCAAAGTTGAAAACTTTATACTATTCCAATACCACTTAAAAGATAGGGAATTGCACGCTAAATTGAATTTAGTAGTCTGTAACGAGAGAATTTTTTAAATTTTTACTATTTAAAACTCAATAAATACATTTAATTTACCCTTTTTTCACAAAAAAATATTCCTTATTTTTGTTTTTAAAATTTTTTAGTCAAACTTGAAAAAGAAAATATATATAAATGTTCAAAACAACTAACATTTCATGACTTTTTATATACAAAATACTATAAAAAATATATTTTTATTTCCAAATTTAAATACTCAACATAAAAATATGACTAATTTAAATATATTTTTATTTTTATACAAAAATTTAATAAAGATATTTTCAATCCTACTTATGCCAAAAACTTTGAAAATGGGATTGAAAATAAAACCAAACGGGACTATACATCACTCACACGTGTGTGAAAATCACAAACAATTTGTTGTACCATGGTGTTCAGAGAGAAGGGTAAAATGGTGTGACAACAGAGAAGTAGAATCTCATGAAGGAGAAGGCAGAAATCAACAAGAGCCTTTTTCCATTTTTCATTTCTTACTCAAGTAATCAGCTGGTGAAAAGTAGCACAAATTACAGAATGTGGTGGAGCAGGAATTCTCAACAAACCTCCGCTGGGTTGCTTTATGGCGGCGTGACGGTGGAAGAATGCCACAAGATGATCCAGAAAAGTCTCCAAAGTATGATCTATTTTTTTTTATCAGCTACACACACACACACACATATATATACATACATACATATATATATATATATATATATGTTGTTTTAGGTGTGAGAGCCTCACAGATTTGTAGTTGTGTATGTATACATTGCAGCTCCAAAGGTGAAGTTTCTGATGGAGCAGATGGAGAAATCTGGATGCCCCATCCGCAGCAATTTCATCAAGGCCGTCCGTTGCAAACATCGAGCCGGTGGTTTCTTTGTTCCCGGTAAAGGGGTAATCAAATGGCATATTCCATTTTCATTAAAAAAATTACTATTTATTTTCATTTTTATTTTTTTTGCCAAAATTGAAAATAAAAATACACATACAAATACTTTGTCACGTCTATTGATATTTTATGTTTTTTATGCAAAATAATATCACAAAGGTTATATTTTTATTTCCAAGCATATATATTTAATATAAGAACATAACTAATCCAAATATGTTTTTACTTTTATACAAAAATCTATTTTGTTTTTGAAAAAATGAAAATGAGATTGTAAATGAAACCAAATGGGTTCATCATAGAACTTCGTTAAGTTTTCTAATCCAAACTCAGTTTAGTCGAATTCAAATGAATCATTGAGCAAACAGATTACAAATTAATAGAATAGACTCCAACGAGAGTGATTAATCACAAAGTAACTATTAATACACTTGTAATTTGATCGACTCGATTGGCTTCACCAGATTTGGACTAGAATTTTTCCACTTTAGCCCATACATATTTTTGAAATGTACTTGACAAGGTGCCAATCATTTCTTGTTTCTCATTCTTGGTTTGATTATAGATAGTAGTATGCAGTAACTACTTGAGATTTCAAGATGAGGTGAACCAAGTGGTGATCCATGAGCTCATTCATGCATATGATGAATGTCGTGCTGCAAATCTGAACTAGCTTAATTGTGTTCATCATGCTTGTCCTGAGGTTAACTAATAGCATCCATCTTCTTGAGCTCATTTTCTTCTTCTTCTTCCCTTTTTTTTTCTTTGTATTTTTCGTTTTCAGAGAGAGGTTTGATTAGTGAATCTACTTACTCTTTCTTGATAGTAGATTTGAGCCTCGCATCTCAGTGGTAATTGCCACTATATAAGGGAGTTACTACGTGGTTTTACAAAATTACGAGGTCATGAGCCAGTAAGTTTTTTTCTCCAACAATCGTCTCTATTGTAATGGTTTTACATTATTGCTTTTATTTATGTTGCATAAAGATATGTCGTCGTTTTGTTCAATTGGTATCAATCCTGGCTATTTTAGTGTTTGGAATGAATAAAGTAAGGAGTAATGCAAACAAGAAACAAATTTAAAAAGTCTAGTGACAAGAGAAAAACCCCGAAATGACGACGCCTCAAACCCAATATTTTCATAATCGGACCGATGATTAAACCGGTTTTGTTAATAATTAGCGATTCAACCGATCGGATCGGTTTAATGAAATTTGATTATATTTTTTTATTTTATTATGTAAAATGATAATATAATAGATTTATTGTTATACAATACATTTTAAATGTAAAAATAAATAAATAACTACATAAAAAATATATAACAAAACATAAAATCCAAATAATCACATAAATATAACAAAATATCAAATTTAAACATTTATAAAAAGCTGGTCAAACTGATTTTGGCTGGTTTTGATCGATTCTGGGGGGTTGTTGGCTGGTTTGATTGGTTGTTGATCGATTTTTACTAGTCAAACCGGTCAAATGATTTTTTGGGCTTAGTCGGATCGGACCGACTTTCGGTTTCTGGTCGAATCGACCGGTCCAATTTTAAAAATATTGCTCGAGCCTATGATCCTCTTCTACATCAATGAAGTCTGTTGCTGCGGATTCCACACTCATCCCTGTTCTTGCACATGACCCAAACCATAGAAAGATCTCGCCTGCTGTTGAGCTTTAGTCTTTGGTTCCCTCTAGAAATGATTCAGTGTATATATATCATAGGAATCTGTCTCAAGACCCATCTCGATTCGAGATTCATGAGCTACTTTTGGAGAACTCTAAACTGAAGTCAGTTATTGAAGAGCTCAACAAAGACCGTTCTTCTGGCCATGGTATTCTTAAAGGAAGATCTAATCATAGACATGACTCTTACTGAAATTATGGTCATAGTGTTGGGCCTCAACCCATGAGGTCTCATTCCCGAGGACCACAACCTCATATATCGACTTCAAGATGCAACAAAGACCCTTTGCAAGTTGGTCCTTTGGATTGTGTTAATGGAGATGCCCATTTTGCTGCTCCTTCTGGTGAGCATAAATTTGCCCAAAAGATTCCTCATGGCACTTGGACTAATTTGTTTAAGCAAGGTGAGAAGCCTACTAAGCCAAGATTTTCTCTTAAATATGTTGAACTTGAGTTTAAGAATGGAATGCCATTTGTTTGCCTACCACAATCAGTGCTGGATGTTGTTGATTCTAGATGGGCTAATTGCCTTGTTGGTTATTTTATTGAGAACAAACTATCTTTTTATGCCGTGAACAAAATTGCTCATGTTATATGAAAATCTAAGAGACTAATTAAGGTACTTTCTCATAAAAAAAGATGATTCTTCTTTTGAGCAGCCTATTGAAATTGAGGTTGAGTACCAGTGGAGACCAAAACAATGTCTACATTGTAAAGTTTTTGGACACTCCCAGGAATAATGTAACCAATCTACTACTAAGGAGAATAGAAAAGTAGGGAATTCTGACCAAGGGATGGAAAGCCTTGGGTCTTTGTATTGTGGATAAGGTTAAACATGGTAAACAGATTGTTGTGGAAAACTGAAAAACTATGGAAAAAATAATAAAGGTGAGACTTCGGGTGGTGTTAAGAGTCATGAGCAGGATGTTGTTATGACTTTCAAGAGTTGCATGAAAGAGGCTACTGACTCTTTTTCGAAGAATATCCAAATTTTGGATATTGTGTTTGTGTTTAGTGTAGATAAATAGAGTGACGTTAATGTTATTCCATGTTCTATTGGTGATAAGACCTTGGAATCCATTCATGATTCAACTTATGTTGATCTTGAAGTCAATTCATCACCAAATGATCTTACCATTAAGGTGTTAGAGCAGAAAAAGGGTAAGAAAAAAAAAAAAAAAGTAAGAAGAGAGGGAAACTCTTGTTTAAAGGGAGTAACAATTTCTCTTGACTCCTGGAGTCTTTTTGTCTTGTCTTTAGTCATGAATATAGTATGCTACAATATCAGAGGTCTCGACACCGTTGAGAAACAACTGACTATAAAAAATTATTCAGAAATTTAAAATTCCACTTTTTGGTGTTATTGAAACACGAACCAATTGTGTGAATAAGGACCTTATCATGAGGCAAACTTTTGGTGAATGACTTGGAATCTACAATTATAGTTGGAATGTTTTGAGTAGGATTTGGATTTGCTGGAATCCTGCAATTATCTCTGTCCAATGCATGGGTTTAACTGATCAAATCATTCATTGCTTGGTCACTTTTTTGCATTCTAATGTATTTTTTGTGACTTCTTTTGTTTATAGATTGAATTAAGTAACAGGTATGAGGGATTTGTGGAAGGATATCTTTAATCACTCTTCATTGTTTTCAAACACACCATGGATTATAGCTGGTGATTTTAATGCCATAAGATTCAGAAATGAGAGATGTGGTGGATCTAATATATGGCCTCCTCATATGAATGAATTGGATAATTGTCTTACTAAGGCTGGGTTAGAAGACCTCGAGTCCACTAGAATGCATTTTACTTGGTCTACCGGTTCAGGGGATGCAAGGAATTGTAGAAAACTTGATAGAGTTCTTATCAATAAATGTTGGTTAAATTCTTCTCATTCTCTGAAGCTCACTTTTTGCCACCTGACATTTCAGATCATTGCCCCATGGTTATCAGAATCTTGCCTTATCATTTGAAGTTGAAGAAACCTTTCAAATTTTTTAATTTTTGGATCAATCATGATAGATTTCAAGAGATTGTAGCCAATATTTGGAGATCTGATGTTCATGGTAGTGCTATGTACAGGGTCTGCCATAAACTTAAGTTATTGAAGGGAGCTCTCAAACAGTTAAACCAAGATGAATTCAATGATATTAGTACAAGAGTTTTACTAGACAAAGAAGAACTAGAAGAAATTCAAACAACACTACAGAATGATCCAATAAATGAAACCTTGTGCAATAATGAGAAACAATTATTGAAAAGGTACTCAAGTTTATGGAGAGATGAAAAGATCTTCATGAAGCAAAAATTTAGCGTAAACTGGCTTGCTCTAAGTGGTCAGAACACATGTTTTTTCCACAAGAGAGTTAAGCAAAGAAACAACATCAACAAGATTCTTAAAGTTGTGCTAGATGATAATTCAGTTATTACAGACTATGGGGAAGTTAAAACTTCTATTGTTGAGTACTTTCAGAATTTATTTGGAGGTAGAGAATCTCATCAACAAGTTTCTTTGGATATTATTTCTCATTTTATTTGTAAAAACTCTCCATCTCACAAATTCAAGAAATTGGAAAAGATGTATCCTCTCAAGAAATAAAAAAACACCTTTTTCTTGTTGAAAAATGATAAGTCCCCAGGTCCGGATGGTTATAATGTTAGATTTTTCAAAAGTTGTTGGCATATTGTGGGGCAAAAAATAACCGAGGGGATCCTTTCTCCTTTTTTTTTCTTTTCAGAATTGGATGTATTCTGAAGGAAATTATTCAATAATTATCGTACTAATCCCTAGAGTTGAAAAGCCTACTACACTTAGATACTATAGGCTAATCTCTTGTTGCAATTCTATTTCCAATTGCGTCTCTAAAATCATTGCTCAGAGGATCCGAATATGCTTCCTTCTCTTATATCACTTTCTCAGACAACATTTGTCAAATGAAGAAGAATATCCGATAATGTTCTTCTAGTTCAAGAACTATTGAGAAATTATCATCTTGACAATTTAGGAGCTATATGTGCAGTCAAAGTTGATTTTCAAAAGGCATTTGATACAGTTTATTGGGATTTCATTCTGGGAGTCCTTGCGTGTATGAACTTTCCACCACATGTTATTAAATATGTCAAAGCTTGCTTATCTACAGCCAGGCTCTCTATTTCTATTAATAGGGAGCTTAATGGATTTTTTCCCAGCAATAGGGGATTTAGACAGGGAGACTTTTTGTCTCCTTATTTGTCTTAGCTATGAAAGTCTTTACTAGTATGATGGATTTAGCTGCTTTATAGCACAAGTTTGATCTGCATTGGAGGTGTAAAGTTGATAAAATAAGTCACATTTGCTTTGTTGATGATATTATCATTTTTGCAAAGGATAACTTATCATATGTGCAAGCTATAAAGTCTATCCTTCAAAGCTTTGCTAATTTATCTAGCCTTCTGCCAAATATGTTGAAGTCTGAAGTGTTCTTTATAGGTGTTAAGGTGGAGGTGAAATCAGATATTCTCTTAGAGTTGGGTTCAAAGAGGGTAAGTTACTAGTGAGATATTTAGGGGTTTCTCTCATCACCTTTAAACTTAAAGCGGTTGAATGGAAGGCATTGGTGGATAAGCTAACATCTAGAGTAAAATCTTGGACATCCATTTCTTTATCTTATGCCGGGAGAGCACAATTAGTCAAATCTGTTCTTTTCTCCATCCAAGTGTATTGATCAAGCATCTTTCTCTTTCCTAAGAAAGTTTGTAAGGGGATATATAAAATCCTTAGAACTTTTCTTTGGTTTGGTGCTTAGATGAAAAATAATAGAGGTAAAGTTGTATTGGATCGAGTTTGTTGCTTATTAGAGGAATGATGATTGGGATTCAAGCTTACTAATGATTTGAATAAAGTAGCTATTACGAAGTATATCTAGCATATTCTTTCAAAAGACTCTGAATCAATTTGGAGTAAATGGGTTAAGTCCAACTTTCTTAAAGATAGAAGCTTTTGGGATGTCAAACCTCCAGCAACGTGTTCATGGATTTGGATGAAAATTCTTCATTTGAGGGAAGAAGTAAGATTATGTTTTTAAAACAGTGGTTGGCTCAGGTAAACAGATATTCTTTTGGTGGGATAACTGGTATCAAGTTGGCCCTTTGTGTCTTTTATTTTCTAACAAATCTATGTACCAAACTGGTTGGAAAAGATCAAGTTGATAAGGTCATTTCCAATGGTGTTTGGAAATGGCTTGATGGAACTTCTCAAATTATTTCTTCAACTATTTGTGGAAAAATAGATAAGACAAATGAAGATAAAATCATTTCTATTGTTTATAATTCTGTACAATGGTCACTTATATACAATCAACCCTAACTACAAATAAGGAAACTACTTAATCAAATCAAATCAAATCAATCTTCTAATTAAAGAAGGTCAATCAAATTCTCTAATTGAGAAATCACACCCTAATCATAGGTAATTACAGCTCATACTTTCCCATACTCCCCTCAAGCTGGTGAATAGATATTTTCCATTCCCAGCTTGGAAACCTTCGTTTGAAATGCCGTACTACTTAAACCTTTGGTCAGTACATCTGCAAGCTGGTAGTGAGTAGGCATATCAGGGATACAGATCAATCCACTTTCTAATTTCTTCTTAATGAAATGTCTGTTAATTTCTATATGTTTTGTTCGGTCATGTTGTACTGGATTATGTGCAATGCTGATTGTAAACTTGTTGTCGCAGTAAAGTCTCATAGGACTATCCCACCTGATGTTCAAATCTTCCAAAATGATCTTGAATTATAGTAACTCGCAAACCCCCTTGGGCCATTGCGCGAAATTCTGTTTCAGCACTGGATCTTGCCACCACATTTTGTTTTTTACTTCTCCATGTTACAAGATTCCCACTAAGGAAGGTACAATACCCGGTTGTTGATCTTCTATCTACTATAGACCCAGCGTAGTCTGCATCGGTGTATGCTTCAAGTACTAGCTCTGTACTTTTTCGAAACAAGATACCCTTCTCTGGAGTTCCCTTAAGATATTGTAACACCCGGTTGATAGCTTGCAAATGAATCTTCTTTGGATTATGCATAAACTGACTAATCACACTTACTGCATAAGCTATATCTGGTATTGTATGAGAGAGATAAATTAGTCTCCCTACAAGTCGTTGATACCTTCCTTTATCCACAGCAACATCTTCCTCAGCCTTTCCAAGTTTGTGGTTGGGATTTATCGGTGTGCTAACTGGCTTACATCCCAATTTTTCGATTTCCTTGAGAGGATCTGTAACATACTTTTGTTGGGAGATGAAAATTTTCTTATTTGAATGTGCAACCTCAATTCCTAGGAAGTATTTCAACCTTCCTAATTCCTTGATCTCAAATTCCTTGGCCAAATAATGCTTCAAAACCTGTCTTTCTTTTTTCTCGTTCCCTGTTATGATGATATCGTCAACGTGTACCAAGAAAGCGGTCACTCCCCCTGAATTTGAATATTTCACAAACAACGTATGATCCCCTTAACTTTGTCTCTATCCCATCTCTGTCATAACCTTTGCAAACCTTTCAAACCATGCCCTTGGAGATTGCTTAAGCCCATATAATGCCTTTTTTAGCTTGCACACATGATTCACAGCTATGTTTCTTCTAATCCCGGTGGAATCTCCATATAAATTTCCTCTTCAAGATCTCCATGCGAAAATGCATTTTTTACATCAAATTGCTGCAAATCCTAATTATAATTAGCAACTAAGGATAATAGAATTCTGACAGTATTCATCTTGGCAACCGGAGCAAACGTCTTTTAATAATCCACTCCATATGTTTGAGTATATCCTTTGGCTACCAATCTCGCCTTATACCTCTTTAGTGACCCATCTGCTTTATATTTCACTGTGTACACCCACTTGCATCTCACTGGTCTTTTTCCTGCAGGTAATGGCACAAACTCTCAAGTTTTGTTCTTTTCTAATGCCTGCATCTCAACATTCATAGTTTGTTTTCAATTTTCATTAGATAAAGTCTCGGATAAACTGGTAGGTATGTGAATACTATTCAAATTTGTAAGAAAACTCCTATGAGTTGGTGAAATTTTTTCAAATGACACAACATATAAAAGTGGATACAAAGGATGCTTGGTACCCTCCATAGTTCCCTTCCTAATAGCAATAGGAACATTTAGATTTGAGTTACTATTTGAATGATGGTTTAATTCAGTTTGTAAAGGAAAGCCAGAAGATGTTACCTCATTTCCAGGGTCCGGGTTAGATCCTCGAACTGGTGCAAGTTTCGGGATTGAAGTTTTCTTTCTCGAGTACACTTTAGCAAATGGGGACAGTTGTGTAGGCATGGTTTCAATAGTATGCAAGGGTTCATCAGGCTCAACAAGAGACTTAGGTATATAATCATCAAACTCAGTTGGAGTTGGAAGTGTTGGTGTTGACGAGGAAGGAGCAGGGAGCATGGGTGTTATTGAGGAAGCTAGATCGGAAAGAAAGGAGTCCTTATCTTTCATAATTGTATTTTCCCCATGAAGATAAAGAGTGGAAAAGTATGATTTTTTTTTGTGAAAAGTGACATCTATAGAAGTATAAAACTTTTTAGAAGGTGGATGGTAGCACTTATATCCCTTTTGAGTTGGAGAGTAGCCCACAAAAACACATCTAATTGCCTTTGGATCTAATTTTTCCCTATTTGAACTATGAACATGGACATAAGACACACACCCAAAAATCTTAGGAATGAGATAGTTTGAAGTACGTAGGTTAGGGTAGAATTTGGAAAGTATTTCCATAGGACTCTTGAAATCTAAAACTCTAGATGGTAACCTATTTATAAGGTATGTGACTGTTAACACTGCTTCCCCCCAATAAGATTTAGGCATTTTGTTTTGAAACAAAAATGCTCGGGTTGTATCAAGAAGATGACCATTTTTCCTTTCAATAATTCCATTTTGTTGTGGAGTGCTTACACATGATGACTCATGAATTATGCATTCCTTTTGAAAGTATGGAGTTAAAACTTGATTGAAGTACTCCCTATCATTGTCTGACCTAAATCGTTTGATTTTGACACCAAACTGATTTTGAACCATGATATGAAAATTTGGGAGGACAAAACTCACATCAGATTTGTTTTTAAGCAGAAAAATCCAAGAGATTCTAGTGCAATCATCAATGAAGGACACAAACCAACGTGCTCCAGAAATGTTTGGAATAGGAGAAGGACCCCAAATATCACTATGGATTAAGGAAAAAGGAACTGAACTTCTTTTGTTGCTAATTGAAAATGGTACTCATTTGTGCTTTGCAAGTTCACATACCTCACAATGAAAATTTTCGACATCTAACCCGTTACTTAAAGAAGGAAACAAAATATTGAGAGTTCTGAATGATAGATGTCCAAGTCTACGATGATAAAACTATTTTTTTTTATTGGATAAAGAACACTTAGAAAAAATGACAAAGGTGACCTGCTCATTTTGACACTCGAATTGCTTGATGTCTCGAGATAATAAAGCTCGTTCCGTTCCTTAGCATGTCCGATCATCTTTCCCGAATCCTGGTCCTGAAATACACAGTAAGTGGGGTGGAAAATGACATTACAACATAAATCTTGAGTAAGTTTTTGTATAGAAACAAGACTAGTGGACAACTTTGGAACATGAAAAACGTTTTTCAATATAAGTGTAGGATTAATTAGAATATCTCCTATTCCTACAACAATGGTTAGTGAACCATCGGCAGTAGTAATCTTTCTATTACTTGGACAAGGGTTATAAGTGCTAAATTTCTGTGATGAATGAGTCATGTGATCTGTAGCACCTGAATCCATGATCCAATAATTAGCAAAAGTTTCATCCAAGACATTTAATCCAATGAAAATGGAAAAATCATCTGAACGTGCAAATGAAGAAATACCTGAAGGTTTCTCAAGACTCAGTAGCAAGTTCCTTAACCTATCAATCTCCTGTTTGTTGAGTTCTATGTGTTTTTGAGTCATTTCTTCTGTTATCTTGGACATGGTGGTAGAAAACAGGAAAGAGTTGCGAGTCTTGATTTGGCAATTAAGGCCTCCAATAATTAAGGTACTGATTTCACAATTTCTTTTTATAGGAGCAGCATGAAGATGGTAATAGCGATCAATAAATGGAATTCTGACACGACAATCTCTGGGAAGGTGACAAAACTAAAAAAAAAAATATTAGCAACAACGAAGGCTACTGGAGAGAATATGAAATGGATATGGGCAATAAAGGCCCTCTGGTGAGACTTGGCAATGAAGGCCAAGAGAGAAACGACAATGAAGGCCGAAAAAGTGTAATTCCCTATATATGGGTTTATAAGCCTAAAGCTCTGATACCATGTGGAAAAATAGAGAAGACAAATAAAGATAAAATCATTTTTATTGTTTATAATTTTGTACAAGGGTCACTTATATACAATCAACCCTAACTACAAATAAGGAAACTGCTCAATCAAATCAAATCAAATCAATCTTCTAATTAAGGAAGGTCAATCAAATATTCTAATTGAGAAATCACACTCTAATTATAGGTAATTATAGCTCATATTTTCCCACACTATTGATAACTGGCCACATCATTTACCTTCAGAGAACAGAGAAGACAGAATGGTTTTGAGTATTCACCAGGATATGCAATTCGAAACAAAACATGCATGGGAATTCTTTAGAAAATCTTACTCGGTTGTTGATTGCATGATGTTGTGTGTTTCTCGAAATCTATCAGAAGACACTCTTTTATTTTCTGGATGGCAATTTTAGAGAGATTGATGACACAAGATAAGCTTAAGGTGTTCCATCTTATCTCATCTGTATCTTGTGTGTTTTGCATAGATAATTGTGAGTTTCATAATCACCTATTCTTTTCTTGCCCGATTACCTTTAGAGTCTGGTTCTTTTTGTTGAGTAAATGCAATATACTTTGGCAAGAAGGTGACTGGCAACAACTTCTTACTTGGATGGTTGGACAAACTAGGGGCAATGACTTCAAACACTTTCTGCTGAAAATTATATTTGGGACTACTGTTTTTCATATTTGGCCAGAGACAAATAGCAGAATATATAGGAATTTTTATATTGATGCTGTTTCTCTTCAAAGAGTCATTGTCAATGTTGTTAAATGTAGACTAGTATCATTGGTTAAAGTTCCACGAAGCATGACAAATATGTGGTTTTGTAGAGAATGAAATCTCCCCAATTCCATCTTTGAGTCATAGTAGATTCCTTTGATGGATTCTCTAGAGTTATTTTGTGAAGTTCTTGTGTTCCTTGTAGATGATTCTACATTGTTGTACTTGATATTTTATTAATAAATTTGATATTACCAAAAAAATAAAGGAGTAAGATTTGGACAGTGGAGGGTTTCATGAGTGGATTAGGACAACAATTGAAATCCCTTCTTATGATTACTTGTGCATGAAAATATGCAATTCACATCCTTTTTTTGTGCCAAAATGTTGGGTGTCTAAGCTGATCCTTGCTCTAATCTGATTCTTGGAGGACTGTGTGAGGCGAAGGGCGACGACATCGGTTCGTGCAAACCCACGCTGCTCAGAAGCTATGATTAAGTTGGCCTTAAAAGGTATTTGGGATACTTGCTATAATACAATGCCCTTTGATAGGGCACCCTGAAATCCAGGATTGGTTGTGCTGGAACACTATTTATTCTTGCTTAGCATTTCCATTTACTATTATGGAGGGGAAGAAATATTTGTCCACAGCATTTCATTTTTTCATTTTCTTCCTTTGAAGTTTGACACTTGTAATTTTCTGTTTCCCCTTAAGGAGACTACTCGGTTTTTTCTAGGATCAACATCAAACTTGGTATTTACATGAAATTCCTCTTTAAGAAAATCCCGAGAAAATCTCTCTTAGTTGATTTATGATTTAAGTTTCATTTTCGATAAATTTATCGATCAATTATGATTCTTATTAATCCTCAAAATTACAGTATCCCAGTGCTGGTCTTCCACCGAAACAAACACTATAGTGTCTGTTTGCTCTTATATTCAAACTCCATTTTCATGTTTTCAATATTTTCAAAGTTGAAAATATTTTTACTAAGTTTTTATATAAAAATAAAAATATATTTAACTTAATTATGTTTCTATTTTGATTATAGAGGTTCGAAAATGAAAATATACTAATTTTACAGTGTTTTCAATATGAAAATATATAAAATGTTTATAAGTAAGAAAATATATTTTACTAGGTGTATGAAAAAACGTGAAATATCATTAAATTTGAAAGTAAGCTGTATTTATAATGAAAATAAATAAAATAAATATATTTTTGAAGTTTCAAATACTAAAAAAATGAAAAAAGGGGGCATAGTTTTTAGGTGCTGGTTTTCACATTAGGGTGGCAACTATTGATATCTTATTTTCCTGTAAAGTATGGAGTATTACCACATAAATTCTCGTAAACGTCACTAATTTTCAATTGATCAAATTGTAAAAATACAAAAAGTAAACTTTTTCAAGTCATTCAAAAAGTTCATTTTTTCAAGTCATTCCAAAAGTCCAAATCAATCTCGGACATCCAATTGTGGATTGAAACTGGAAGGCCTATCTATTCAACAATACATAATTAGTAGGGAACATCTGAGTTATCAATTTTCGAACAGGCCATAAGGTGAAGTCCCTCAAAGCTGTTAGTAAGACAAATTTGAAACTTCCAAGCAGATGAGAATGATTTAATGTGCAAAATTAACCATGTTTTTTGCATTAACTAACAGACAATCCTCATTCAAATCCTAGTATTTGGAGTAAAACTTAAGACTTGCCTGCGCACACATTACTCAGCAATTTTATTTCTTAGTCATTAGATAGCAGTACCTCTCATTCTGGCACATGTTTTGTGATATTATCAATCTTTCTAGGTGAAGAATTCAGTTTGCCAAGAAAATGCATTCACAGTAAATCGCCTCACCTCAGAGAAGAATGAACTATACTTATGCATGTATAATTTGCCATATCAACGTCGATGAAGTCGTTAATGATGATACCATTTGAATCAAGCTCTGTTCTTTGGTTCGTCCCCTCCACTTTGCGATAATATGGAAGTCGGAAGAACTTTATATGGGTTGAGTATCCCATTAGGATCAAGTAGCTTCTTGATGGCAGCCATTAGTTGCACCTGCAGATGAAAAATTTATTTAAACAGCGCTGCGAGCACTAAAAATAGAATATAAAGAGGATTCAGAGTGCGTGGAAGTTTTTATTATACTAATAGGCTTAGATTAGAATATATGCTGGCATTTTAGGGCCCAGTAACATGTTCTACTCACAAAATTTAACTCCTTGTTTACAAATTTCATTACTGCATCTTGAGTGCAGTGCATGCAGCTCACAGAATTTTGATCTTTTAAGGACTAATGTCTTTGAAGCCGGGGGTGGTGGTGGTTGGGGTAATCCTTAATCAGGTTCATCCAGTTGAAGTTAATCTAAGAAAAATAAAGCAGACTATCTAGGTAACCATAGTATTATATAGAATTTCCGATGATACAAAGGATCAACAATCTACAATTCATTGGAAAATAAAAGAGAATAGTATTGTTTTCTGGAGTTTCTTAAAAAAGGAGAAGCCAAGTCATCCAAATTATTGAACTGTCTTCAGATAGTCCTTAGAATTACGGCTAAACCGCATTCAATCCAAATAAATAGGTGGCCATCCCAGTGTACATTGACTGATATACTTTTCAGAGAGGAAAACTCTACTTTAAAGATATTCTACTACTAGAGAAAAAGTTGGTAGAAAACAAATTTTAGTTATGATGAAGAAACAGAAAATCCCAGGAATCGTCTGTAGAAGGGCGTTGAATCTAATTTATAAAGTTGATCACCAAATGCTCTCAAACATTTAGAGAAGCAAAGACCCGCAAAGATAACCCTTCACTGTAAACTAACAGACATGACAAACGAGGTTAGACTTACAGTTTCAGCAGACTTGCTATAGTAAATTTTATTTGCTTTCATCAATCCAAGGCCATGCTCAGCACTAATGCTTCCCCGTTGCTTAGATGTCCACTCATATACAAAAGGTTCAATCTTCGATAATATCTGAAATGAATATTTTCGTTTTAAAAGCAGTTCAGAGTGAGAAAGAAAATTCACAAATGAAAAAGGAACAAAATTATTACACTGTTGTTGTATTGTCGGGTTGAAATATTGAGATGTAAGTTGCCATCTCCAAGATGACCATAAGCCACTACATTTGCTGCAGTACCTAGAAATTTTAATCAAGGATTAAGTTATGCTCAAAGATAATCCTCAGAAACGGCATAGGATAGCTTTCTAAATTCGAACCACATTTTTTACTTTGAACAGATCCAATAAAATGTTTTGTCCGCCCCATTAATCATTCTACACAGGAATATTTGTAATGTGCCAAGTAAGGAGCAAGAAATACAGAAAGATTATGTTAAATTTAATGTTAATTACCAAGACGTCCACGCATTTCCTCAACAAGATCATACATCTTTTCTGGAGGCAGAGACAAGTCATATTTATATACAGCCCCTGCTTTCATCAAAGCTTCAGGGATTCCCTGTAAACATACAAATGCAACTCACAAAGTTTTCCTATCAATCAGTAAATCAAATGTAGACTTAGTCTTACAACATCTCCGAGACCCTTTTTACTCAGTTTTTTGCTATAGACTAAAGGATTGCATAGCACTTTACCTCTCTAAACCAACATAAGCACTTGTTACCTACGCATTCTTCTCATACTTGTTTACTATTTCACTAATTTTCTACTATTTCAAATATTAGTTTATCCCACAATGATCTGCGAACATATCTTATTGAACAAGGCTTGTGTTAGTATCATAAGAAATACAACCTTTTGGATACAATAACAATTACGCTAAAGAAGACTTATTTTCTAAGAGGGAGTGATAGTTGACTTAATCTACAGGGCAGACATGCAATGGCAACATCCACAGGAATCTAAAATCAAAATCCTATACTACAAGAAGAAAAAAGTGTGTTCTGGGTGTATGTATCCAGAACCTTATTTGTTGGTGGAAAAATTAAATCAATGAAGTGAAACTGGACTAAAAGATAAAAGCATATCTCTTGCAGGTTTCTTGAAGTGATTCATGTTGTAAATAAAAGCACTGGATCATATTGCAGTTTAAGAATACCGACAGAAACTATATTTTGCATGCACATATGAAGCCAAAGTTAATAAGTACCTCGCGTATTCGCCAAAATGATGATGCTTGATTTACATCTTGTGCTAGAGCTCCATCTTTTAACAATCCACTTTCCATAGACTGAAGAAGGAATGCTTCAAGCTTCTCTCTGGTGGTGTAGTCGCAAATGGTAAAGATTCGAGAAAGAATAGTTCATCAGCAACAACAAAGTTCTTAAACATTACGATAAATTGTATTAGTATGTTGTAAAGTCAAAAGTCATGAGCAGCAGCACTATCATGAAGACAGCTAGAGTTAACAATCAAAATAAAGCTACAAGAACTGGTGATGTCCAGTTACAATGGTGACACAAAAATCAGACCGCCGCAAAAAGGAAAAAGTTAATTGTTATGGATTATTTGTGCCAACATGATGAAGTCTTAATGACTCCCAGGGGGGTTGCTGTTAGAACTAATTTCTATTTTAATACCAAACACAATGTAAAGGTATGTTAAGTGGTCCCATGGGCAATCTCAATTTTGACGAAGGCCAAGAAACTGACTGAGAAAAAGAGAGAAAAAACCATCACTTGCAAGAACAGTCAACGATCGTAAAAATTGCAGAAAGAAATGTGAGTTTTGCCAGAAAATTTTTTTATATACAGAGGCTTATTCAACAACTTTCATATTCTATCCTTCAGTCTAGTTTAATGATCACAAATCTCAAGAAAGAGTGCACAATTAAGTCATTTTCAAATATAGAAAACATGAAAGAGTATTACTAGAAAGTAGGAAGAAGGTTACTTGTCATGAGATTCTGTGCTGCCTGTGGTCTCAATCAGAATATAGAAGTTGTGCTCTGAGGAAGGTAATGGATGGCGAAGACCATCTAAATGTTTCAGAACCTATCAGACAAAAGCCAGACAATGTAAGCCAAGCATGATCATGAACTATAATTTGTTCCAGGGCACCTTGAAAAAAGTCAACAATATCTCATGATAATACCAATTTTTTTTTATTTGATTAAATGTTGTATGTGCTGAAAAATAGCTTTTGCTAACAACTCTAACATGCAACAATATTTGCCCAAAATAAGGCACTTTTCGGTAACTATTGCATTTGTTGTTTTCTACTATGTTTCTGAAGCTATAAAAAAGAATAAAATAAAATACACATTTTAATAATCCATAATCCATTTTTTATTTCCACAAATTGTTTCTAAATACATTCAAATTTGCAAACACATAAAATTTGTTTTGCAAAGTTTTGGGGATACCACATGATGAGCTATAGTAGTTTCATAAGGAGAACTACCCATCAATTCCTTTGCCTGCACAAATTGAAGAAATAACCCCGTCCTCACAAAGCGAAATGAATAATGAGAATAATAGAGGGCTCAGATATAATGTTTCTTCCTCCCTCTTCCCAAGTAAGGACAAGGGAAATGAAAGCGATATTTGGCCACAAACTTCCACTCGACGATAACCAGCTATATGTGCAGCTTCTTCACAGTTAGCACATATAGAACCAAAATGGAAATAGTCTATTTAATAAATAGAGAAGGGAAAAACTTGCCACATAATATTGTGCAATGTTAATAGAATTATGGGCAAACTTAGATAACTAATTAAAGTATTACTGTCCCCTAAAGAAATCTTACCAGATCCATAGCATTGATATCCAGAAATTCAAATGCAGAAAGAACTTCTCCAAGCTTCCTCTTGGCTTCCGACAAAAGTTTCTAGAAAGAACAGAGAACTAATTTACAGATAGGTTCAGCATCAGTCTTCGCCGTACCATGATAAGAATTAGGTCAAATTATTATATATGTGTGTCAGAGAATAATGCAGTCAGTAAACAGTAAATGATGTCATAAACCTTAAACTATAGTGTACAAACGTCCAAGTATGGATGAATAGGTAGCCGAGATAAAAGGTTTTTATAACGGCAAAAGCCTTTAGCACACCTATTCAGCAATAGGCAGTATAGAACTTAAATTACCTATTAGTGGAAAAACAGGAGTGCTAACATTTTTCCATGTAAGCCTTGTGTGGCAATGATATGGACTATCTAGCTAGTTTTGAAGACTCAAACTTTACCTGACAGCTGGTATAATCTTCGCAAGCAAGGAAAGCTAGATTTACTGAAGACAACTTCGGAGGGGTAAGTATGGAAACCTTTGTTACAATTCCTAAAGACCCCTCACTCCCTACAACACATAGATAATGGCCACAGTTTAGTCAAGAACATTGGGCAAAAACATTATAGAAAAAACCAACAAGATTTTATTCACCTATAAACAAATGCTTCAAGTCGTATCCTGTGTTGTCTTTGCGTAAAGTCCCAAGCATATCAAGCACAGTACCATTTGCTAAAACAACTTCAAGACCTGAAATGCCAGCCAAAAAAAATATGCTCAAGAAAAAGAAAAAATTGAAATTGAAATCACATGCACGCCATTCAAAGGTAAAACACTACAAAAATTTAGAAACTACATGTATGCCCCAAAAAGATATTATGACTTCCATCAGAGAACTGCCCTGTTAACAGAGATAGATACTGCACAAGTTCTGAAAAGAAATCTTTTCAATTATCAGTTATGCTGAACATCCTTAAGCACTATTTTATTCTACGGATTTTTTTTAATGAGTAATAGTCTAGAGATCAAACCGTACTAAATATAAACGCTGTTTTGGGTGCAGATAAACAGTACCCTGTAACAGTAAATAAAAGAAATATGGCTAAAAAAAGGGAGACATAAGTTAGATATCACACCTAGAAATCCTCAACATCAACTAGAATTGCATTGCACAATCCAAAAGGCTTCCAAATCTCTTTATTTTTGTAAACTGAATTCTTCTCTTAATTAAAATTTCTTGATCTATGCAGAAGCCACCTTTCCTAATCTTCACAGAATTGTGTTTCACCTTGACTATATTGCTAACCTACTTTATAAAAGATCACTTTACCAACTCCAGCATAATATCAGAAGGTTCTGCATATTACTGGCTGATAGAGTATCAAAATAACTTTGACTGAAAATACTAAAAGATTGGTCTAAACGCTTACAAGCAAAAATCTCATTTGGCTATAAACTCTATTCAAAGGAGATTGAGATTTTCTTAAAATACTCCTCTATATAATTTTTGGTCTTCACCTTTCCCTTTCACCCGTATGGAGAAATTGTAATAAAAAAAGATAGTGGGAATGGCTCTTATCTAGTGACTTGGAAAAAAGGTCTCTCTGTAGAGGAAGGGAATAACAATTGATTCCCATAGAAAATCAAGGAACAAGAAGATTGAATTGGACGTGAAAGTTTCTTTTCATCCAGCTCAAGTAGGTACACCAACTAAAGAAAGGAGTTCTCGCTTTCAAATTCTAGAAAACCCCAAAACAAAAAGATCTACTCCTTACTCAAGTTCCCAGTGAAGACCAAGCAAGATTTCATTGATTTAATTTAATTTTCAATTGGATTGCTATAGCATAAAAAATAAAAATACTCAAATTCGCTCCTCACTTGTTTGTCTACCATCCATGCTGTTGACTTATTGCATTCATCAATTTTTGTCTCAATCAAAAGGTAAAATGACTGGGTACTTTATAGTATAAAGAGGAAAATCAATTTGCTTAGAAAACAAATTATAGCAAAACAAAGAGTAACAGAAAAGGCAAATCAAAAGATCTATCTTAACAAGGGTCTGGAAAAGGTTGGGTGACAATTCATTTGATGTTACAAGAAGGCTTTGTGGATCATGGTAGGATTAATGAAGAAGATAAGCACTTACCTGTCTCAACAACCATTATTTTTGAACAACGTCATGCGAGTAGTTCATGGTTGGTCTTTTGTGGGGATCAAAATATAACTATTGGCTATGTTGTACATAAAACTTGTTTACTGTTTTTTGGTTTGAAGAATAATTTTTTCCAAGGTTCCAGCATTTTTCTGAAAAATGATATATGAAATATGCTATGTGCTTGAAAAGTGGAAAATTTGCATAACATTCAGTATATATTCAAGCCTCCTCCATTAAACCACATTTTCATTCCTACACAACAGGTAGAAATGTGAGAGCAGCGATTCTCAAATTTCAGAGACTCGATTAAACTAAAATCAAGAAGTAGGAGCAGTTGAAATCCAACATCAACGCCAACCAAGATATCACATGCAAGAGATATACATAAACTGACACTAAAGTTTCCATACGACAAACTTCAACAGATGATTGTACAAAAGGGATGGACAAAAAGAGGAAAATAGGGGGAGAAGAAAAACAACTCACCAAGAACACTTCCATGAAGTGAACCGTACCGGATAAGGCGCAAGCCCCCAGCATTAGTTGAGACATTTCCCCCAATTTGGCAGCTTCCTTTAGCACCTAAATCCAGTGGCATAATGTACCTGGAGAAGAAAACATGTACGGGAAGCTAGATATGGAGAAAATACATGAAATAAGCTTCAGAAAATCCAAATGACAACTAGGAGCTATAAAAGCCAAATACAATAAGAAAGAGACAGATGAATAGACAGACAGACCAATATGCACATAGAATAGATAAATGATCATGTATGAGACATGAACAAATTAAAGATATGTTTGAGATATCATCTGCCAATGGGATTATCATACAAACAATTCATCATTGAATGCTCCTATTTGGACTAATTTAACAGAAAATAGTATATTTAATTATTAATTAATTAATTACCGTACATTGAGGGAATATTAATGTTTTAGGTAGAAGCTCAATTGAGGGCTGCACTTCTTAATAAAAGCACAATCCTCACTTGAGCTTTCAAGTTTTTTTATTATTTTTTTAAAAGAAAAGCACAAGTATAATTGGCGCATTCAATTTCTATTTCTAACACTTTGGCGAACATCATCAGATGATTCCAAATATATATATATATGTATAAATATATTAAATAATAGAAGAAACGCAACTTTGATTTGGATATATATATACATGTTTCTTTGCTTTATATATATATAATACATATTCTTGTAAATATTTAGATATTATATAAATATATATAATTTACATATACACACTTCTAAGATAGAAATATACACAAACACATTTGTTTAAACAACATATTTCATAAATTTATATTATTTAAAAAGATTTTATACATAGTATATAAATATTTACCTATGTATTTAAATATTTCAATAAAGATAGAATAAATATTTATACATATACATTTGTTTATAAAATATTATTTTAAACAATATTATATGTTTATAATATTTAAATAGCTTTTTATTTAATCAAATATATATTTATATTAAATAACTTAGTTTAATATATTTGATCAAACTTTAAAAAATAAATTATTATTTTAAATTCAAGGACAATTTTAAACAAATAAATTACTTATAACAATACCAATTTTTGTTTCACAATCACACAATTAATTTTTTTAGATAATAGTTACAGTATTGAATATACACAATACACTGAATATATACAATACAGAAGTTTTAAAAAATACAAGAATAAAAAAAATCACTAGAAATGTCCATTAGTGCCACAAGTACGTCGATGGCGTTGTGTCTACCTCTGCGTCCACCCTCAATAGCCTCAATAGCAGCAGTAATAGTATCATGTAATTGATCTTAGGTCGGATCATCAATATATGTACTATAGTTTAAACTGAAGCTCGACCGACCTGTTGAAGTTGTGGAGCTCGACTCTCCACAATCATAATACCCGTTGTCTAGATGTGGAAATGGAACATGCGAGACAAAAAACTCTCCATGACCAGAATTGTATCCTAGATGTTGCTGTACAAACGGGGTGTGCGGTATGCCAAGATGTGAATCGAGTAGTGCAGAAAATGACATCGTAGATGGAGTCGTCCGGTTGTGCCTGATGAGGCACATAATAGTCCACAGTGTTGTCCATACCTTAAGATATAGGACGTGTCGAGGTAGATGGACCCGCCTCATCTGCTGTACTATAAATGAAGGAGGGATGCCGTGAGACGTAGAAGCATGGCTAGTAAATACAACAAAACTGATCAGTTTGAATTGTAATATGTTAAAATTCATGCTAACACTGTTATTAATTGGTATTGTTAAAATTCATGTAATATGTTAAAATTCATGTAAAATTCATATTAATTGGCATTGTTGTTTATTTGATTCAATGATGAATATTATTTCTGTATATGGTCCACGAGATACGAGAGTTTTATCCCGACAGACTATTCACCATTCTAAGAATGTGTTTGCTAGTGTCGGAGATAGGACCCTCACAGTTAGGCACGCAGTTAGACCATTTTGGAGACTCGATGGTGGAGAGGGTGTGTTGCATCCTTGTGTAGTTCATCTTTTATATGATTTGGGGTTCTATGGCGTCTATAGATGTGGGCAATTTGACATGAATTTTCATTTGATCACTGCGCTTGTAGAGAGATGGCGACCTGAGACCCATACATTTCATTTTCGCGTGGGAGAGGTGACTGTCACATCAGGAAATTGCAATTATTTAGGGCTTACCAGTTGATGGTCAACCTGTCACTGAACATGATCCGAGGAGATCTACCAAGCAGTGACAGGAGTATTGCCACTATTACTTGGGATTCCGACCCACTTCTCAACAGTTTAGAGATGGACGCATATTGTTGAGTGTCATGAGGGGTTATGTTCAGGCTAATCCGGTGACATATGACACTCCCCAGGATGACTTGGAGCAATATGCACGCAGATGTGCATTGATTCTACTTGAGAGTATTATGTGTCCTGATTCATCAGACAATGGGGTATCGTCGTTGTTTCTGCAGAATATGGAACAAATTATGGATGTTGGTAATTTTAATTGGGGTAGTACAGTATTGGCTTTCATGTACCGTGAGTTGTGCATTACAACCGATAGAGATAAGAGTGTTATTGGTGGTGTGATGGTACTTTTACAGGTAAACTTAATATAACCCCCTCATATAACTGTTATAAGTTTCTTATGTCATAACTGCCTATTTATCACGCACATTATTTTTAATATACATTACAGATATGAGCATGGTCTCACATTACAACTTTGGTGCCCAGACGATTACGTTCGTGAGTTAATATGGGCCCACTCGGCGCTAATGATCATGAGCTTCTACTTCCTCCGTACAGTATAAGGTATTATTTAATAATAATTAATATTAAGTTCCAATAATGTTTTGTGATTCTTAATAAATAATTGTTTTAATGTACAAATAGGTGGATGCAATATTATAATTTCACGCATACGGCGAGTCATTCTGTCAGCATTATGAGAGATATACTAGACAGACTGATAGATGAGTAGATTTCAATATTTTGTTTAAATTTGATTTTTATTTGCATATGTAATCAAAAAATTGTTGCATTTATTAATTGCAGTTTATTTGGGAGCCATATGACATGAGTTCACCAGATATTATGGTGTTAGGGCCCAGATATAACACGCTACTGTGGAGATCTCGCTGTCATTTGATCAACTATGCCATTGTAGAGTTACATCACCCAGAGCGGTCATGCGACAGTATATTCCGTCGGATATACCAACGCATGAGGGGACTTTACACGATGTAGATCGCAGGGGACACAGTAGAGAGGATATGGCTCGATATCACCAGAAGTATGTGTTGCAGTGGGCAAATAGACATCAACTTATTGTCATCAGCACTTCCATTACTAGGTCCAACAGTACTGAGGCTCGATATATAGATTGGTACGATCGGATTACACGCTGCTTGATATCACCATCCCATTTATCTATGCATGAGGGGTACTAAACTTCAGACATATCATATTTAGAAGCTATGGAACCTTTTGGTTAATAATATTTTTTATAATGTGTATCCTATTACTGATTTTCTTAAATATTATTTTTGTTTACACGTATTTTAGAGTATAACGGTAGAAAGGGTTAGGCTCAGTGTTGATGGCGCAAATGAGGAAGATATAGCTTCACTTATGCGGTTAAGAAGTGAAGCTATACACGCCATTGATGATTCTCAGACGCCTGCTCCGTAGATAGCAAAATACAGTAAATATGCCTGAACAACTACCACCACTAGAAGACACATGCAGAAGGTGCAGTAGCGCAGTAGATGAGGCGGGTCCCTCTATCTCAACACATCCTGTATTTACTAATCATGCTTCTACGTCTCACGGCATCCCTCCTCCATTTATGTCTAGTGTAGCAGATGAGGCGGGTCCATCTACCTCGACCCGTCCTATATCTCACGGTATGGACAACACTGCGGATTATTATATGCCTCAACAGGCACAACCAGATGACCTCCATTCACTCCGTATTAGGGTATACCGCCATCAATGATGTCATTCTCAGCACTACTCGGTTCAAATCTTGGCATACCGCACACACCATTTGTACAACAGCATCCAAGATACAATTCTGGTCATGGAGAGTTTTTATCTCACCTGTTGCATTTCCACATCTAGACAGTGGGAATCATGATCGTGGAGAGTCGATCTCCACAACTTCATCAAGTCGGTTGAACTTCAATTTAAACTATAGTACATATGTTGATGATCCGACCCAATACACTGCTGCTATTGACGCTATTGAGGGTGGACGCAAAGATAGACACAGCGCCATCGACATACTTGTGGCACTGATGGATATATCTAGTGATTTTTTATTATTCTTTTAATTTTCAAAACTTTTGTACTATATATATTCAGTGTATTGTATATATTCAGTACTGTAACTACTATCCAAAAAAATTAACTATGCGATTGTGAAGTAAAAATTGATATTGTTACAAGTAATTTATTTGTTTAAAATTGTCCTTGAATTTAAAATAATAATTTATTTTATAAAGTTTGATCAAATATATTAAATTAAGTTATTTAATATAAATATATATTTGATTAAATAAAAAACTATTTAAATATTATAAATGTATAATATTGTTTAAAATAATATTTTATAAACAAATGTATATGTATAAATATTTATTGTATCTTTATTGAAATATTTAAATACATAGGTAAATATTTATATACTATATAAAAAACTATTTAAATAATATAAATTTATGTTATTTATTAAAATGATATTTTATAAACAAATGTGTTTGTGTATATTTCTATCTTACAAGTGTGTATATATAAATTATATATATTTATATAATATCTAAATATTTACAAAATTATGTATTAATATTATATATATATATAAATCAAAGAAACAAATATATATATATGCACTAGGAATTATGATATGAAGCGCAAATCAAAGTTGTGTTTCTTCTATTATTTAAATATATATATATTTTTTGAATCATCTGATGATGTTCGGCAAAGTGTCAGAAATAGAAATTGAATGCGCAAATTATACACGAACTTTAAAAAAATAATAATAATAATTATAATAAAAATTGAAAGCTCAAGTGAGAATTGCACTTTCATTAAGAAATACAATCCTCAATTGCGCTTCTGCCTAAAACATTAACATTCCCTCAATGTATGGTAATTATTTAATTAATAATTAAATATACTATCTGTTAAATTAGTCCTCCTATATCCTTTCTAAATGTCCATAAAATTGTCTCTGTAGACAAATAAAATTTGTGTCAATTAATTGGTGACACATGTGAAATAATATATTAAATATCAATTTTATATTTTCTATTTATATTGGGAATTTAATTAAATTTAATTTCTAAAGTAAATAGTTAATTAATTGATATTATAATATATATTTTATTGGTCAATCAAATATCGCCAAGTGTTAAATCTCAATTCTTGGCAATCTAAATTGTATTAAATCATGTGATAAAAGAGATAGATATCTATCTTCTCATGAAAAGCTGATTAAATCGTGCTACTTCATCGAATGACTTATCCAATAATCTATATCCTACAAGTATAAATAGGGGTCACATCCAAAGAGTTGAACACAACAACATAAATTGCGAATAAAAAACCCAAACAAGAAAGGTGTTGGAGGATTCTCTCAATCCAAAACAATCAAATTCAAAAAGATCCATGGTGTTCAAGAAGAAAATCAAGGCATTTATCGCGAAATCTACTCAAATAATAATGTTTAATTTGATATTAAGGTGCTAAACCCTCGAATTAATATTAGTGGAGATCAAATCAATCTTGAATGAGATCAAAGGGTTGATTCCACCAACAAATATTTAAATCCAAGAAATCGACGTTCTTGAAGTTCTAACATTTGATTCAAGATTAAAATGTTAAACCCTCTAATTAAAGTTATTGAAAGACGAAATCAAATTTAGAAGAGATCAAATCAGCGATTCTACTCTCATAAGTTCAAATCCTAAAATTTTTTGTTATTGAAAAGAAGAATCAGATGATCCATAGAGATTGTAACAATTTTATTCTTTCAATTCAATTAAAATTCAATTTGTACTATTTCTTGTTTGTTAATTTTGTAAACAACGAAATTTATGTTACAAATTTCTGGCACATCTAGTGAGATGATCTCTACCTCTCATCTCTTCTTTTCAAATCAAGTTCAAAATTCAACTGACGATGAAAGGTTACAACTTCACAAATATCAAATTTCTTATGTCGAGGCATGAAGTCACTATTCCAAAATACAAGCATGAGGCAATAAAAGAAGATGGTATTTTGTTGAGCCATGAAGTCGCCACTCCAAACACAAGCATAAGGGGGCAAGATAAGATGATGTGTTGTCGAGCCATGAATTTGTCACTCCAAAATACGAGCATAAGGGGGCAAGACAAGATGGTATATTACCGACCATGAAGCCGCCACTCCAAACACAAGCATGAGGGGGCAAGGGAATATGGTGATTTAACATTATCAGTCAAATTAGGGGCAAAGCAAAAAACAGTAGTTGTGGAGAAAGAGTTGTTGAAACCAACTACGATGCTCGAATCTTCTACAAGTTCAAATTTTGAAGTCGTGACAGTCATGATAGTCCAAACTTCTTCATTGGAAGAGCAAATTGCAAATTTGATGAAGGCTGTCGAGGGACTAAGAAGCATATTCAAGAGCAAAACTCTCAAATCACGAAATTGATGAACAAAGTGGACAATACTGATACTAGTCGCGTAATGGACAAACAAATTGAAGCTCATAATGAAACTGAGACGTCCATGAAGCAACAACTAAGTGAGAGAGAAATCTTCTAAAGAGTTGCAAGTTTCATCTGATAAGTTGATTCCTATTGACCAACTGAAGGAGTTTATCATGGGGACTATCAAAGACAAATTCGATGGAAGCTCCAAATCATCTTTGATTTATGGCAAACCGTACACTAAGAGAATTGACAATTTGAAGATGTCAATTAGCTACCAACCCCCAAAATTTTAGCAATTTGATGGCAGGAAACCCAAAACAACACGTGGCTCATTTTATTGAGATGTGCAACAGTACTAGAACATATGGGGATTGTTTGGTTAAGCAATTTGTCCGCTCATTGATGGGAAATGCATTTGATTGGTATACCTACTTAGAGGCAATTGTACATTTATACAGAATGGTAAAGAGGCCTTTTCTGAAGATGTCGCCCATAACAACGAAACCCTCGCCCTAAACTCAAAAGATAGTTAGGAGCAGTTGGAACAAGGGTTTTTCAATCGCTTTTATAACACCCGTCGTACTGTTAGTATAGTTGAACTTGATAACTTAAGACAAAAAGAAGATGAGTATGTGCTTGAATATATCAATAATTGGAGAAATTTATCTTTAAATTGTAAAGATACTTTATTAGAAACTTCTGCATGCACTAGGTCTCTACTACATACTTCAAATGAATCAAACTAAAAAAATTTGGAGAATTAGCAACTCGTGCACATGTCATTGAGATAAGCATGAATTTTGACAAACAAGGATGCCCAAGTGATATCAATGATGATGAAGATGAAGAAAATGCGGCATCATATGCAACAACTACTGACTTCGACTTTTCAATGCTCCTAGATATGAGCATAAACTATCTAAAATTTTCAAATTGAAGCCTTTCAAGTGCTCCTTGATAAAAGTTTAAATTGCCAGTAATGCTTCTAGATACGAGCATAAACTATCTATAATTGTCAAATTAAATCTTGCTCAAATGCTCATTGATAAGAGCATAAACTGTCAGTAAGACTCATTGATATGAGTATAAACTATCAGCAAATTCAAGTAAATTCAAAAGCTCATTGACATGAATTTATTACAAGTCAAATCAAATTGAAGACTCATTGATACGAGTAAAAACTATCTACTAAATTCAAATTCAAATGGAGACTCCTTGATACGAGTACAAACTATCTATAAATTCTAAATTCAAATGGAGACTCTTTGATACGAGTATAAACTATCTACAAATTCAAATTAATTCAAACTGAAGACTCCTTGATACGAGTATAAACTATTTACAAATTTTGAATTCAAATAAAGATTTCTTGATACGAGTATAAACTATCTACAAATTTCAAACAAATTCAAGTCAAAACTCCTTGATATGAGGATAAATTATCTACAAATTTAAATTGAAGACTCCTTGATACAAGTATAAACTATATACAAATTTTAAATTCAAATGGAGACTTCTTGATACGAGTATAAACTATCTACAAATTCAAATCAATTCAATAAAACTCCTCGATATGAGTTTAAACTATTTCTATGTTCTAAATAAATTCAAGTAAACTGTTGTGACTTAATCCTATTAATGAAATAGTTTGAGACTTATTCACTCTAAGACGCATTGTCCGTGAACAAGTCTCGAGGGGACATTTGTAGATAAATCAAATTTGTGTCAATTAATTGGTGACACGTGTGGAATATATATTAATATCAATTTTATATTTTATATTTATATTGAGAATTTAATTAAATTTAATTCCTAAAGTAAATAGTTAATTAATTGATATTATAATATATATTTTATTGGTCATATCGCCAAGTGTCAAATCTCAATTCTTGATAATTAATATTGTATCAAATCTTGTGATCAAATAGATAGATATCAATCATATTGTGCTACTTCATCAAATGACTTATTTAAGAATCTCTATCCTATAAGTATAAAAATGGGTCACATCCAAAAAGTTAAACACAACAACAATATAAGTTGCGAAGAAAAAGTCCAAACAAAAGGGGTGTTGAGGAAATTCTCTCAATCCAAGGTGATCAAATTCAAGAAGATCCACGGTGTTCAAGGCGAAAATCAAGGCGTTCATCGCGGTGTCTACTTAAATAATAACGTTAAATTAACGTTAGTGGAGATCCAATCAATCTTGAAAGAGATCAGAAGGTCAATTCCACCAACAAATATTCAAATCCAAGAAATCGACGTTCTTGAAGTTCTAACATTTGATTCGAGATTAAAGTGCTAAATTCTCGAATTAACGTTACTAAAGGACAAAATCAAATTTGGATGAGATCAAATCAGCGATTCCACCCTCAAAAGTTTAAATCCCCAAAAAAATTATTCTTGAAGAGAAAAATCAGAGAATCCATAGAAATTGTAACCATTTTATTCGTTCAATTCAATCAAAATTCAATTTGTACTATTTTCTTATTTGTTAATTTTGCAGACAAACAAATTTGTGTTACAGTCCCATTTCTAAAAATGACAATTTTCTTTCCAAAAGTACCCTCTCGCACAAATTGTGGGAAAATGCTACCCAAAACTTTCACTTTTCAACTCTCATTTCAAACTCCATTCCAATTCATAATGGACCATCCAAATTGGGAAAGAGGGAGTATCATTTTGTGAGGATAGTGTAATAGTTTGTGATTCAAGCAAACTGAATCTTCACCTCAGGAAGCTATAAATAAACTTTCAAAAAAATATATGCAGCGGAAATGGATATAAAAGTAGAACAAAGCTTCCAGATTAGCTTTGAAAATGAAAGAATATTTGAGAAAACAAATATCTGAGAGAGCAAGTTTTAGTGTCACTTTGCTTTCCCTTTAAACCACAAACGGATGAATTGTATCCTTCAGGTTCAGTAAGTTTACAACGCAAAGAGATCAAAATTATCTGAAAATTTTCTCATCATTCAACAAGTCAAGATTGAAAAAAAGATCTCTTGATATATAAAAGTACTATTGGAGCCAATATTCAAATTGCGGCCCCACCCTAACGCAGCATTTTGTTCAAATTGACCCAAAATGGTGCATGGGCTCAACCCACCCCCCACAAAAAAAAAAAAAGACAGAGAGAGAGAGACTATGTTCATATTAGGTTGATCCATTAAGCTCATCCCCATTACCACCAACCTCCACTGAATTGCTGCAAAGACTGAATGATTAAATTGATTGATCCTTAAGCTGTGGTTTTCTGAAGTAATCAATCAAATTTCATTGTTTTCATAATGAAATCCATTTTTGGTTGACTTTAAGAACTGCATATTGCATAAGATTGACATTAACTAATGTTAACTTCAAAAATTTTGCTACTTATACATGCTCCTTGAAAAAAAGTAGCTAAAGCATATTTTTGTTATGTTCTGAAACGAAAGTGAGAAATGACATAGAACTTCAAAGTTATAATAGCATTAATATTGTAGAACTCGGAATTTATCGTGATGTTAAACAAGGTACCTGACCGGAAAATAGGAATATAACTAATCAAAAAATGAATTACCCTTCGTTTTCTAGAAAAGAAATCAAGTTTTCCAAAATGCATCCTGCTTCGCATACCAGTATACCGCTAACCTAACAAATAAAAACAAAGTCAGCAATTCCAACGCAAGTTATTGACAATAACAATGTTAATCTAGAATATTTGATAGTTTTTTTGGAACTTATTTTTGAAAGAGAAAAAGTACTGATTTTGAATATTCCAGGCGCAAAATGATTCAATGATGGAAGGGCTAAGAAAACAATAATCATAATTAAATCAAATATGCAAGAAGTGAAGAGAAAATCACATTAGATCGTGCGAAGAAATTGCACTCTGTAGCAAAAAAGATCTTGAAATATAATATCAGATGATTCTGGTAAGCATTATCAAAGAGGATAAGGTGTAAATGAATATCACTTTGCAATGTGAACTATTACCTTGTCAAAGGAAAGGATGTTATTCATGGAGCTAACGTTGATAATTACCTGAAAAGAGATAGATACAAAGGGAGGGAGGGAAATACATAATAAGTTAAAACATGAAGGCACCACAACAATTCAAATGCCACTCACACAAAGAATACACGTATTTCATCTTTGTTAGGTATTAGTCGTAGATCTGAGAATTGCATCCTTACACGTTGGACTATCAATGATACTAAGCGGGCATGAAGCATGAAAGAGGGATTGATAATTCAAGCTTGATTACAAGTAAAGGCAGGCTTGGCTTGAATTAGACTTGGGAGCTCATGCATAATAAATTTAGCATCATAATGTCATACAATAAATTACATTTAAAATTACTTATAAACCAAACCTCATGCTTGAGTCACAAGGATATTAAAGATAAGTCTATACTTTCAAAAAACCTAAATAAAATTAAGTTTATATAAACGATTAATGTCTTGACCTGATCAATTCAAGTTATAAATTAGTTAGTGTAGTATGTATAGGATTTGCTTCTATTTATGTGGTTGGCTATTATTTAGATTTATGCTGATTGTATTCAACAAATTAATCAAGAAAAGATGAATCTGAGGGGGCTCGAGCTAACCTAAGTCATTTTTTGTTCAAGACTTGACCAGAGATTTTATGAGAAAGCTCAAACAAATTCAAGCCTTGAAATAAAAATCTTGTATAATTACAAGCTGACCGTAAGCCTAACCAAGCTTGGTTTGATTGACAACCCCACACATTCCATTGTACTAACACTAACACCCACATGAAGAATTATTTTTTTTTTAACATTTTTCAGACTTTCTCTCAAACAGAAATTTAAATAGAAATTCTAGTTATTCCATCTTTAGACTTCCACGGGTAGACTCTTAACAAAATTCCAGGAGACAGCAAGTTGCCACATTATAATCATGGTCAAATTTTTAGTAGTATTTAAAGAATGAAGAAAACTAACTGCTAGTTATTTAATTGAAAGCAACATGAATGGGGAAAAAATTAAGATTGGAGTTGTTTAATACAAAGAAGGACATAATGTGAGGAAAATTTGTAACAAAAAAAAAAAGCAATATTGCAAATATACCTTTTAGTTGCCAGTGTTTCAAACAAACAAAATAGATAAAAGCAACCATTAAACTAGATTTTCCTGTCTAGCAGAATGTAAAATTTGAAATACATGGACAACAGAAGCAGCAGTAGACATATGGCTAAATCAATTAAGAAAAAATTATTGAACAAAATAAGATCGAGAGGAGAGTTCCACGAGAGCCCTTACAAGATGGTCCAAAAGTGACTTCCCCAAAGAGAGAAATTCCAAAATACACATAGTGAGAGGTGAAAGAAAAGCACAAGATGTGTAGCAATAAAAAATGAAGTATCAGAAAAGGGTCAAACTAGATGAGAAGAACTAGGTATACACAGAATGGCATACATTTATAATAGACAAACTAAATGGAAGAAGCAAAAGCAAATGGGAGAAACTTTACAAGTGTGGTATTTAACAAAGAAAGCAAGGGTGACAAAGATCATCGTAGAAAGAATCACAAAATACAGCAAGTAGAATATATACATATGGTCATCCAACTGGAAGAAAAATATTTCTTGAAATTATCATAGGAAAGAGATTGTGGCTATTGTAGAAGATCAATGTAGCAAAATGATAATTTTCCAAAAATTACACCTTCAACACCTATCACAGTCAACAACATACATCTTGAGAGTTCTATTGAGTGTTCAAACTGTTGAAACAATTGGAACCTTCAATCTCCTTTTTATGAATATCATATCATTCCTCATATCAATTTCAGATTCAATAAATGGTATTATTTTCAAAATTCTAACTAAGTTCGAAAATTCTAAGTATCATGCATTTTAATTCTCCTTTTGGTATCATTTTTCAAACAATTCACCTCTGCTGATCTACTGATAATTCCAATAGTGCATTTTGATATCCTTTTCCCCACCTTTCATATTTTGCCCAGTTGGACAATCTAAGTAATTGCTGTAATTGCTTTCATTTGCTTCTTTATTAGCTATTCGAGCTTCCATTGACCTCTAACAATAAAATCTTCAATAACCTGGTAGAGTTCCAACGTGGCATCGATTTCATTGAATAGATTTATTTTGATCACCAACTAAATCTGTTAATTTTATAGCAGTTTGTATCAACAGTTACAGAAAGCAAAAGACTGTTAATGTCTGTCTGCAGCAGATAAGATGATGAAAGAGTGAAGCTTTAGTTCAAAAAATACTGGCTATTGAGAGCAAATGAAGATATACAATATCTGATGGTTGGATGGTCCCTTATCAGAAAAGAAACAGATATGACCATACCTCATCAAACACGGGTACACTTCCTCCCACAAGACCTGTATTTCCACCTTGGGGTACAACAGCAAGGCATCTGGAATTACAGTAATCAAGAATCTGAGAAACCTATACAGGGAAAGAAGAACAACAATTACAGCAGCAAAAGAGTGTTGAAAAGAAAGATAAGCCAACTTTGCCAACTATCGAGAAAGCAAAGAGAAGAATCAAGAGTGCACCAAAAGAAAAAGGACCTTATTCATCTGAAAAGTGTATTAGAATGTGACACCATCACTAGAGAAAACAAGGAATGGCTTACACTAGCATTTACCATCAATAAAAAATAGTCAATCACTAGACAACAAATATTCCTTTCTACTTCCTAGAATAGGGAAACATAAGTTCCTGATACAACGGTTTGCAACTAAAGATCTTTTGACCAAAATATAATAATTTAATCTTTTTTAGCAGCAAATAAAATATGTTCAATAAATCATACCAAGAACAATGAATGCACTGAATGGCTCAAGATGAGCCTGACATATTAGTCTCTGAGGGCCTTAGCCTTACTGCAAGGGCCATCCCTCACTAGCACAAAAAAAAATTGTTCATAGTTGAGATGTTTAGTGGAGATTATCTTTGAGAATATCTTCTCAGAGATGAGACTGAGTATTGTCTCAAGCACGCATTAGCACAAGTGCTTTAGGTTCAACAATTATATTCTTATTTATTTTGTCTCAGGGCGAGGAAGGGGGGAGGGAGGGAGGGAGGGACCCAGAGAGAGAGAGAGAGAGAGAGATTCAAGCTTCTACTTGTAAAGAACAATAAAATCCAAGGAGTTCCTTTAGACCAAAATTAAACAAGAAATGGAAAAGGAAGAAAGCAAGTAAAAAAGGTTGAATCAAAGGGATGCAATGATGTATAAACCGAGAAAAAATTAAAAAACAAAAAAGATAAGGGCCCAAAGGAAAGGTTAGCTTGATTAAAATAACTAAGCCTTCAGCATAACTACAAAATCTCAAGGACTTAGAACCTATTCAACAGAAAAATGTAATATAAAAAGCACTAAAATGAATAATAACAAGTTGTTAAAGAAGACACCAACCTCCTGGGTGCTTCTAGGTTGTAACATAAGCTTACTTGAGCCTTTGTACTTCCGCATCCAATCCGTATTTGCATCATCCAGCTTCTCCTCTTCCTGAACCACACCTCTCTCGCCCAATATCTCCTTGAAATAGCTTATATCATCAGAATTAATCATAGCAAAAGACTGGTTTCTCACTGGTGTTGTGGCCATGGAAGCAAGATTTCTATAACGAATTCGATAACCATTACCCTGAACTCTAGGCAAAGAAGCGAGAATACCAATACCAGAACCTCTTAAGAAGCACATTTGCATTGAAACAATTTGTTTGTGATAGCAAACATCTTGTTTGAACAGCTCACAAGTTCGAATAGAGTTATAATTAAGACCTGTCATCAATGAAGATTCATATTGGCAAATGGTAAAAGAATTCAGATGATAAAAGTTTTTCAAATTCACTGCTCATAACGAGGCCAAATTTCAATTTGCTTAAACATAGTGCATAAAGAGCCCAACTGATTAACCGGCGATCTCACACGAGGAAAACCCCCTATGCTAATCTATCTATATCTATGACAATATATAAACTGAAAGGGGCCTATTGGTGTCTTTAGTAATTATATGACGACATCTTTGAGGTCGCTTTTACTTCTCTCTTTCTCTATCCAGCATAATTTTCTTTCTCTCTTCTACATCTTTATCTTCCCTATCACTTCAATTTGTTTTTAGTCACTAACATTTGCTCATACATTAATATTGTTTTAATATACAGACTAAGAAAACACAGAGAATATAAGAGATTTTGTAATACTATATAATTACATAATTTTTCTTTTTTATTTATAATTCTTTGATTACGAAGCACATGTATTGAGTGTGCCAACATCACTATAAAACTAAAGCCTCTTCACCACACGCAGCCATGTGGCAATACATTTAATACAATATTTTCAAGCACTGATTTACTTCCTGAAACCCATGCAAATTGTTTTTGTATCTACTCGTTTCCTATGCTAGTATTAACTAAGCATTCTTGAAATGAAAATAAAAAGCTGATTATGTATTCACCCAATCTAAACAACGTAGCAACTCTTTGAGAGTGACAAAACATAACAAAATCAACTTGATTAAATACAAAAAAATTACCGGGACTTCATACCACATGGGCAAAATGCATTTTAGTCACCAAAGTTTTCTCAGAGTTACACAATTGACGCTCATGTTTCAAAAGAATCAAATATAATCACTCAATTTTAGAGAAAAATGCACTTTTAGTCACTTAAATTTCAGAAGAAACTGTAGGCATGGAAAATTTGTAGCAATTATGCATTGACATGTGTAATATATATTTATTTATCAATTTTATATTTTTATTTATTTTTGGAATTTCATTTAATTTCAAATTTAAATAAGATATTTTATTAATAAAATTAAATATTACCACATGTCAAATTATAATATTTTGGCAATAAAGATCGTATATTGGAAATTATGGAAGTGATTATCAATATTTGGATAATTCAAATCACATCTTGTGATTAAGGCAGTAAATGTCTATCAAATCATAAAGAATCAATCAAATCATTCCATATCATCAAGTAAAAATGGCAAGAGTCTTCGTCCTACAAGTATAAATAGAGGTTATCTACAAGAAGTTAAAAGACAAGAGAAGAATAAGAAGTCCAAACACGAAAGATATTTGAGGAAGTTTTCTCAACCAAGTCCATCAAATTTAAGAAGATCCACGGTGTTCGTCACGGAGCTCATCAAATTATGGCGTTTAATTCGATATTCAGGTGTTAAACTCTCGAATTAACGTTATTGAAAATCAAATCAATCTTGGAAGAGATCGGAGAATCGGTTCCATCAAGAAGTTACTAAATTCACAAAATCAACGTTCTTGAAGAGAAGAACCAGATGATCAAATAGAGATTGTATCCACATTCATATATCAAATTCAATAAAATTTCATTTGTACTATTTTTCTTATTTGTAATTTTTGCAAACAATGAAAATTTGCGTTACAGAAACATATATAGTCACTCAACTATAGAGAAAAATACACTCAACTATAGAGAACAATGCATTTCTAGTCACCCATGTTTCAGAAAAAGCATATATAATCACTTAACTATAGGAAAAAATACATTTCTAGTCGTTCATCCTAAACGGCGAAATATTAATATGTTTACATAAATAACAAATACACATATTCATTCATATACATAAATATATTAATTAATACTATTACACTCAATTAAATACATATTTACACGTAGAAATATATGTACAAATATTAATTATAATTAAATACTACTATGAATTCTTATATTTAAGTATACTTAAATTAGTAAATTATTTTAAATAATTATTATTAAAATTATCATTTACATATCTACATGTGTAACTATTCTACAGTTAAATACTACTATGAATTCTTATATTTAAGTATACGTGCAAATATTTATTTACAATTCACTTAATAAGTATATGTGCAAATATTCATTTGCAACTAAATACTACTATATTTTTTTATATTTAATTTTACGAAATTAATAATTTATTTTAAATAATTATCATTTTATTTGATTGTAAATGAATATATGCACATATACTTACACGTGTAAACATGCATATAATTGGGTATAATAATATTTATTAATATATTTATGTATAATAACGAATGTGTGTATTTATATAAATACATTTATGTTTTGTTAGTGCGGATGAGTGACTATTAAGTGTAGTTGACTAGAAGTGATTTTTTTATAATTGGGTAACTAGAAATGTATTTTTATATGTAGTTGAGTGACTATATTTGATTCTCCTGAAATGTGAGTGTATTGTGAGGAAACTTTGATGATTTTTTCCCCACACCACATACAAAAACCCATAAAATATTTTTTTTTTTTAAATTTGCTGTGCCTGGAAATTCCAAAAACTGAATACGACACTAACAATGAAAATTCATCTACTTATTCTACATATTTGCATATCAGAAGCTGAGAAGCAGTATTATATTTTACAAATTACATATAGTGCATTAATATGAATAAATTTTTACGGTGAATTTCACGCACCTGAATTGGAGGAACGAATTGAATTGAAGAATCTAAGGTTCGTGCGACGATCAAAGAGGTTTCTCGAACAGTGCTTGAGTAAACGATAAGCTGCTGTCAATTTCTCCATTGTTCATCGAATTGAGTCAAAACTGCGTCGTTGTGAGATGAAATGTCGTTACGGTGGATGAATTGGCATGACTGACTGAGATCAGACTCTCTGATTAGAAAACTCCACCGGGAGCGTACTGAGTTTTACCGTTTTGCCCTCTATGTTAAAGCATTTTGACTATGGTCTTTGACAATATTTTAATAAATCCATCTTTTTAATAATTAGCATTTCAATTAATCCAATCAATTTAATAAAAATTAATTATATTTTTTTTATTTTATTATATAAAATAATAAATATAATTAATTAATTATTATGTAATATATTTTAAATATAAAAATAAATAAATAACTACATAAAAAAATATATAACAAAACACAAAATCCAAATAATCATATAAATATAACAAAATATCAAATTTAAATATTTATAAAAATTAAAATCAAAAAATAAAAATAAAAAAGAGATGAAAACCAGTCAAACCAGTTTTGAGATCGGTTTTACCGATTGTTGACCGGTCAAATGATTTTTTGGGGCTAATCGAACCGAATCGACCTCCGACTCCCAGTTAAATCGATTCGATTCGATTCAATTTTAAAAATATTAGTTTATGGTCCATCATTTATATTTATATTTGTCTGTATTTAGGATTTTAGACTTTTAGTAAACCCATAAAAATATATATGACTAATTTTTATCACATTATTTTGGATAAATTATTTGAATTTATTTGAATATCACGAAAAAATATGGAATTTGCATGAGTCAATAAATATTTATCACGGTTATCTATCTTTGTATTTTTAAAAATAAATAACAAGATAATTTTTAGCATTTTTGTCACGAAGATTTAATGTCCAACGCAACCTAAATATTCTAAACATGACAACATATGATATTGCAAGTAAACAAAATAAATGTGACGTTTATAAGTATTAGGACTATAAGATTTCGTTAGATTTTAAATATTGCAACTCCAAAAGTTAGTTGTGAAATTAAATTACATACTTTGCGAATCTAAACATTTATTTAAAGTTTTGAAAATTTTAGTTTAGATCATTCATCCAGTGGTACTAATGGCAATAGAACGGTTACTTGTCTTGTCAAGACTAGAGTGATTCAAGATCCACACCTCCTTAACTTAACCTTGAACTTGCCTCTTTATCCTTCAAACCCCAACAAATCCAATCCCTTATTATATTATTTGGCCTTATTTTAATTAAAAAATGTATAATTAGACAACAAAATATTTTTATCTCTAATTAAGAAAAAAGAGAAAAATAGACGATGGTCGGAGGGGGTGGTAGAGGTGCGCTGAAAATTTGATGGGTGGTAATAACCGCTGCCATGATAACGGCACTAATTGAAAAAGACGACTCACTGCTAGAAAAGAATAGATATTCAATAGTAAAGAACTCAAATGAACCTCGAGAGCAAGGAAAAGAAATCACTAAAAATAAAAAAAAATACTAAAATAATTTATATTAATCTATATGTGAGTTTAAACCAATTAAATTATCCGTTTTAAATTCAACTAAATTTTAAAAAATAAAATAAGATCCATTTAGCTACCTCAAATCTGCCCGACCCAAACCCATTGTCTACCCAATGACTTAAAAACATTTGAATGGATTAGTAGTAATATATTAAGTCCATTAAAAAATTATATTTAAATTCCGATTAAATCAAATTCAAAAGAGATTTCAATTAAATCCGATCCATCAATGACAGTAAAAACGAATTGGGCCTCCAATTTGTTTGTAGTTGTTGGATCCGTAATACGCCTAAGGCCTAATCCAAACCACTCTAAATAACCCCTATCCAATTTTCACAGCTCTCACACATTCCTTCTCTCATGGCGTCTTCCTCTCTAACTTCTCTCTCTTCGGTTCTGAATCAACAAAACTGCATAAACCTCCCAAAACGATGCTCAATTCTTACCCTCAGATTCTTCTCTTTGAAGCCCTGCCATTCTTCGCCTGCGTCCACCTCCCGTATCTTCTGCCGCCGCCGCTCACCTGGGCGGAGGTCCGCTTCAGTTTTCTCTCACAGCCTTTCCAGAAGCTTCTCGCAGTCTCAGTCCCAATCTCCAGTTTCCAGTGGCTGCAAGTTTTCCGACATTCCGAGTCTCCATCATTTCATGCCCAATGCCACTGCCGCTGTCACCGATGCTGGCGTTTCGGATCCCCAGCTCGAGTAAGTGTGTGCGTGTTTAGTTATTTGTGGTTTTGTATAAATGGGCTTGAATGTGTAAGCATAGAAGCTGTTTAATTGAATTCTGAAATATAGCGAGAGTAATGATGTCATGGAATGAAGAGCACTGGCAATGCAGAGAATCATACTAATTAAGTGTTATGCAAATAACTAATGACGGTAGCTTGCGTTGAGTGCCCCAGATGAATACATATATATGTCTGTGTTCCTGATTGTTGTGTCTGTGCAAAATTAAATGCGGAAAATTACTTTTAGTTTTAAGTTGTCATACCTTCATTAGAATTACGTTTATAGGGATGAACGAATTGACAAGAAGGAAATATAAAGAAAAATTATGAAAGACAAAGATGTGATGTTGGCTGCTAATTAATAGAGTAGGCGTGCTACTTCATTTGTTTGTTCCAATTGCTTGATACATTTTTTGTAACCATGTTTAATGAATAGTTCTATTTTTGGTTATGTCTTACTGGTGTTATACAATACAAAAGCACTGGCAATTTCAAGAACTTACATTTTTTAATTTTTTTTCTTTCTCTAGCTCGATCACTGTGTCTGATGTTCTTCCAAGAGGTCGCATATACCATGAAACTTATGGATGCCAGATGAATGTCAATGATATGGAGATTGTCCTATCTATCATGAAGAAAGCTGGATATAGTGAAGTGGTGGAGGTTCCTGAGAGTGCAGAGATTATATTTATAAATACATGTGCGATCAGAGACAATGCAGAACAAAAAGTGTGGCAGAGACTTAATTATTTTTGGTTTCTCAAAAGGCACTGGAAGAGTAATGTTGCTATAGGAAGGTCACAGTCCCTACATCCTCCAAAAGTTGTTGTACTGGGGTGTATGGCTGAGAGGCTGAAGGATAAAATATTGGATGCAGAAAAGATGGTTGATGTTGTTTGTGGGCCTGATGCTTATCGAGACTTGCCACGGCTGTTAGAAGAGGTAGACTCGGGCCAGAAAGGGATCAACACACTTCTCTCACTTGAAGAAACTTATGCTGATATCAATCCAGTGCGTATCTCAAAGAATTCAATAAGTGCGTTTGTCTCCATAATGAGGGGTTGCAATAATATGTGCTCATTTTGCATTGTTCCTTTCACCAGAGGCCGAGAGCGATCTCGTCCTGTGGAGTCCATTGTTAGAGAGGTGGCAGAGCTTTGGAAGGAAGGCGTCAAAGAGGTAACTCTTCTTGGGCAAAATGTGAATAGTTATAATGACACATCTGGTGTTGAAGAGGTTGAATCTGGAGTGAACTGGAAATACAGTGACGGCTTTTCGAGCAGGTGCAAAGTCAAGAATATGGGTTTACGCTTTGCTGATCTGCTTGACAGACTTGCAGCTGAATTTCCAGAGATGCGATTCAGATACACTTCCCCTCACCCAAAAGATTTTCCTGATGAGTTGTTGTATGTCATGCGAGACAGATATAATATCTGCAAAAGCATCCATTTGCCTGCACAATCAGGCAGCAGTACAGTACTAGAAAGGATGCGTAGGGGATATACCCGAGAAGTATACTTGGATCTTGTTAAAAAGATACGCACTATAATACCTGATATGGGGATAACCAGTGATTTCATATGTGGTGAGTTTGTTTATCACTTCATTTGCTTTTCTCAATTCTTAGGTTTCAATGGAAATAAAAAATTGTTATAAACAGATTGGAAATGTATACCTGGAATGTTTTTATTATTACTCTGGTGCCCTTATTGTCATTTGGTCAAGGCGAGCTAGATAAGTCCTGCTTCATGTATTATAATTTTCTAAAAATAATTGTCCGCATATCTCTATTGCTTGAAGTATTCTCTATCATGTGCCGTTTTTCTAGCTGATTCTATTGTTCCTTAATAAGTATTTTCTGTCGCATTTTTTCACTTTTCTTGCGTCTGTATCTTACTGCTGCTACTTCTTCCATCTCTCCAGTTTGATAATTCAATTCTTCCCTTCTAATTGATCTTTTAAATTTAGCTTTATGTTTGTGCTTGCTTTCAGTTTTTACTTTTCTGACAAGTTATAAGATAACTTCCAGTCATCTGATTTTTGACTCTACAGCAGTTAGTCTATGATCTCCTGTAAAATATGATAATTTGATTTTACCACCCCCATTTGTTCTATATTTTGCTTTACTTCTGTGCTTAATTTCACATTTGTTTGCTGGCACATTAGCACTTGACTGCCAGTTTCTCAGTGCTTTACTCGAGTGGTTGTCATCTAATGTCCTGTTAAATTTCTTCTCTCAACAATGTTAATATATTGGTTGCACGCCTTAGCATGTAAGTTTGATGTTTGTTACATCCAAGTCTCTAGTTTGACTCGGTGCTATATATACTTAATGCTTTTTCTCTTAATACCATATGAGTATCATTTGCATATTTTGAACCCTGTTGTCCCTGAGGGCTTCTATTGCATAGTAACTTCATCACCTAATGCAACATCATCATAATTTTCATGCACCCCAGAACTTTTTTCTTTAACCTTTTCAGTTTACCATATTACTATCTTGCAAAAGTTTGAAGTTTGAGCTATGGAATGTCCATTATAGTTGATTGCCATGCATGCTAAAATGGAATCAACTAAGAGAAAATCCTCTTAATGAGTGAAGAATTGCTCATTTAATTATTTAATTTGTCAATGTCCTGTGTTCAATTGCCATACTATGCTGTGGTGAAGTATCCATGTGGAAGACTTTACAATGTATCCCGGTAATGAGAGAGGAAATAATATGTTTGATTATAACATTGTGCTTTTGAAGCTTTATTCATGTTGAGATCATAACTGATTATTTCCCCCCTTGTCTGTCCATGCATAAACATATAAGCCCTTCATCACTCAAGCTTCTCAGGTTAAAGGTGGTTTCATTTCAACGTGTGCTAAAACACTTACTTATTTAGCTTTTGTTGATCTACAGGTTTCTGCGGGGAAACGGAGGAGGACCACCAGGACACTTTAAGCCTAGTTAGAGCTGTTGGCTATGATATGGCATACATGTTTGCTTACAGCATGAGGGAGAAAACCCATGCCCACAGGAACTATGTTGATGATGTTCCTGATGGTGTGAAGCAGAGGAGGTTAACAGAACTCATTGAAGCTTTTCGGGAGAGCACAGGTCAATGTTATGACTCCAAAATTGGGTCTGTCCAACTTGTGTTAGTCGAAGGGCCCAACAAGAGAGCACCTGACACAGAGCTCATTGGCAAGAGTGATAGAGGCCACAGGGTAATCTTTACTAATCTTCCAGTTCCAGATAGAGTCAACAATGATGTTAAGCGGAATCCAGATGTTGGTGATTATGTGGAAGTTCAAATATTAAAATCTACTAGGGCATCTCTTCATGGAGAAGCACTTGCCATCACCAAATTGAGCTCCTTTTATGCTGATATGCATGAAGGACCTCTTGCTTGTGTTAACAGAGCTTAGAACTGTTGTTAAGGAATTCTGCTACACTCTCTTCTACGAGGGAAACTCCAAGTGGCCTGTTACTTCAATGCCAATTTGGTTTTCTGTCTATGTGGGAGTTCAAATAGAGTTTCCTATTCTTCTTGGATGGGGGATCATTATGGCTTTCTCGAGATGTTGTAACTTAAAACACATTCGCCTGTTTTAAGTTGCTTCTTACATGCAACATCCGTTGGGCTTCAAGTAATCATACCTTCTTTGTTTCTGATCATAAGAACAGGTTCGTGAACTAGGTTTCTCAATACTTCCTGCTCCCCAACGGAATCCCAGGCACTTTGGGTTTGCATTCTACGAGATGAGTATTATAACATGCACATCTGAGTTGTAGATAAAAATATACTTCACATCAGGTATTCCAAATTGATAAACTTAGACAGGCTTCTTAATGCTCCCTGGTTGCTACTGTTGTTTTGGTGGGTTGAAATTTAGTCGTCTTTGTTTCTATTTTATAGCTTGATGGGGATAATCACACCCAATCATACGTTAGATTATTGTCTCCTCAAATTTTACAGAGTAGTTTATTTGTAATCTTAATTAATTTTGATTTGTTACCTTACCCAAAAAAAGTTAATTTCGATTTGTTTTGGGCAGCTGGGAGTCTACTTTGGTACAGATTCTCAAGACCCCCTTATTTTTTGGCCCATTTTGGAAGAACCCCTTGAATTTCCCTAGGTAAAACATTGGACTCTGAATTAATCGAGCTTTTAGCTTTGTTAGTGATTAATGGCTCTGAAAAACTTTCTTTAAAAAGAAAAATACGAACATAATACCAATAATACAGAAGGTTTTCGACCTTTAAAAATTACTACGGTGTTGATGAAAAAATGATGTCTATGGCTTCTATATATATTATTGTAAGAAATACACATGAAAATATGTTAAGATAATTGATCTGAATACAACTTATAATTTGTTGGAATGTAATAATTGAACACTTGGATGTATAGTTGTAATAAATCTAGGACGTTTTATCAAGTGGAAAAGTTGAATTTTTAAAATTCCACTCTTAAAAAAGTTATGATTGGAGTTTTACTTTGTAGTGGGTATTTTATCTGCTTTAATTGATAATAATTTGGTTAATTCATTTTAAATTAATAATATATGTTAAAGGTTGATAATTGATTTATTTAAAAAATAATATTGTTAATCTAATAATATATAATTCATGGATCCACTCCGGAAAAAAAAAAAAAAAAGACGCACACTTATACTATTCATCATTATTACATTTAAAAACCAGAAAGTCTGCAAATAAGATAAAGGCACTTCCCTAATTGATCATGAAACAAGCCCAACCAAAAAAAGTTTCAATTATGAAAACTCCAAGTTCAATACAAGAAGCCCAATCATTAATATCACAATTTAGTTTGAATTTTTTTTATAGATCTGATGGCCTTAAGCCCATCAGAGGTAATTGTAAATACCTCTTCATTCTTTCGAAAGAATTAAGCAACTTATTTTGTGAAAAAATATTCAAATTTTCATATACTGAATTTTCTCTGTTTCTGACTTGAGTGTCGGGTTTTTGTCAGAATAATCTCGACCCTCTAATAATTTATTGTATTGCAGACAGTACCCAATTCTCGATTGTCATCCAATTTAAAGGAAAAGACAATAAATGATATCGCATCATCTAGTAATTTCATAATTGAGAAGATGAAAGAAAATTAACTCTAATAATTTGATTCCCTCCGTTGACGCTCGTCTTATTGCATACATTATATCTCATCAAACTTAATCTCAAATAAAATCAATTATTATAAATATTATAAATCAAACTTAGAAGGTATGTACCACTAAATTTCCCTTTATTATTACTAACGTAATTATAAGAGAATCTTGGATGGAGCCAACCCCAATCCATTTAATGATTTTTCTTTGATTTGTGCTTTAACTTAATAACAAAATTCTACGAATTTTGTAAAGTATCTTGAATAAAATATAATATTTTTATAGGAGGTTGAAATCTCATTTATAATTTTTCTATATAGTAATGTCATAAATTTTTTCAAAATTTTCACTAATAAAGCAACTTGTTTCCCAATTTTACTCATATTTTTATAAATTTATATTATATTAACTTATTTGTCTATTTTCTCAATATATATATATCTAATTTTATTAGATGATATGATTTTTATTAACAATCTTTACATATAAATGCATTACATTTATAAAATAATAAAATATGTTGTATTGATATAATTTTAAATTAATTGCAAATATCGAATATAAATTTTTTTAACGTAAATACGTTTTTGTCAAAAAAAATTAGACTATCCTATATATTACCCGAATTGTTAATTTCAATAGAAAACAAATTACTCCCCGATTCTGAATTTATTACTTTAATAAAAGTAAAATAATAAAAATATAAATTAAAAGCAAAGGTAATTTATGAGAAATGTGAGTCTGACTGAAGTTTTGGCGTGGTGGGGGAGGGGGTATAGGGTAGGTGCAGGGTTAGGCTCCAGAGAGGGACTGGGGCTAGCTTTACTTGTATGTATATGTATATATTATATATACACACGATATATATATATGTATATACACACACAAGTACATCTAATTCTGAGCCATTTCTAAGGTGCTGAGTGTTATGAGTGAAAGGAAGGAGAAGACAAATTTGATAAAAGCGTGTGGCAAATGTTGCACCCAATATGGCTCTGTATTTATGAGCAACAATGAAAAAGAATTGGGTAACCTTTATTTTTATACACTATCTCCCCACCCCACCCCACCCCAACCCCCCTCCTCTTATCATATCTTCAAATCAAGATTCACTCTCCTTCACTCCCTCCATCCTCATTTATTTCTCCTAGCAAAGACAAAACGAATGAATCCACCAAATATATTAAAATAAAATAAAATAATTATCTCTCTCTCTCTCCCCTCTCTCTCTCTCTAGAGTAGGGTTGCATATATAGAACTGCACGTGTGCAGTGTATAGGTCTGAGACCCCATCATAGCTAGAGCCAGTATTTTTTTTTTTCTCCCAAGAAACTTGATCAACTCACAACATTTATATAGTAACAATTTTCATAAGAAAAAAGAAAGGCCCAGATTATAGTTTTTAAGTTTTCTTGAATTCTTCTAGCTGGTGTTCATAGCAAGAAAGTAGGGAGAAAATGGAATGGTTGGGTTCAGAAAGTTGGGTTTTGATGGTTCTTTTATTACCAGTTTTGTGTTTGTATAAACTATGGATGATGAAAGGGATAAAAGAGGTGAAGGAGTGGAGAGAAATGGAGGGGGTTTTGTTGTTCCAAGAGGGAGTTGGGGTTGGCCATTGATAGGGGAAACGCTGGAGTTTATAGCATGTGGTTACACCTCCAACCCTGTCAGCTTCATGGAAAAGCGCAAATCTCTGTAAGAATTCATTTCTCTCCCCCTTTTTTTATCTTTTATATTCTGTGTATTCATTTTCTGCACACACACATACACACGTGTGTGTGTTTCTGTATATATACCCATGTGTGCTTATGTTTTCATGGTGATGAGTTCATACATATATATACATACATTCATATATAGATATATGGTCATATATACTTGTCTTTCTTTGGTTTATGGAAAGTGAAAAACTTGCTCGTTTGGAAGAAAAAATAAAATACTTCATTAATTAGACGTGTAACTTGAGCAAGGAAGATGGAATAGAAAAGTTTCTCCATTTTCTTGGGATCATGGATGGAGTGAGAATTCTTAGACGGGGGAGGGGGTGAAATAGATATTTCAACATATATGGTTGAAATATTTTGAATTTTATTTAATTTACATATAAATTTGAGATTATACCAGTTGAGGGGTGGCTGGTGGCTGCCTGGTCCAGTCCCTCCATCTCTGGTGGGGATATATGTATGACTTTTTCGAAGTATACGTTCTCCATGCTTGATATTTTTCTTTTTTTTCTTTGATTTTGGTGTACCAAGCGGACACGTTGTGATTACTTCTTAATTCAGTAATTTAGAAGCAAAGTTATAACAAAAAAAAAAATTGAACTAAAGTTGAAGAAATTTCCTGTTTTAATGGCGAAAAGAATTAAAAAGATTATAGCCGGAAAAAGATAAGAAGACCACTAAATTATGGATGGTAGGAGTAATAAAAGTTTCTTCGCCAGCACTGGACATGCAACAAGGCCAATCCAAATTTATATGGTCCTCAATATCCATTTTGAACTAATTTCTAAAAATAGGAAAGAAAAAAAAAATACAGAATTCATAGAGTGGAAGACAATCCACAATGCTGTGGAGAAGAACCAATGTCGTTTTCTTTTGTTCATTCTACTTAGTTTTGTTTGATTGTTGCATGACTTGACACACACCCCACCCCCCCACCACAACCTCCCGGCAACGTTTTCCATCTGCCAATTCATACTTGAGTAGAAATATTGTCGGCTGGAGTAAAATTCACAAGTACTATAACTTACTTTTCATTCAAAGTGGTAAATTTTATACGATAACATGGGGTGATCATTATCACATTGGTTCAGGTTGGCATCTGGTACCAAGTAATTATAATGGCTTGTTGCCTGATTTCTATTGTTTACTTCAAGTTAACTACATCAAATCAATTGTATAATCAGAACTGATTAGACCCTCATATATCTTCAACAATATATTGCTTCAATCCATGAAGATGGTCTCTAAAATTTTAACACAAAATGCAGTTACTGGACCCTGCGTTGAAATTCATATACTTGATGGAAAGTATTTCCGGAAGACAATCTAGAGTCCTATGAATTTGCTGTATGCTAAGTGCATCATTAAGTTAGAGAACTGTGTGTATGTCACACTTTTGGTGCATACTAATGCCTGTGAGATCCATATACAAAACTCTCTCTATGATATAGAGACAAAGCAAATCTCCATTTCTCTGCATGCCACTGCGTTTCCATGCTTTACTTCTTTTGTATATAATCATTTGTTACTATCAATAAATAAGAATCCAATTGTACATTACGTACACTATTACAACATTGTTACTTATCCTCTCTGCTTGTGTGTGTGTTCAGGTACGGAAATGTCTTTAGAACACATATTCTAGGGAAGGCCATCATAGTTTCAACTGATCCTGATGTGAACAAAATGATTTTGCAGAACCATGGGAATGCTTTTATACCTTGTTATCCCAAATCTATCACTGAACTTCTAGGAAAGTCATCGATACTGCAAATGAACGGGTCTTTACACAAGAGAGTGCATGCCCTTATTGGAGTTTTCCTGAAATCACCACAATTCAAGGCCCGAATCACCCGAGATATTGAGAAAGTTGTTCTGCTCTCCCTATCTACTTGGACGACCAAAAATTGCCAAGTTTACGTTCAAGATGAAACCAAAAAGGTCCATCTTTTTATAAACATGCATGTAGTGTGTGTGTGTGAGAGAGAGCGCGTGCATACACACATATATATATACATATATATATATATGGATGACTGTGCCTACAATTGAAAAATCTGCTGCAATGACTCAAAAGCAATTTTTTTCCATATAATATGGCAGATTACGTTTGAAATTCTAGTCAGAGTGCTATTGAGCGTTGGTCCTGGTGAAGAGATGGAGTTGCTAAAGAGAGAATTTGTGGAATTTATCAAAGGCTTAATTTGTTTACCCATTAAGCTCCCTGGAACAAGACTGTATAAGTCTTTAAAGGTATAATTATTTTGAACTTTACATGTGCATATAATCAGTATAAAACGTGTATGCTTTTGTGTATGGTCGACAATTTAATGTGTGCACATCTCTTTCAATGTTGTTAAGCACTGTTCATTTCCAACAGGCAAAGAAAAGATTGTTAAAAATGGTGAACAAAATCATAGAGGAGAGAAAAATGGCCATGGAAAAAACAGAAGAAAAGGCATTGCCAAATGATGCGATTGATGTGCTACTACGTGACACTGGGGAATCAGATGAGATGCAGTCGCACCGACTCCCACTGGATTTTATCAGTGGGAACATAATAGAAATGATGATTCCAGGAGAAGAGACTGTGCCAACAGCCATGACCCTAGCAGTTAAATTTCTCATTGACAACCCTGTCGCCTTAGCCCATTTGGTGGTACGTATACTTTATTGTTTCAGCGACAATATTGGTTTGTGAATTTCAAGATTTGATGGCAATTATAGATAGTATGCTTATTATGTTTGTTGATTTTTTTAGCTGATGAGTTTTATGTTTGGTAGAATGGAAAATCCATTTCATGTTCTACTTAAACAAAGGGGCACATTTCTCCTCATTTTTCTTTTTCTCTTTTTTTCCCATGTTGAAGTTTTTATACGAACATGATAACTGTATTTACTTGTCCTTATATTGTGTCGATGGAGGAAAGATTATCTTTACTTGATGGTATTCATACCATACCATATATTTTCCTTGTGTGTTTACTTTTGCTCAACTTAGTTTCGATTACACAATCAAGTTTGTCAAATATCTATTCAGTCCTCATTTTCATTTTTCATGTTCTCTAAGAAAGATTTCGTCTTTCGTAATATGATTCCGCGCATAGAATTAGCTATGATATGAAATATGATCTATCTTTAGTGGTTGCGTGTTGTCAAATTACAAATTTCATGATTACTTTGCATTATTTGCAAAGGTTACAATGTTTAGTGTCGAATGCGTCCTAATTATGTGAAAAAAGTGAAAAAAATTAGTTTTCTGTTCATGATGCGTGACATCTTTGTACAAAATAAACTGTTGGGATCCCTTACATTTTGTGGGTCAACAAGGTCAACCTCAGTCCATGATTGTGGAACTCATGGCTTTTCAAGTCATTCCATTATTTCTTGGTGAACGTTATGTGTTCACGTGGGAGATAGCAGTGTGTGTTGCCCACATGTTTTTAAGAATAATGGAATGCTGCAAATTGCAGAAAGTCTTGTACTATTGCCTTTAGGTTTAATTGAACCACTGCCACTAAACTTTAGTTTATGTGAAAACAAGCAAGAATTTCAAAAACTTGACTTGCGAGTTTCATGCATATCTCATGAATATGGAATTCAGAAATTAATCTTGAGATGCTTTTATTATTTTTATTATGTTATATGAAAATTCTTTATCAATTCACAGAGATGTAATTTTACATTAAACATTTGAAAACATGGATCGTTGCAACTTGAATATAGACTCGTTTTTTGTGTAGTAGTTCAAAGTTATCAACCAATAATTTCATCCTTTTAAATTGTCTGTACAATATAAACTGAACTTTTTAGTCCGATTATGATTTAGCTTCCTTTATTTGGCGGAATTGCTTTAATGTTTTCTGTAACAATGCCAGGAAGAAAACATGGAGCTTAGGAAGAGAAAGGATCAGTCCTGTGAAGAATATTCTTGGACTGATTATATGTCATTGCCGTTCACCCAAAATGTAAGTCCCTTTCCATCATTAATTGAAAGTTATAATTTTGTTGAGTACCTATGGTTCATGGAAAATACTACGGATCAATTGATTCTTTTTTGTCAACTTATTATAATTAGGTTATCAGTGAAACTCTTAGACTGGCAAATATCATCAACGCAGTGTGGAGAAAAGCTCTCAAGGATGTCAAAATAAAAGGTTAATTTAAGATTTCCTGATTAACCTTTTATGAAGTTCCTAAGGACTGATAATATTCATGTTTTTGCTTCAAAATTTTACATAATTTCACTGCTTGGTTGTTGCATATATCACTGCAAGAAACTTTAAACAATTGTTGCATAACACGTTTTTCAGGTTACTTAATACCGAAAGGATGGTGCGTTTTGGCATCCTTCAGCTCTGTTCACATGGATGAAATGAATTATGAAAACCCTTATGAATTTGATCCCTGGAGATGGAAGGTGAGACCCGTCTACCGACTTTTGGTCATCCACATCATAAGTGACTCCATATCAATAATTACAGTCTGTATAGGGTTCACTTGTGGAAGATATTATTACGCGTCATTTATTTCTCAGACATTCTTCTTGTCCTCCAGATACTAAATATTGACTAATAAATTTCTGCACATGAGAACAGATTTTATGCTTGTATTTGAACATTTACAGCTGAAAAATTCTCATATATGAATGAAATAAAATAAGTAAATTCGAAGCATTATTACTTTATTCTGATGGGACATTTGATACCAACTTGTTATTTGTCGAATGTGTGTAATGCCAGAAATTATCATTTTTAACACATTGCTATTATTGAATTCTTATGGTTTTTTTATATATTGCTTCCCACAGAAAATAGGAGCTGCTGTAAGTAGCAACATTTTTACCCCATTTGGTGGAGGACAGAGGCTATGTCCCGGTCTGGAACTTTCGAGGCTTGAAATCTCAATTTTCCTTCATCATCTTGTTACAACTTACCGGTAAATAAGTACATTTCTTGATGTTGAAAATTAAATAATGAACATCTGCTTAACTAAATAATTCAAGAAAGCCCTTTGCAGGATGGGAAAATCTGATATATGTCAACAGGAAAAAAGGAAAAAAAAAACATTTAACGGAAAACAGACTCTGCCTATAACCTTACTTGATGATCCCTTGTTCCAATTTAGTATTGCGTTTTGTATTGCAATCGAGATATACACGACAATACGACAAGTATATAAGTTATTTAAAATCGAAATCAGCGTGATCGAATATGTCTACCTACTATAATTTGTATTGAGTCACATATGTTTGATAAATAATGGTAGGTAAGATGAGCTTTCTCCCTCTGTCCTTTGCAGATGGGCTGCCGAGGATGATGAAATAATCTACTTCCCAATGGTGAGAATGAAGAGGAAGCTTCCCATCACCATCATGCCCCAACAGCAATGAATTGCAGCTATCAAAAGTTGGTTTGAACCATCCACTCCATTATTTTCCCCAAACACCTTAATCGGTTTTAGTTAAGCAAATACGTATTTTTTTTTCCTTTTTTTTTTTATGCCGACGAATATTATTGAAATCTTGATAAGCACATAGAACATGGGGTACTACTACACTGCATTATAGAGTTAGTCCCACTGTCACTGTCTGAAGTGTCTTCCTCAATGAAGGAGAGGGGTCTTCCGGGCCGTGGTACGACAAAAATGCAAGTGGAGAAAATGATGATTCTTCTTCCTTCTCCTAAATTATATTTGCAAAGTGTTAGTTGGATAAGAATATTTGGGGTGATTGTTAACCACAACTAAAGGTACAAGGTGGTCCAGTCCCATGCTGTACGTTTTTATCGTTACCCCATCAATAATGTCTACTGAATTTTTTGATCAATTGGCTAGAAAAAAGTATTAGACTGTGCAGGCATAAGATAATCTTTGTTTATGCATACATTATGATCATGATTCCATCTAAAGAAGAATTGTTTATAACCATTGTTGTCTTATGAAATTGATTATGATCGTCGCTGTCTTAGACCTGCTGCCTAGAATTAATCTACAATTTTTGGCTTTTAGATGAGTGAAGGGGAAGGCAGGGAACATAATAAGGCTACTTGATGGCCTTAAATACTTTTCTTTAAAAAAAAAACTTTCATAGCCAAAATTTTGATTTTCTCCCTTGTCTGAAAGTTGTAGATCTAAGACGTACTTCACCAAAACCAAATGTGCGACATCAAACCAATTTGACATTCTTCAGCAACAATGCATGTATCTACTCAAGTAGGGTTGTGATTCGGTGGATGTAAACAAAATGAAGACAAGTGTAAATCAACCGATTTGCATTCTGTAGTACCCATAAAGTGGTTCTCATAAGCCCTACAAGTCACAAGTCCTAACTGCTCTTGGCTTCTTAGTTCCTTCAATGCCCATTAAATTTAAATGAGCATTCGCAAAAACAAAATTAATCAGGTAGGAGTGGTTCATCCTCATTCAAGCCACAGTCTATATTGCATAGAGGAAAAGAAACAAGAACTTTAACATGGAAACTTGGCATTTTATTTCACACGTTCAGGTACCATTGATACTGATGCTCAGTAGAGGCCGTGTCTCTAGCCAATCAATAAACAGTCGATGCAATCGCTGGGCTACAAGTACTCACATTTTCCAAAATTTTCATGGTCAATGTCTGTTATAACAAAAGGGTTATAGGAAGAAAGAATTACTGCTTTTTTATTGACATATTGCACTAACACTACAAATGGCAGCTCTCACCGTGCTCCCTTTAGAGCGCATATCTATTGATTCAAAAATCAAAACTACGGGCCTGGGGAAAAGGAAAGACTCCAATTTTAGGTTGGAAATAGAAATGAAACCTTAAAGAGAGTGGCTAGAGGTTGAAGAGGCCAATTAGTACAACAGTTCAAAACCTAAAATTCCAGTGCCTATAAATACCAAAGCTTTCATATGATAAACGAAAAGGCAGATTGTATATCTAACTTAAAGAGGGAGCAAGCATGGTCAATTAAGAGAGATAGAAAGAGATAAATCAAGCCATAGCTGCTTTCTTCTTCTCCTCTTCAATCCGTTTCAGCTCAACCAATCTTTCTGCCCAGGCTCTTTCCCTTGCAACTGCAGCCATCTTCCGCTCCACCCTTTTCATGATCTTTTTCCTTTTGGCCTCTTGCAACTGAGCTTTGCGCTTCCTTTTTTCAGCCTACCCCAGGATAAAATATCAATTTTCAAGCAGATGAAACACATATTCAAGGACAGCTTGGCGTAAAGAAATGAGCACATCTAATATCCAGAATAAGGATGGCAGGACAAACCAAAAATCAAAGGGTATTTAGCAGCTGAAATAAGCATCTCAGATCAAACAAAACCTGTTAAAAATATGATCTCAAGAGACTAAAAGTAATGTTAACTTTTTTAACAGAGACAAAACGGAGTTAAATACTAAGAAATAGTGCAGCTAGAAGGACATTAGGCACTTTAATTAGCACCAATTGATAAGACGCTGTAACATCTGTCAATAGCCGACTAACTACCACTAAAATATGTGGATAAGCAATCTGCACCAGAAGCCTAAATCGGTCACAGATCAAGGTCCAACATAGCATTTGGGAAGGTTTTGGGGAGCCTCCAAGAGTATTTTTCAAAGCTGAAAATAATTTTGGAAAACAGTCATATTACCACAAAAAGCCTTCTTGAATACTACCCCTATTCCGCCACTCCTCTCAAAGGAAACTATTTTGAGAAGTAATTTGGAGTAGCTTCCAAGAGCAGAAAGCCATAAAGCAAATCCAAGCAAGACTATCTCCTTTAACTATCCTCCACACAAACTAGGGCTGAAAACAAATCAATTGCAGTTAGCTGACTGACAACCCTTATTCCCTTAAGCTTTAAGCTCAAGTTCATGAAAACAAATATAAGCTCCAACTCGTGGAGCATATCCTGTTGAGCTTGAGCTCACGCTCAAGGTAAAAAAATTTAAGCTCAAGCTTAGCTCATTTGGCTCATTCATGGTCAAGCCTGAGCTCGACACAAACACAAATAGTATACAGATTTTAATTACTATGAAAAAGTTACTAATTAAGGCAACTCTAATAGGTTTATGTTAATTATAACTTTTTCATACTATATGCAATTATAATACATATTGAATATTAGAAAAGAAATGAACGAATCATTTTGAACGATCATATCAAAAGTCAACTTCAGTCAAATTTAAACTCAAAACTTAAAAAAGTTCAAGTTCAGTTTGAGCCTTAGCTGAGCTAGATTTGCAGCTGCCTTGACTCATCATGCAACAGTAATTTATACCAAGGCAAGAGGTTGTATCCAGTTGAATGCAACATAACAGGATTTGACAAATGCCGGATTTAATCTATGCTAAATAAACCTACTAACAGTTCTAAACATTTTGACCTCCAGTAACTTGATAAGTTCTCCAGTGAATCAAAAAACCAATTGTTTTACTTCAGGTGTATTAATTAAACTTCATAAAAAACACAATTTCAAATTGCCAATTTCCATCAAGTCCATGATTAAAAGTCACTGCTTCATTACGCCCGTTGTCTCATAACATCGATTTTGTGAATAAAACCTAGCCAAGGTTGCATTTTTCATTTTCTAGCATGCTCATCTTAGAGATATGCTGAGGTTTCAGAGGATACAGCTCATCCAATACCATTACTAATGCATATTCCTCAGTTTCCCAACTAGTCAGATAGCATCGGCAACACAAAAAATTCCCAAACCACCACTAAGAATATTTCAACCATTAAGGCAAAAACTTAGTATGTACCCTCCACACAAATGCACTTCAAAAAGAAATTTTGAATTCAATCGCCAGGAGTTCGAATCTAAAACCACTAGCGAAACTATAACTATTCATATCTGCATCTCTTAGCACACATTAGAAATAAGACCCTCAAGCTCCCATACAAATCGAAAAACCCAACAACAAAATGAATCAACTCTAAAGACAGTCATAAAATTAAAAATACCATTATAAACGCGCGATGCTGTTTAATTCTTTTCTTCTCGTTCCTTCTCTTCACACTTCCCTCGTTTGGTTGGTTAGGAAGTATAGGTTCCCCAGGCACACATTTTACCCACGCATATGGACCTAAAAACATTTGCACGATGAATTATCAATTCCAATCCGCTTCACATCTCAAATTACAAATCAAATTAAATTTTATATTAATCAGAGAAATGTAAGGATGTCAAAACCCTAATAAAAACCCAAACCTGGGGGTTTCAAGCTGGCCCTTTTGCGGCGAGGCTTGTCGCTGGGTCTACGTTTCGGGTACCTGGTGTCCGTAAGGCTGTGGAAGGCGCTGCAAGGAGTAATCCAGGGTACGTTGCGACGGAGGGGGGCGAAGAGGTGGCGGAGCTCCGGCGGAGAGGTGGTGGAGAAGGTTTTTGCTGCTGGAGATAAATGAGAGGCGGGTAAGAGGATTCTGGATACGGGTCGGATTATGGATCTTAGGGCTCCGAAACCCATGGCTATGAACTGATTGGGACTGTGAGCTGAGTATTGAGTGAGAAATGGCGTTTTGACGGCTTTGAACGTGGAAATGTGGAGACAGGAGAGAAAGACTCAAACGACGACGTAGAAGCTTTTCTTTTTTTGGGTTAATTTCACTTTCGCCCCCAATATTATTTCCGGTTCAGACTAAAGCCCACTTTACTTTTAGATTGTGTAAAAAAATAATCAAACAATTCGATATTTAATTCGAAAATGTTGAATATATTTTTTCGTTTGATAAAATCTAAAATTCAACTTGATTAATAAAATATATATAAAAAAATCAAGTTATTCAAGCTCGATTTGTATTCGACTCTATTAAAACTCGTTCATACTCGATTTAATTAACAATCAAATCAAATTCAAACATAATTTTTGAAACTCGATAAAAAATTAAATAAATTTAAATAATAATGTATTCGACTCGATTTCAATTCTTTTACACCCCTACAGCAGAACACTTAAATTTATCCATCCATGTGAATTAATCTAGGTGTGGGCAAATCTGTCAATTTCTTGATGAAGAAAAGGAAGATCAATTACATCTATAATACAGAGTGTTTGGATCCAGTGAAATACCGGGAATAAGTATGATTTTCTTTTATATAAAAGAAAATGATACTAACTATTGTATTTTACGGAAATTCATAACATTGATTGTTTTATAATTGTAAAAGCTTTAGCACTTAGAATTGTATTTCTCAAATTTTGATAAACTCATTTTAAAAACCCATTTCGTTCTCGTCTTTAATTTAAATTTTCATTTAACAACCAATATAGGTCCTATTTGTATTGCGTTCTGAATTCATTTAAGGGGTATCAATTTTTCATTTCAAAATACCCCGAGTAAATTAAACATAGCAAATTATATAGTAAATTTTTATATTTATGCATGAACTATTTTACACCTTCACTTTGATACCCTTCATCAACTAGTTTACTAAGTCATAAAATTTTCTATCAAAATATATGAAATGTTTTTTTACTTTAAAAATAATTGTCCAAACAGAGTGTAGTTATGACAGTGCAAACAAGAAATAAGGTCAAGTTAGATAACCATATGCAGGATTTGAAACAGTGATGAGTAAGATGATCAAGATAGAATATTCTTCCTTTCGAACCAATAGACCAATAGTTACACTTAGAGCTGGTGTTACAGCAGACCATCACAAGCGGCATAAGCAGCATTACATGTATCCTTTGGCTTTGGTTGATCATGAAAATATATCCCAGCTTCATTGAACAGAGACAACAAATGCAGAAGATCATCGTTAGACAGTTTTGATGGCCTCTTATCCAAAAATCCACCAGATTCTAAAATGCTTATGATTTTCTCCCTGAACGAGCTGATGCCAGTTCCAGAGCCCAAAGACGAGTCAGAGCTCACTTCATCACTCCCACACTCTTCATCTCCATCACCATTGCTATCATATTCATGGAACTTGAGATTAATATCTTCAGAAAACCCTCCAGCTTTAGACAATTTCATTAGCTCCATCAATTTCCTCTTTTGCTTGAACGTCGCACCTAGCGTTTTGTTTTTCTTACTGAAGCAAGTCCTTGTGAATGCCCACCACTCCTCTAGGTCCACCTCCGGGATCTCAGTTTTAGGATAAATTTTCACCACAGAAGAATCAACTTTCGGACATGGTACAAAGTCCCTCTTGCTCACATCCATTACAAACTCCACTTCAGCCACCAGCTTCACATTCACAGCTAATCTATTAAACTCAGAGTCACCTGGCTTTGCTAATAGCCTCCTCGCAAACTCTTTCTGAAGCAACAGCGTAGCGCTTCTAAACGGATTCACATTCACCCCATAAACCAATTTAGCCAACAAAGGCGACGATATACCATAAGGAATGTTCGCCACAACAAGATTAAATTCTGGAAAATCGGTCTTCAATGCATCACCACTGACAATCTGCAAAGCCAAGCTATGACAACTTTAGCTATGCAATAAGATTCCACACATGTGCAAGGCACGTGCTCAAGCGCACACACAAGTTACAAAACCTTAAAACAAAATCATTGTATTTTAGTTGGACATTCCCAAAAACAGAAACATGAAGAAACAATGTAAAACCCAGTTTCATGGACAAAACTCACGCTGCTGGAAGTTCAACAATTGAAAATAAGACTAAGCTGACCCTTCTCCAAATTTCAACAAACCCGTTAGTTATTTTCTAATCGGCTGCAACTTCGAACACAAGGATAGAAAAAATCTCATCTAGACATTTCGTCGAACATTATAAGAACGTAAATAAGACATTAAAAAACCTCACGTTCAGGCGGTCCTGGAACCCTCTTCCAGCGGCGCGTTTACGCAGAACTTCGACCATACGATTGTCGATTTCGACCGCCACAACATTCTTGGCAGCTTGAAGTAGCTTGAGCGTGAGATTCCCGGTGCCGGGCCCGATTTCCAAAACAGTGTCATCAGGCTTTATGTTAGAAGTTCGAACAATGGAGTCGAGCACCCGGGGGTTGGTCAGAAGGTGCTGGCCTCTGCTCTTGAACAAACGCATTTTCCCCTCTTCTTCGTCCTCTCCATGTTTTTCGGCTTTGTTTTTCCGGCACACTTCGCGGTAGCCATGGCTGGACTTTGTCCGGAGGCAGCGTTGGAAAAACTGTTGGCAAAAATTGGGATTAAAAAGATTGTCTGAGAGAGTTTTTCGCCAGTGGAGCATTCAAATTTTTTTTTTCCTCTTCCTTTTTCTAAAAATTTTCTGTTAATTTCAAGAATGAAGTAAATATTCAGTTGAAAAAGGAGGGAAATGACGTTGATGGAAGTGCTTATGGGCCATGGGCTAGTAGTGCCGACTTGGGCTTTGATTGAAGTTGATGGGCTGTATTATCTAATACTACTAGATTGAGAGAAAATCTTTATTATTATTATTATTATTATTTAAATAAAAAAATTCAAACTTGATTATCTAAAATATATAATTGGAGTTTCTTAATTATGTTATTTATTTTTATGAATTTTTCAGAATAAAACTCTATAACAATTAATAAATTTAATATAAACATTGATTTTATGTTACTTTGTCATTGTTTTTTTTCTCTCATCTTTATATTGTGTTTGTGTGCGTAGTTTTATGTTTATGCATAAACAAATTCAAATTGTCTTTGAATCATATATTTGGAAAATATAGAAAAAATATTCCATAAAAAAATGAATTTAATAATTTCTTAGTGTGGTAAGTCCTAAGATAACTATGTCAATAAATTAATAAATCTTAACATTGTTAGTGATTGTTGGTTTATTGGAATGAATTTCTTTTGTTTATGGCCAGATTTTGAAATGAATAACTATTTTATTTTCTATGTGGAAAGAACTATTTACATGTTTGATATTTTTTTTCCTTGTATTTTACGCTAAAAAAATAAAAATCCAATAAAATTTAAATAATTCTAAACTAGTTTTGGGCCTTGATTATTCGCTCTTTAGAGGTGCAAAGTACTTCTTGCGGGCCGAATCACTTGGGCCACGGCCTTAACATTAAGAAAAACATTATCTATATTATATACGATAATAAACCACTCTTTTGTCCAAAAATTAATGAACATAATAATATGAGAACTTTAAAAATATATAATTTTTTTTATTGATAATTCAAATGTCCACGTTTGGTTTGACTAATTTTTTAAATAGACGGTATTTTTCCTAATTCGACCATCGGTAAATACCGGCGTGACAACAGTTTATATACATTAATAGTGAATATTCGACACGTTGACTCTTAACATAACACGGTCGTTCATTCTACATGGAGGTCGAAGGCAAGAATCGAGAACTCACCTACCAGCGAATACACCCACAAAATACTAAAATACTCTTTAAGGGAATTCGAACTACCAATTCTGTCTAATCACAATATTATCGACATCAACCTATTACTTCTCAAATGTGAAATATATTTTTACGATTAATTTGAATTCTATCAAATCAAATGAGAATTAAAGATTTTTTTGAAAATACGATGACTTATAAATATCTTAAGACATTGTTATTAGTTCAAAGCCTCATGAGTGATCTTCCATCATAATGTTGCTAGAAAAGAATAATGAGTAAGATTTTGCAAAAACTCCTACTCCTCTCTCTCATTGTACGTAAATTAATAATTAGGGATTCAAAAATTTCAAGATTTTGTTAAAATTCTAATGGTCAATTTAAATCTTATCATATTCTATAAAATTTAGTGGGTGATAAGTAATAATTCAATGACCAATTTTACCCATGTTCGTCGCTCTTCCAATATCAATAACATAAAGGAAAGAAGTGACTAGAAAGGTATATAAATATATGATTATTTTTTCAATTACGAGTAGTCAGAGTACAAACACTAGTTTTATAAAATTAAATAAAATAAAACAAAACACTTTCTATTGTTCCAAAATAATTAATTCGGTTATTCATGTATGAAGTCAAATTATTTAATTTTTATATTAATTATTTAATAAATTTAGCAATACTAAACTTTTGAATCTTAGTTTTAATTATGTTATTTAGTATTATTCGATTACTTCTCAAAAAAATTATTTGTTTAAAAAATATTAATTAATTTAATTAGTGAGCTATTAATTGAGGATAAAAAAATAGTGCTTTCATAATCGTATCGGTTCAATCGTCGGTCCAACTGACTTAATGAAAATAATTATTATTTTTATTATATTATGTAAAATAATAATATAATATAATAGTTATTAATTAATATATTTTAAAAATAAAAAAAATAAATAATCAATTAAAAAATATATATAACAAAATATAAAATTAAATAATCATATATATATAATAAAATACAAAATTTAATTTTTTTAAAAATATATATAAAATCAAAAAAATAAAATTTAATCGATTGAATTGAAAATTTAATTATCACTAATTCGTTATTGAACCGACACTTGCAAAAAAACATATTCTAGTCAAAGGAAGAACAGTGAAAAGGGCGAGTAGTGATTACTGATTTGAGGACTGTTTTGGAATTTTGCAGCCACCGACGCTAACGGAGGGGAAATGAGATCCGGTAAGGAGACAAAAGTTGACGGAAGAGCAACGTCTATAAATATGACCGTTGACGGCGTTAATTATTTGGCGGCAAGTGGCTGGGAATCCTATTTTATTGCTGGGACACAAAATTATGGCCCAAAAAGATCCATATCCTAGGAAAATTATTATTCAACAATCAGTTCAAAATTGACCCATTTTGTCCAAATATGGGCCGGGCATCTAATGTGGGGATTCAAGTACTTGTCCTTTATTTCTTTTTGGATCCTTATGTTATTTTGAATTATTTTATTTTCGTCTAAGTGAGTATAAAATCTTATGTTATTTTATTTATATCTAGGTGAATATTAAATCTGGTTATATATTTATGCTTCTCTTTTTAAAAACTAGTTATATATATTTCCTGTCTCATTATCTTGATTTCACTGTATGTAAGGAGCAATATTCCTCAACACCTTAAATAAGAAAGAACCTAATAAATAGGGATTGCAAGAAAGTTGAATTTGTCAACGACCAAGATTCGTCCATCGAGATTTTTAAAAATTTGGATCGAACCCGTCAAGTTCATGTTAGACCCGATCGATCCGCTTTATAATTTAAAAAATATAAAATAATATATTTTTAAATAACATCACTAAAATATTTTTTAAAGATACAATTATATAAATATAAAAATAAATAAAAATTTAAATTGAGTTGGTTTAAAAATAAAAAATTAATATTTATTCCAAAATTATTTACGAATTTAAAATTTCATTTTAAGTGGAGCAATTTTGAATTTTGACCCGTTCTATTATCATTTTAACTAATAAGGAAAGCGGAGGGGAAAACTACCACTCATTCAATTGAAAATAAGTGCAAATTTCACATATATTTTATTTGAATATTTGAATTTCAATGCTCGACTCATTTTTAGTTTTGCTAATGTGTCCACTCCTTTATGTTGAGACGTCGACGCCTCTTCTGTATAGATATTTTGGCGCTTAAATAAATTATTTTTTTAGAGGATCGTTTTTTCTTTTACAAGATTAGGTTCGAACAAGTAAACTAACATTGAGTGCCAAAGTATGACCAAACAACACAAGAAATCAAATGCTAGACCAATCTTTATGATGGTATAGTAATATGAAGTACAAGTAACCAAGAAAGTGACTTGAATAAATAAAAACTCTAAATGGCACTAAATAATATACCATATGATATAGGCACTTGAATATAAAACCTTATCATTATCACCAAAAGCTTCACTTCTTGATATGGATTAATTAAAATACTTTCCCACTATGTAAAACCTTTACGCTATCTTCGGAAAATAAAAAACGAAAAATGTCACAAAATAAAACATAAAATACTATCATATAAAGTGGGGAAAAAAATATATTTTTTAATATGTTTTCCTCTAAAATTCAAGAACCAAGTGCATACTTTCTAATTTTTCTTGGCACCTACAAGGAGTGTTTTCAAAATAGAATCGGATCGACTGATTCGATTGAGAATCGGTAATCTCTCCAATCTGATTGGTTACAAAAAAAATTAGAAATGAGATTGAATCGGTCAAAAACCGATTAAAAAAAATGTTCATAATTTTTCTTGGCACCTACAAGGAGTGTTTTTTATATATTTTTGAGAAAGTTTAAACTTTAAATTTGATATTTCATTATATGTACGTTCTTATTTGAATTTTGGACTTTGTTAGATGTAATTTTTAATTAATTATTTATTTTTTAAAAAAATAATACATAATAATTAATCTATTATATTACTATTTTATATAATATAAGAAAAAATATATATAATCAAAATTTTTATTACATCAGTTGAATTGATCTAACTAGTTGAACTATTGATCAATAATAAAATTAATTTTTTCATCGATTCTATCATAAAAACACTGCCTATAAGTATTGTTCATTATTTGTGAATTTAGCATGCAAGCATCTAATAATCCTAAATTTTCTAGTAGGGTTTGTCCACTCTTTCTTGTTATAATTGTGAACATAATGCCATTTTGGGGCTAATATACTTAGCATGGTAAAAGAGATACTCCATTATGGTTATTATTGGAATGACTAGTTGGTTAAATACAAGATCAGATAGGAAAGATTTGATATTTAATATGTATGAATATATTATGAATTATTAGTAAAATTTATAGTAAAAAAATTGATCAAAAATACGAAATAGATATTATATGAATTCTTAGATGTACAATTTTAAATACGAATGTGAAAGAATTATTTAATAGCAAAAATATGATTTGTTTTGATATTATTTTTATATATATTGTGTTTGTACTTAGTTTCAAATTATGTATCAATTATTTTATATGTATTTCTATATAATGTAATTTATGATTATAACACAATTTAAAGATAACTATTTAACAATAATTAGTATTTTTATAAAGTATTAGGATTTTTATTTTTTATTCATATGATATTCAATTAATACTATAAATAACTTTCACATAAATTCTAGATTTAATTAAAAATCATAAATATTTATTAATTAGGGTATTATTTATCAAGAATTATACAAAATAAATATAATATATATATTAAATATTTTACCTTAAAAATACAAATATTATCCAATTAATTTATAATGTGTATGAAAAATAAAAAATATACTTAATTGCAATACCAACTTTTTCCTATGATAATAAAATTCAACCGTTAAAACGAGTAATAGAAATAAAAGTAATCCCAAAATGAGCATCACATCTCATAATTTGGAAACAGCTAATCAATACAATCACATGACAATTTTTTTGCTATTTATTAATCCCTTCGCAACGGATAGTTAATCATGGAAAGTAATTCCAAATAATTGCTTCTTTTTACTCTCTCTTCATAAAACGATTGCAATTTTTGACTTGCATTGTTATGCCATTTTCTACTTGTACTATTAACTTGGTTCTAAGGAAGAAAAATGATAAGATGAGACAAGAGTTAATTTAATTTAGGAGAAATATTAATAAAAATGGAGGACGATATTTATTTTTTTTAAAAATAATAGATACAAAAGTATTTTTAATTTTTTAAAAAATAAAATTTAAAATTAAATAATTTTAAATATAAAAATTTTAAAATTTTTATGAAATTAAGGAGTCGACACGGTAGCTTTTAAGTTCCTAGTGTTAATCATACAATAAACTAATCTTGATTGCTAGACTTTTTTTTACCTCTTTTTTTCTCTCTTGAAAGGAATAAAGGGTAATAAATACGCTTAAAAATAGTCATGTTTCCAAATGGGTGTGACATAAAATATTTTTTCACCTTATGTAACATAAAATATTTTTTCACCAAACTTGACGTGTTTTGGTACAGGAAGCTTGAGCTAGATCACGAACACAATTAGCCAGCCGCGTATGTTTTAAAAAATTTTATCTCGTATTTTATATAATAAAATTGAATCCTAAGTATAAAATATTAAAAACAGGAAAAAGATGTGAAGTGGGCATATAAAAGATGAGGCAGTTTCACTTGGAAGTGGTAGGAGTGGCCTGTGGGCCTTTTCTTTATGGGAAAAATAAAATTGGAAAGTTGGAGGAATTTGAGCCTGTTCCAAATATTTTAGTTGAAATTTAACTTGTTTGAATACAATTAATTACATAATAAATATAATTATATTTATTTTATAATTGATATTTTTTTTAAATGATCAATCTACATATTTTGTGATTAATTTGAATTCAATCAAATTCTGATCGTTCTTAAAAAAAAGACTAAAGATACGATTCTTTCTCTATGTCAAACGAACGTTAATCCAATTTTATATTATATTAGTGAGGGATATCATTGTTCGTAATAATTAATTATTGCTATGAATGAACTTTATTTTAATGAAGCCAAAATTTGGTCCATTTCTTTATTATAGCCGTTGTTACTTCAATCTGTCGGTGAGTGCTTGAGTTTTGTTTGGAAGTGGTGAGTGCTTCAGTTTTGTTTGGAAGTTGACATATGCAGCTGTTTTCAAGGAATGGAATTATGGGAAAACATATGAAATTTTATGTTATTGTTTGGTTTCATTTTTATAAAAAAAAATGTGGAAATGTGCTTTTAGGACTCAAAAGTAAGATACTCTTGATTTTTAGGAGAACCAAAATAAAAATTTACTTATTTTTTAATTTTACGATGACATTTGATTTGTTTTAGACAGCCGATTTTATTAATTTTATTTTTTTCTGAATTTAAAAGTTAGTTGATGATTTACTTCAAAGTCTCCAATTTAAATTCAAAATGACCCGACTGCACTAAAGAAAAAAATAGAAGAAAAGTATATTTTTGAAAATAGGATATGTATTTGAAAATGGAAGATAATGTACTCGAAATATTTTCAAGACTTCTTCTCCTTTTACAAATATAAATTTTTTTGTGGAAATGTGCTTTTAGGACTGGAAAATATGATGCTCTTGATTTTTATGAGAAAGAAAATATATTTTTATTATTTGAATTAAAATGTTTGAATTAACACACTGATTTACAAACGAAAAACATATACGATGATATTTAGGAGAAGTATATTTTTGAAAAAAATGAGTATATATTTTGATAATGGTTTTCTTATAAATTTTTTTCTTCTTTTCTTCCTTCGTTTTTTGAAAATTTGATAGGAATTGCTCTGGAAACTTTAAAATTTTCCACCATGTAGCTTTCTTCACATTAACATGTCCCAATAAAATCAAGAGAGCAAGCAACAAAGACAACAAAAATGACAGCTAAACCATTCCAATTTGGATAATCAAATTTTAATAGACTTAGTTATCGTACAAAATACAGCAATTTTCACAAACAAAGATTGCACAAATCTTTGCTAATTTTAAAACACACTCCTGAAACTTCACCATTAATCAGTAGCCAATCTTACTTATGACTAAGCTTTTCGTAGTAATTAACAAATGTTTAATCGCCTTCTTAGATTCATCCAAGCTGTCATGTTCCCTTTTCTGTTTGTCGCTTTCTTTTTTATATTCTTGTGACAAATTTTCTTTCCTTTACACATATTTTCATCTCTCCAATTGCCTTTTGTCAGTGTTGAGCTGACACAGTCAACCAGTGATTCAAAGCTGTACATACAACAATAGTATATATACACTCACACACATTCACATTTTTCTTGTCAAAACTGCTTTCTGTCCTAGTCCAAAGCAGAAATGCACAATTCTGTGGTTTTCTTGCACTCCAACTAGCTCACCACACACACACACACACACACACACAAACAAATTCTTTCTCAGATTATTGCTTTATACTATAATTCTCTATTAGTACAGGTATACATGCAATTTACATATAGAAAGAGAAGAGAAGAAGCAATTTTGAGGGAGAGAATTGTTAATTATAGACTGAAACATGAAAATTGATTCAGTTTCAAAGTGGGCTTTTTGGGTGTGCATGGTGGTGTTTCTTGGATATGGGCTGGTGGATTGTAGTGTTACTTATGATAGAAAGGCCCTAATCATCAATGGGCAAAGAAGAATTCTCATTTCTGGTTCCATACATTACCCAGAAGCACTCCTGAGGTACTAAAGTTGAAACCTTTTTCTTGTTTACTTTTCTGAAATGCAAGTTCTTTGTTGATGAATTTTCTTGGAAAAATTGCGTGGCCCTTTTTTGAGTGGAATGTGTTTTTGTGTTTTAGATGTGGGAAGATCTGATAAACAAGGCTAAGGAAGGAGGTCTTGATGTAATTGATACTTATGTATTTTGGAACGTTCATGAGCCTACTCCTGGCAATGTACTTCTCTTTCTCCTGATTTTTCCAGAATTGGTGGTTTTCTTCCTGTTTTTGCTCAAATTGGGCTGAAAGCTTGTATCTTTGTGATTGTTGTTTGTGGGTTTCAGTATAATTTTGAAGGGAGAT